>JAABNX020000042.1:18142734-18153687 GCA_015163995.2 Mormyrus lacerda | reverse complement strand
AAACTGCAAAAATGAAACTGAATACAGGTAAATAGAAAGTACAATTTCAAAACCCTTCAATGTAAATGTCCGTGAGGTAAATTAATTTGAGGACATGAAGTCTAACCCAGTTCAAGGCTTCCTTATGAAATGCAACTCTGCACAGAAAGGAGAAATCGATTTTGGCTTCCACCAAAGGGTCCAGGGAAAATGTAAGACACAAAATGGTCCTACCACTTCAACGCTTTAATACGTTTAATAGTGTCCGAGTTTGGGAAAGTGGTCTGGCTCACCAGATTCTGCCAACGCTGTGCTCCTTGCAGATGGCAGAAACAACATGCGTATCAGGAAGTCCAGGAAACCTCTCATCCAATTCCAAAGGTAAATCCAGGTACAGAAACTCAAAAGAAAATGGAAGAGGAATGTAAAAGAGAAGGGAAAAAAAAACCCAACCTTGCAAAACAAGGCAAAAGCACAATTAATCACAAATATTTCCTGTTTAACAAGTTTAATACTTCAATTGAACATTTTAACCTTGTACTGTAAAACACAGTAATATACACTGTTTCAATATTCACATCTATGCGTTTTCACATTTCCTTGACATAACACTAATATTAAAGAATAATACATTCAACTAATGTCAGTAAACTCAGTCAGCTCATAGCCAATAACACATAGGACTGCTTGGGTAGCATAAAGCCCCATGTAAGTCACCTTACAAATGTCATACTCATCACCCAAATGGATTACATGCTTTTAAAGCAATGACCATCAATTTAACCAATGAATATACTCATATTTCACCTCTTTACTGACTTTTCAACAATTTTTCCAAAATATATATAATCACATCTTCATTTAAACACATTCAACTTTCAAAAAGTAAATAATATTAGCTCCATAAAGCATATGAAGTAAATTGTGAACTCACCAAGAAATAAGCGATGTTAGCTAGAATTAATCCCTCGTGCACCACATAAAAGCTATTTTACATGGATTTTGTCAGATGAATTAGCACAGCTCCTCAATTACTTTATGGGAATAATACAGCTCAATGAACGATTTTCTCTTTTAAAACAGCAAATCTAAATTAAAATATTGCATTTAATCTGGTCCTTACTCCTCTCTGTTTCCACAGCAGGATCGCGAGATGAAACGCTGTTCTATCCGCCATTGCTTCTCTCACAAGGTGAAAAACGCTTGCGTGCCATGATGCAATCGGCAGTGGGCGGAGCTATGTTCAGCTATTCCGTTCCATTATATTTATATATGTACTCATCGTTTCCTAAATGTAACAATTTCTGCTGCTCTATTGCTAATATTCAATTCCTCATTAAGTAAAATAAAACAATGTTTATATATACAGATACCATAATACCTTTTTTCCCTTTTTTTTTTTTTTTTTTTTTAGGTTGGATGAGGACTAGTAACCTGGGTTACACTAAATGCAGTTTTCTGCAAACAATAAATATCTGAAATAGTTTTAGACACTTACATTGCACTCCTGGATGAGGTCTCCCTCCTTTTCACCACTTCCGTTGAAAACTCAAATGCTTTTAAAGATGGTGCATCAACGACTTCTGTAAAAAAAATATAATAAAAAAACTAAATCAGATTTGTAAAAAATCATTCACTTGACAAAACTGCATCAAATAAAATCAGTTGTATAATATAATATTCAAACTTTTTAAGCATAGACACTGACATAATTTAGTTTAATTAGTTACTTGCACCACAAGCTTCATTGTCATCTCAGAAGTTGCTGTTAAAATTATTATTCATAAGGAAAAGTAGTTATAAGGGTTTACGTTTAATGTAAGGTTTGTGGAATATTTTTATTACATATTTTTAATCACCAAAATCATGAAATTGGAATGGTTTAAGCCAAGAAACCCAATACGGCTAAACAAGTCTAAACATTTTTAAATATCGTTAAAGACTAATTTAAAATAAATTTGCATTATAGTAATTCTCAAATGTGTTCAATAACTTCACTCAGGTCGAATTTTATATTGATTAATCAAAGAGAAAATGTAAATTGCTATAGATATATCTTACTCTTTGTGGAGATGGATATTGCCTTAATGATTGCAAAGATGTTTGTAATATTCAACTAGTCAAAAGCATGGTTATGTCCATATCAATTCCTGGAATGTCATCGTGTTGCTTCTATGGTGTTTGTGACTTGTTTTGTTTGAGGGCGCAATCTAACGTCGAGGATGAATGAAAAAATGCATACTGCGTGAAATGATTAAACGCTAATTTAATACATCTTTACAATTTGAAGCGAATATATAAACACATCAACACTCTTAAAAGTAGTTCTCTGTCCAGCTCTGTTGCTGGAACAAGGTGGTCATGGTCACCCACAAAGAGAACTTTGGCCTGTTCCTCCTGTTAGTACCCATAGACCAAAGTATGGTTACCATGTTAGATACATTTAGGTATTGAGTAATGTTAATCTTCAAAGATGCAAAACACTTAGACTGAATCCAAACTGAATCTTGGATATGACTGTTGTCAGAAGGTAGCGTACCATTCCCTGGTCAATAGCAGTATCCCCTGAAATTAAATACCAATAACACACTACAAAAAAATTAATTCTGGTAACTTCCACTACCAGACTCAATGCTGTTATTTACAAAGGTGATGAAGACAATAGCCAATCATAGAAAATAGAATGTTGTCTATTCCAGATAACAGAATGTTGTACTCTGCATAATTTATTTATCAGTGGTTGTCAATTAAATTATTTTTATCTAAGATTCCATTTCTAATAATCTGGAACTTTGCAAATCAATATATTCACCATAGTATTTAAATGTAACAAGCCTTTTTTTGTGATTACTGGGGTTTAAAAAGGAAATGTAAACACTTTAAAAGTCATAGAACATTTTTGTGAAATGGTCGAGGAGTTGGTTCTGACACTATGCCTATCCACAGTAGGATCACACTGCAACCTCCCCACACAAAGTTCCCAACCCAAAGCCATTTCTTGTTATAACTGTGGTCATAAGAGCCCTGCTTGCCCCCTCAGAAAGCCAAAACAATTCCACCTATGCTATGTTCCTAACCCCACTCCACCCCTTACGACCCAGCAGAACAGGGAACTTGCTATTACTGTTAAATTAAATGGTAAACCTGTCACAGCTCTAGTGGACACAGGTTGCACGCAGACACTAGTGCAGGCTGACTTAGTTCCCCTTGAGTTTAAGAACTGTGAGGACAAGGTAATTATTTGTTGGGTTCATGGGGACCAAAGTGAGCATAGTACAGCTGATGTCTATGTTGAGGTATGTGGACAGACATACATGCTTAGGGTAGGGCTAGTCCCCAGACTCCCCTATCCAGTGCTGTTGGGTCAATATCTCCTGGTGCTGCCAGAGCTAGTGAACAAGATTGCATTGAGTTGTGTAGTGATGAGAGCTATGGGCCAAAAACAGAATACTGACATGTCAGAATTGCCTTATTATGGAGAGGATGCTCCAGCAGAGCCCACATACAACAGAGCGGAGAGGTGTGACAAGTGCAAGCAGACAGCTGCCAAGATCATAGAACATTGAAACATGCAGGAAGTATCTGATGTTGATCCACCCAGTGTGACCGATGCTGATGTGAGGTTTAAAAAGGATCTGGCTGAGATGCAGCGTTTAGGCCCCACGTTGGAAGGTGCTTATTTTGTCCCTGCTCTGGGTAAAGAGGGATTTGCTTTGCAGAATAACTTGCTATACAGGCAGAGTGAAGAAGGCTTGCAGCTTGTGGTTCCTGGAAAATACAGGAAAGAGATACTGGAGCTAGGTTACACCATCCCCTGGGCAGGTCACTTGGTGTATATGAAAACGCTTTGGAAGATTGGCAAGCGATTTTATTGACCAGGTATTTTTGCTGATGTAAAAGACCTTTGCAAGCTTTTTGTCAGCTATCAGGAGGCAAAGGCTTTGCTCATGCCCCCTTAGTGCCTTTACCTGTGGTAGATGCCCCCCTTTGAGAGGATTGGGGTAGATATAGTTGGTCCCCTGCAAAGGAGCAAAGCAGGGAACAGGTTCATTTTGGTTATAAGTGATAATGCCACCCGAACAAAGTCGAATGGACTGAAGGGTGTGATGTCGCTTTTAAATATTTGAAGGACTCCTTGTGTTGAGAACCTGTGCTCCACAGTCCAGATTTTGAAAGCCCTTTTACTGTTCAAACTAATGCCTCTGAGAGGGGCTTGGGGGCAGTCCTCTTGCAGAGGAACCATGGACAGCTCCAGCCAGTGGCTTGCATCAGCTGTAAGCTGCTGCCAAGGGAGCAGAACTATTCCACTGTGGAGAAAGAATGCCTAGCAATAAAGTGGGCATTGGACTCATTGAAATATTATTTGTTGGGGCATAAGTTTGTGCTTGAGACGGACCATTGAGCTTTATCTTCGCTTGGACAAATGACAGACTCCAATGCCAGGATCACAAGGTGGTTCTTGGCCAGACAGCCATTTGACTTTAAAGTGCTCTACAGGGCAGGGAAAATTAATTGTACAGCTGATTTCCTGTCAAGGATGCCACAGGGGGCATCTCTAGAAGGGGGAGGAAATGCCACGGAGTGTGCCATGTCGCTTACACGCAGGGCATTGGCAGCCAGTTGCCGGCAAATTTAAATACCTTAGCTGACCTATCAATTGTGAGCTGCTAATCCCGGTATCTTCACTGTTTATGCTGTTTTATATTGGTGTCATAAGTCATGCATGTCATTTATCACTGTTTGCCATAACTTAACCATCGGATAAATTTGTTAGTTGGGATGCAGGGAAAGGCCTACCAGCATTTCAACTTAGCAATGTTTGTGTGTTCAGTTTTGTCTAAAATACTCATTTCATATTCATTGTCATTGTTCCTCTCATCTGTGTTATGTCTGTTTGGTAGCAATTATTGCAAATAAACACACTGGCTGTAAAATAATTTTTATTTATGGATAAAACTTGCATTTGCATCTCTGAATACAAGGTACTTACCACCGTTCAAACTTCCAGGTTTACGTGAGGAAACAGAAGGGCTGAACCACGTAGGTAAAATAGAGGGGTTTTGCGGGAGGTTAGCGGATGAAGCCATTTGGAAAGGGTTGTTTTAATTGTTATTACCTAAAATGTATTTGTTGGTGCTTATGGGGCATTTGAGGTGATCAAAGTTTGTTTTGTGTTATTGTTTATTTTGTATTTGTTTATTTGATTTGTTATTTTGGAATAACAGTGTTGTTATTTAATTAATTTTTCTTAATGCTTTTGTAATGGTTCCTCGGATGGGCGGGGCTAAAGCTTGCCTTAGGCTGTATTAGGCTCCAAGGCTCAGTTGGAGGGGGAATTCTTTTTGGTAATAGATGCAACGTGTGGTTGCTGGTATGCAATGGCGAATTTGAACAGGGTCAAGCAGGATATAGCCAGGCAGACTATGCCTGTTTGTTTTGTTTTGCTCAGTTTTGTTTGGGATTTTGATTATTGTTATTACCCTGTTGTTGCCTGTATGGTTTTTAAGAAAAGAAAAATAAAACCCTTCATTTCTGTGGGAAACCTTTAGGACCTCTTTCATCTGCTCTGATGCTGACTATCCTGCCACAGTCCCCATTTGGATAACCTCAGTTTTATAAAAATCTGTGAATGCGATCAAAAAAACGTAAAAATGCCAAAAGTCTTGTATTTGGGTTGGTTACTTATGGTTAAGGTTAGGGATGGGTAGGGGTTTATGGTGTTGTGATTGGGATTAGGGTTTTCCCATAGAAATGAATGGATGGTCCCCATTTATATAGGAAGACCAACTTGTGTGTGTATGTATGTATATATCATGGCTAGACATTGCAAATAAGCACAGACTTGAAATAAGACAGCAAGCAAAAATGATTGAGGATAGTAGTATTTCACTCAAAATGTATTAAAAATAGATGTGATGTGGTAATTTAGTTATATACTAGATTAAAAAAAAAACAACTAATTACATTACTTATTTTGTGTGTAAAAACAAATAGTACTGCTAAAAATATCAAAATAATGCTCTAAAATAAATTTTAATTTCAGTGTTGATGCATATTAACGCAGAGAATGCGAGTGTACTGCGCACACACACAGTCTCATCAGTTCACGAACACTCAAAGACACGTGAGAGCCAGCGAGTTGTTGTTGTTTTTTTTAATGGCGTGATTTTGAAAAGATGTTAACGTGGCAGAAGGCTTAAAAGCAAAGACGTGATTTCACCTTGACTTAATTGTTGTACTAATGTTCAATCACAGAAACGTAACGTTAGTACATATAGTCTGCTATTCTCCACTCTGTAAAGTAAACTGCGGTGAATCTAGCTGCTCTTCGGAAAGAAGCGGTGAAGTCAGCAGCCGCGCTTAAAGAAGTGGTGCACATATTTTAGAAGGTTTACAGTATCGATTAGAATTGATTCAGGACCGAGCCTGAAAAACAACACTGACCACAAGTTTTCCCTTTAAGAGCTAATGTCTTTTAATCGATACCATAAACCTTCTAAAATATGTGCACCACTTCTTTAAGCGCAGCTGGTTTCACCGCTTCTTTCCGAAGAGTGGCTAGATTCACCGCAGTGTAAAGTAATTTGCAAGAGGAAATTAGTTGATGTTAGCTAATGTTTATTAATTAGCCGTGTTATCTGACTCGGTAACTTAGATGTTTGCAAAAGTTCATTTCAAGACAGCTTTAAGTTAACAACTCACCTTGAATTTAGCGAAGAGTGCTGGATGGTGCTCCCGTAGATGAGAAATTATATTTGATGTATTGCCTCCTTTAGCAGCGACTCTTTTTAAACATGACTTGCATGTTGGTTGACCTTCCTCTTCCAAGCCGTGGCCATCAGAATTTTTGCGGTACCCAAAAAATTCCCACACCGCTGACTTGGTCTTTTTTGACGGGGGGAAAAGTTGTGGGAGTTCACCTACTTCGGCCATCCTGAATTTAAATTACTGCTGAGTCTCACTGACTGCGGACCACGTGCACAATCACATACACACGCCTGCCAGCAGTAACCAGTGGGGGAGGGGCTGCATTGTTTTCACTGCAGGTACGCACACACACAACCTAGTAGGGAGTCCTGCGCTTTCACTTTGACGACACAAAAAATGCACATATCGTAGGAACGGTATAACTTTTTTTGTTTGCGGTTTTGAAACCGTGACTTTTTCAAACCGCGGTAAACCTTGAAACCGGTTATCATCCCATGCCTAGTCACTAACAGGGGCTGACACTCTGTTTTCAGCAGGGCCCCTCTCTCGTTCTCTGTCTGCTTCCTGCATGGCTCACCTTAAAGTTAACAAAATTAAAATGATTATACTCTCCATTTCTGTGTACAATAATGTAAGGGAAAGACATTTTCCCATTGGAAATTTACTATGCATTCTCACAGTGTTATGGATAGCACTGAGGAATCCCCATCGTCATCTCAGCCATGCCCCTCTGGGGATTCCGATCGATAGGGCTTCCCCGAGGTTCTGCGTCCTGTCAACCAGTTTTTCGGGCCATACCGGTTGCTCCCATTCTGGACAGTCCTCTCCCAGCTGTGTCTTCTCTTTGTTTTTTGGTTTCCCTGTATCAGGCAACTCTCCTCTCCGGTCAGTGCGAGATCTTTATGGTGTGCCCTGAGTTCAAGCATTTTCCCCGGCGTGTGTTTATCTGTGTCTTGACCTCTGCTATGTTTCCTAGACTCCAAGTTTCTGCCTTCTGGACCAACGCCAGTCTCCCAACCTCTGCCTGGACTCATGACCGTGTTTTTCACCTCCTGGACCAACGCCAATTGCCCAAACCCTGCCTGGAGTTCCGACTGTGTGTTCTGCCTGCCTCCCATCTGTACCAACGCTGATCAACTAACCTTCCAGCATGAGTTTCGGCTACAGTCTCGGGCTCAGCCCTGGGTTCCTCTGACTTTTCTGTGGAGAATATTAACCCTCTGGAGTCGATGGCATCATCGGCGATGCCAAGTATGTTTCTTGTGTATTTCAGTTCATGAGTCGCTGAAATTTTATTATATAAACATGAAAAAAAATGCTGATTAAATCCGTAATCGGTCTTCTTTTCAAAACGTCCATTGTTGGAAGTATTAAAGTTTTTTAAATTATGTTAAATCGATTAAAAAACAGTAAACCATGTCACTTTACTTTATTTTACCTGCATCAGGGACGTGTAGTGTCACTGTCACTCGAAGATCACTATTCGCATTCTAAATAGCCGAATTAGCACGTATTCAAATCGCATTTGCTTGGTAATTTGATGAACAACACAACGGTGAAACGTAATCCAGATACATCCCCATCAGCACCATAAAAGGGGGGTAAGGACGTGGCTAGGTGACAATGGCTCATTCATACACATGAAAGTTGCTACATATTCAATGAAAGGAGCCAGAAAAAGTGACATGTTAGCTTTTTCTTATTTATTTTATTTAAATGCGATTACACCATTTATCATCATCATGTAGCCAAGACTTTTCTGATCAGATATCTGGGATCAAAACAAACTGCCACCATTGCTCACTATGTACTTTTATACTGTAATGTTTCTGCAAGTGTTCTAAACTGTATTTTGCAATGTCTATACTTTGATGTCAAATTACAAACTTCACATAAATCTGATATATTTACAAAGTACAATACGATTAAGATGAGTTTTATGCCAAAACAAATATATAACAAATAATTTATTTGCCATGAATTAAGTTTATGATATTGAATAAAATGTGTGACCATGCCCCAGTCAGTGAACCTGTGTCCCCTATCCCTAGACTCCAGAGGGTTAAATAAACAAAGATACTTACAGCGAAGCTGCGTCAGCGTCTGTCTTCTTGCCTTCATAACACACAGGTCTTGAGCAACTATACATACCCATCAAACCTGGCTCTATGTATACTCATTTCAGAGAAGGGAACTTCCTTCTGACAAGTGATTCAGGAGATGCCTGGACCAGAGGTCAGACTGGAGTTCAAGCCTGTAATGCACGTTCTTACTTTGTACTAAAGAAACTCAATGTATAAATATACATACACAATCCAAGGGAAGGTGCAGTTGAAGAGGTCATATGTAGATTGAAGCCTGTCCAATCATTGTTAATAGATGTTTCAGATAGGTAAGTGTGTATCCAGTGCTGGGACACTGAAGCAATGCAAGATTTCAACTGAGTAGATCCTGCAACTTTTAGAAATTCAAAGCCTCCCCATTCTTGCAGCTTCGGAAACACTTGAATCAGTTTGTTACTGTATCCCAGTTTGTCCCATGCTGTCTCTGGTGTTTCGGGCACTCTGCGTTGTGTATTTTTATTGAGGATGAAGGGACTACCAGACACACGGGAGGCTTCATTTTCCTGTTGCTTTGCTGAATCTATGGCTTATTACTTGGACCAAACACATGAACACTCTGTCACTTTCTTTAGATGTAACAATCAGATGCAGACAACTTGTACTGTAGATTAAAACTGTGCTTAATTTCAATAAACAGAACATTTTGCAGTTTTCTAACAACTAGAGTTGTATGTCTCGAGACCGGTGTTGCACACAGCACAACTACAACTCATTATGGTATGTGGAGGGGTATGAAAGCAATTTGCCATCAGTATATGAAAAGCAAATGTAAGGGAATTAAAAACGTTGCTGTACTTTTCAATGATAAAAAATCCAAGATTTTGGTCTGAGCAATACATCCATCCATTCATTATCCAAGCAGCTTAATCCCTAATGGGGTCGTGGGGGCCCGGAGTCTATCCCGGGAACAACGGGCGCAGGCAGGAACCAACCCTGGGTGGGCACCAACACACTGCAGGCGCACTGAGCAATACATGGATATACAAAAAGTTCATTTGTTTTAGACTTGAAAAGTGTTTCAACTGATTCACTGAAATGAACTGGTTCAAAAGAATGATTCATGATTCGGACTTTACTATCATTCACTTGAATAGCTGTTTTTTGCTAAGACCATATGGCTTAGTTGTTTGTGTAGCGCTTTCCTCGATGACTGAAGAGTTTGTATATACAAATGCTATTCCATGTTGTATTGGAACATTGGAACAGATATGTGGTGTAATACCACGAGTTGTAGCAGGAATGATTGTATAATGTATTCATAAAGCAGTTTAATGTAACAGGGTAAAAATCTTTTCCCCACTCATTCAACATGTCCTTATTTAGTGTCTAAAATGAAGACATTTTAACACCAGTTGAGTGGCTTCCACAGGCTGTCTATCCTATGCGGTGTTTCTCTTTCGGTCCTTAGGACTCGGTATTGTTGTTTGTCTTCCAATGTTGCAGCATTAGCTGGGTCTATAGGCCTGTAGTTTTGTCTCCTCTGCTGTCCGCCCCTGGCTGCCACTGGATGGGTGTTCACGTAATCTACCTTGCTACTGGAGCCCCTACTTGTTGCTGGATTTTCAACTGTTGTTGAGGGATTTAGTCAAGAATGGCAGCTGCTGTTTTGCTTCTGTTAGCTTCTCTTCTAGCTCCCTGTTTGAATTTAGTTTTGTTATTGTTTAATACTATTGGTACTTGGTATTGTGCCAATTTAACCAGGTCCAGGATTTGTCAAACTGTGTATCAGAACCTGATTTATGTATTTGAACCAGTCAGATTCAGCTTGTTAACCTTTCATGATGTTGGTTCAATGCAAGTCTTTAAGGGCTGTTCCCTAGTGGGGCTACCTTTAATAGGTGTTGTCTTCCTTCATTGTTATCACTCTGTATTAATAAATAATTATATTTGATGACTGCCGATACATCTCTGGGCTCCATTTTGATGCTCTAATGCAAAGTAGGAAGAAAATATAAGCATATCTCACTTATTCCCAATACACTGAGCTCCATGGAACTTTGCGCAACTAATTTATTATAGTAAAACACTGAAAAAGCACCTCTCCTGGAGCCGACACCTTATCGTGCTGGAGGGGTTTGCGTGTTCCAATGATCCCAGGAGCTAAGTTGCCCGGGGCTTTATGCCCCTGGTAGGGTCACCCAAG
>JAABNX020000042.1:18104761-18119340 GCA_015163995.2 Mormyrus lacerda | reverse complement strand
GCGTAAAGAAGTGCTTCCTTAAATCTAGCTTGAAATGTTCTCCCGCTAATTTCCACCTATGGCCACGAGTTCTTGTAACCCCCTGCGCTATAATGTCCATACAATATGAAGGTATGAAAAAGCCTGATCTTAATCTAGCTGATTAGCAATGTAAGAACAGCAAGTGCATAACATGTGATGTTGGTATTAATATCCCACATCATCCAGTCCTATAATACACTACAGCCATTTTTCAAATTTAGTACAAATTACTCTACTTGGTGTTGTAATGGTGCTTCCTCAAAGTACCAAAATTAAGGTACCTGGTGCGATGGAAAAGCCCCCTATTGTACAGGTTATACAGCCGTGGAAAAAATGCACAATTTTTTGTTTCACTCATTTCTAAATTTGAATAATATTGAATAATCGGTGAATAATATATATATATATAATTTGCAAACTCCTTCCTGGCTCTTCCCTGATTCTCATTGATGAAGTTTTCTTCCGTGCTTTATGGGTCTTCAGTCCTCCTTGTAGGAGTCTGATATGAACTGTCCTACCAGTGCACTTCACACCTGCACTTAATGTTCCCATTCCTCTTGAAGGTCACTTAATATCAACCTACGATTCATCAGAAACTGTCAAATAATTTAACGGTCATCTCTGGCATCGAAAGTCGCTTCTGCCCTCTACTTGGCTGGTTGGTTTATGGTTGTTTCCAGTGTCTCCTGCTTTGCCTTATTCTTTTGAACAATTGTTTTAGAAATGTGGTTGTGCTGTTTTGAACCTGGAAGCAGCCTTCTGTGCAATGTAACCTTCTGCTATCAGATTCAGGATTAAACCAGGATTTAAAAATGCAGATTTCTAGAGAGAGTAATCTCTTTATTTTTTCCATGGCTGTATATGAATCAAGATATATTGCATGAATCAACATATAAGTAAAATAATACAGAAGTACAAAAAACAGAAAGGCAGACAATAATCTGTATATGGAACAGAGTACATCCCCTGGCAAAGACGATGGAATCAGCACACTTAGAGGTGCTTAGCTTTTTTTACTTTGTAGCAAATGAAAAAAATCACAAATATGACAGGAAACTATTTTTGTTTGATAGCTGAACATTCTGGCTACGTGAAATATATCTCAAACAAATTAAATAGAATTATTTTAAATAATACAATATTTTTATACTGATCAAATATAGGAAAAATGCTGAGGAAAAAGGAAACAAAAAAAATACCTGCACAAGTCTAAAAATGCTAATTAATCTGCAGTTAAAAGATTAACTGCTTAAAGACCTTGTGTAAGCTGTTGTACAGTACTTGGCTAACTGATAGGAAACATGGGCCCAAAAAGAGAGTTGTCATTGGAATTATAAAGTTCCTTCAAGACGGTAATTCAACACAGAGTGTGGCAAACGATCTTGACTGTTCCCATTAAGCTGTTGTTTAAAATTTGGTGCAGATATAAGCAAAAAGGGAAGGTTGCAAAAGGAAATCATACAGGCAGACCAAGAAATATGTCAAGGTGTCAGGAGAGAAAACAATGCAATATGTGTTGAAAATAGAAAATATACAATAAAAGAACTGAGAAACAATTAACCAGAACAGGAGTCAAAGTTTGGGACAAAACTGTAAGAAATTGGCTGAATGAAATGAGATTTACATACAGAATAGCCAAACCTAATCCAGCACTAATATTTAAATAGAAGAAAACAAGACTGCAGTGGGCAAAACAGAGGCAGCTATGGATTATGGATGTTTGGAGGAAAGTGATATTCAGTGATGAATCACGAATCTGCATTGCCCAAGGAGATAATAGCATAACAACGTAAGAAATTTACAAACGAAAGGAAGCCATTCAGCCCATCAAGCTCGTTTGGGGAGAACTTAACTAATAGGTCAGAGTTGTTAAAATCGTATCTAGCTCTGATTTAATGGAAACCAAGGTTTTAGCTTGTACTACACTAGATGGAAGACTATTGCATACTCTAAGTACTCACTGTGTAGAGAAGTGTTTTCTCAAATTCAGTTTAAAATATTCTCCTGATAATTTCCACCTATGCTGGAACTTTTGTCTCATGTCATTCTAATGAAATATGTAAAGATGACTGCCTGATGAAAACAAGCAATTTTCCCCAGTCATTTATGATATTGGGGTTGCATGTCAGGTAAAGGACCAGGGGAGGTGGCAGTCATTACCACAACAGTCAGTACACAGGAATACATTGAAGTTTTGGATGCTTTTTTCATTCCATCAAAAGAAAACAGGTTTGGTGATGGTGAAGAATTGTTTTGAGATAATAATGCATCTAACCACAGAGCAATGAGTGTTAAAGATTTCTTCAGAAAATGTATATCACCTCACTCACATGACCTGCAAACAGTCTGTTTCTCAATCAGATGGAACATTTATGGTGGAAATTTAAAAAAATGGTCCATGACAAGACTCCATCCTGCAAAACTGATCTGTCAACTGCTATTCAAGAAAGCTGGAACCAGCTTAATGCAGATTATTGATATTCATTAGTGAAGTCCATCGCTCCTGAGAACAAGTAACAAAGTACTGATTGTGAATTTTTTCGTTTTTTAGTTGTAGATGATTCCACAATTTTTTCCTTGACGTGATCTGGACAAAACTCTGCCATTAATTAAACTATTTAAATGTAATTTGATAAAGGTATCGTTCACGAAGTTAGAAAGTTCAACAATTAAACAAAAAATGTTTTGTGTCATATCTGTGATTTGTTTATTTGCTGCAAAGTCAAAAAGCTGGGTCAGCATCCTGTAAGTGTGGTGATTCCATAATTTTTGGCAGGGGTATACTATAGTGCAGGGGCATTGGAAATTGGAAAAATCATATTGCAATAGTTTTTCAGTTTTGTTGCCATTCGTAATACCTTTTTAATGACAAAAATCTTATTTATTTTTAAATCTGTCTTACGTCACTTCCTTTCACAATATTGCATGCGTGCCCATTCTGATGTCATGATATACATTATGCCATGGCAAATTCGGTCTTCCCTCAATATCAAACCACTCCCACACCACTGCTGTAGTGGTTGTTGTGCATGGCTCGGGACTGAGCTGCATGCTCTTGATATTCTTTCATTTATACATCAATACTGCATAAATGTAACCATTTATGCTCTTCTAACACTCATAATTGAATATTTTGAACTTCTGGATCAAGAATCCTTTTTCACTTTTTCAAATGCAAGTGCAGAATGTGGTTTGTGAGAAACAGTGTTTGTAGATAGAATACTACTGTCCCCACTAAAACAACATGTGCTGGACTTTCACTAAGTACTGAAAATAAGAATAGTTCTTACTTTTGCAAGTGGGCACACTGCTGCTCCAGGTACCATCTTTTTGGCATTCAATTTGATAATGATCAATCTCAGTACCATCCTGTATAAGAGACATTGTTAAAGTTAAATACATGTTGTTTATCTAGACAAACTTCTGCTAGTGAAGATGAGTAGATGCAGGCGCATACAGTATATGACCACTTGCTGCAGTGTTGTCTATGAAAGCAGACCACCAAACGCTATTAGAACTTCTTACTGGTCACACAATGAGGAAATAATGCAGAACAACTGGCAAATGTTTAAAACGTGCCTTAACACAATCCTAAGAAACTTTTTGTCACATGGAAGTTTTGTCACAAGGAAACTGAAAGAGGGCTTCTGTTTCATAGAGATTCGGCTTTCAATTTCAAGGCACTTCTCGAACTAAAAGGGAGGGACTAGAACTGATGCCCACAATTCTCTGTTCTGAGACACTTGAGGTCAAAGTCTGAGAGATTAAATATCTACAGTAATATTTCATTGTATCATTATGTTATACAGACTGGCTACCGAACAGTACCTTAAACTTTACTATTTTATCATCTTGCATAAATCAATGACTGACATCTGCTTTGTGTTCTGACATTCCTGTTTTTTTGACAGTTTTTCTTTGAATATGTGGTCACGTTTACTTTCAGGCAGGCAGCAGTTTTAGTTATAACATATAAAAATGAGCAGAGTCTTACCTTTAACACTTTGTAGCCAGGATCACAGGTAATTAGGACATGATTTTTAAATGAATAATGGAGAAGAAAAGGCTCCAAATGGCCATGGACTGGGGGGTTTAGAACTGGACAGTTACTTCCTGTCAAAGAGAGCAGGGTCATACATAATCTAAACTTGGATCATACTTTTTTGTAAAGCATATTCTGGGAAACTCACCATCAGCAGTATAGGACAGTCTCCAGCCAATGTTCTCGCCTGAACTGTCACTGTGGAAGAAAACCTGAACATGGTTGCTTCCTGTCTGGATACGGTCTGGAGGCGTGTCACCACAGAATGGACCAAGCTCTTTCTGCCCAATCTGAATCTGTAAATTAGACTATCTTTATCACCTTGAACATAATTACACTTGTCATTGTTATTTGAATTATTCACATTTATGCTTCCTTTTATTCCCAATAGTTTATTATTCTTTAATTTAAAGAATTTCCCCATGGGGATCAATAAAGTTGTAATTATTAAATTTCATACTGTTTCATAGACATGTACTGTATAGACATTTATAGAACGTATACAGAATTAGTATTTATAATGAGAGGCCAACAAGTCTTTATGATTTAAATACACTTCAATACACTGTGAGGACACTCATTTGTTGCCTTTCTAGATGTACAGTCCACTACTAATGCAGTGACACTAACACATAAAAAGGTGTTGAACTGAAAACTGTATTTCCCACATATCCACATACTTGACATTCACCTGTCTTCTTAGTATTTGTGATAAAGAGTGATCTATATTAAAGTAAGGCTTTAAAAAAGCTATATTGCAATTTAATTTATATTTGTAATTTTCTGTGTCATGAAATGTATGAACACCCATTTGCTTGCATGTAGTGTTTGTTATGGACAAACTGTGGAAACGATAATAAATTACAAACTTCAAAATTTTCTGTGTTGGGGAAAGTGTGATCCAATTATGCTTGACTTACATCCATCCATTTACCTTCTTTCTGCGTATCCCAGTGAAGGCTGTCTAAGCAGTAAGGGATCAAGGCTGGGGCACATATAGGCCTAGTGTATTATGGCTAATTTACAGACTCAAATTAGCCAAACTGCATGTCTTTGGACTGCAGGAGGATACTGGAGCACCCAAAGAAACAGTGTGATACAGAGAGAACCTAAACATTGCTCACACACAAAGAGGATTTGGCATTCAACCCCCAACTCTGAAGATGAGAGGCAATGGTGCCAGCTACTTTATTGATCCACATTTCTACAAAAAAAACAACAATATTTCCACACAACAAGAAAACTGATGAAATATCTGATTTATAATTTGCATTTTAATTTTACCTTTACAAGTTCTGTTATCAGAGAACAGCAAGTAGGCATAGGGACAAGAGCAATAGTAGCCACCAGTGTAATTGTGGTTTGCTCAAAAGTCCAATAGCAGAGCCCTGTTCAAGTGCAGATCAGGTAGGCCATTTTTCTCAGTCACACCCTTCCTGGTTTCACTGTTATTACCCATGTGAGCATTAAAGTCCCCCAGCAGAACTATGGGTACCTCAGAGGAGTTACATTCCAGCACCCCATCCAAGGTTTCCAAGAAGGCCTGACACTCTGAACTAATGTTTGGTGTATTGGCACAGAAAACTGTCAGAGCCTGTTCCCTGACAGGAAATTGGGGGTGACCTTCTTCACCGTGGTCAACTTCAGCCATACCAGGGAGCTATAAGTAGACAATTGCCCAGTGCCTCTCACTTAGGGCATCTCCAGAGTGGAATAGAGTCCTGCCCCTTTCCATGACTTTAGTTCTAGAGCCCATGCTGTACATTGAGATGAGCACTAGCACCAGCTCCTTTCTCACCTAAGAGGTTGTGTCTTATGGTCCTAAAGCCAGTTTCGTTAACAGAGTATGCCAAGGTCCATGCCTTTGACTGTTAACCGAACCACATAGCACCTGATCTCCTGCTATGCCTTGCTGGTCCCCATGGGTAGAGGCCTGATCACCAAGCACTTGTCAGCGAACTCCCCTTCTCCCCAGGCTTGGCTCCAAGGCAGGGCTCTGCTCCCTTGAGTTCTAGTTTTTGAGATCTGGTCTTGGTCTCAAGACCAGTCAACCTGATATCAGCCTCATTGGGTCTGGAGCCCATTTTGTCTTGATCTTTTCATTGTCTTGGCCATAAGTAGCGAAATATTATAAAATATATTATCTGAATCGATATGCATATATAGTTCTTTCCCCTCACTAAGCAGAAATAAATTTTCCTGCAGAGTCCTCTTGTAGCAGCATTACTTAAAAGTACATCTCTCAGCTGCCCCAGCAGTATAATGCTATTGCATAGCTTCAGAGTTTGCAGGGATTGCTGGGAAGAGCAAGCTGGGAATGAATGTAAAAGATACCAGGAAGATTGTGATCATTCATCTGTTTGTTCTTATGTCTCTCACACTTAGTTGAATTGAACTTGAAGACCTTGGATTACAGTTCCCATCTGGATGTATGTGCTGTCCTGTGCCTGCTTGTCTGTGTGAGTTCGTCTTGAGTGTATAGTCTTTGTCTGGGGAGCATTCCACTCAGGGTCATAGCCAGATATGAAATAACTGAGGTCGGACATCTGAAATTTCTTTAGGAACAAAAAATAAAATTTGAAGCTAAATATTCAACTGAAAAAAAAATCAGCAGCAGAAAATGTCTCTGGTTCAAGTGCATTCTTAATTCAGTTTGAATATGTCATTAATAGTGTCTGCTGTGTGTGTGAGAGAGAGAACTACAGCATTCAGCATGATAGAGAATGTGCAACTCGGGAATCACACAAGTGCACTTCACTGAAAGCAGTTCACGTTGTGTGTATGTGATTATGCAGCATTATGAGAGAGGGTGTACAGGCAGCATATCTTTCGGTAACACAAAACAATGATCATTATCAGTAAAAAATTGTCCAAAACAGTAACCTAGTATAGTAACACTAATTACAACTTTATTGATCCCCATGGGGAAATTCTTTTTTAACACCTCCCTCAACTTGCTCATTGCCACAAAGGGCAGCCACCGGCTGGGGGCTTAAGGGCCTTGCTCAAGGACCCGCAGAGGCAACCTTGTGATTACAGGGACACAGGCTTAGCCCACTGAGCAACATGCTGCCCTGGTATCTGGAGTAAACATAATTGTATGGAACATGTTAAAGATAAGCATAGAATAGGCTACTCTGGCCATGTTAAAGTTTGGGTTTCTTTCATATTACACCTAATGGGCTAGATTATTCTAACGTTTCACATAATGTCATTAATAAAAAAATAAATCACCAGCTTATGAAGGGGACAGTATTAGTAATAGTGTCCATAGAAACATTTCAAGCCAAATTTGAATATCAAAACAAGTGTATTTGATGTTGGCTTGTAATAGTTCGTTAATATCAAGCATTTCTCTTTCATTCTCATGTTTATATATGGTTACATATCATCTTAAATTAGATGCTTCATGCCCAGAATATTTATATAATGTTCTAATGACATAGATCTAAATTCATTCAGAAAGGAAAGCATATTAATACCTTGACAATACCTTAACTTGCTGTAACCTAAACATATCAATTAACTGATATGAACTCTCATTTAACACTTCCTATCCCCCAGAAAACAAGCCTTCTGTATGTAATGTGTCACCTCTGGGTCCTGGGCCTCAGAATTTTTCAATCCCTGGCCCTGCTCCTAATCACCTCACGCCACATTAAGAACTGATATGTTCCTTTAGAAAGTTGTTCACAAGGCATTTCTTTCACTCATCCATCATCAGTTGCCCCTGATTATGCTAGCTGGATATTTTGATTTTACCTGTGATATCTGGGATTATGTACAATGTCACAACCAAAGTGCTCATGTTGTTTATAGCCAGGAAGGAATACCATAGGTCTCTATCAAAATTCTCTCATTTGGGTAAAAGAAATAACAATACATTATGACTTTAAAAATTACATAATATGTTGACACATTAACGTTCTAAATATGCTTGTAATATTTTACCAATTGGTATATTTAGGCTTGTGGTTACTTTCCAAAATTGTAAATGGATATGATTATTGCCTAACTCACCTTTATATAGTCATAGGGACAGGTGATTTCTGTATGGTCTTCGATGTCAAAAGTGTCATCAAATTCCAGACTGATCAGAAATCCATCCTCAAGCTCAATGTGGTATGTGCAGTCAGTGCTCTTGGGGTAGGGATTTGGGAAATTTACACTAGAGAGTATTCCTGTCTGCTCACTGAACAAGCTGTCAGTGCACTCAACTGTAATGACAGAAGGGTTTTAAACACATTATAGAGCACATTACTGAAGAAATATAAATATACAACAAACAACAGAAGCAGACAAATGAAGATGCACAACACTTGAGAGTAAGCTCTGTCTCGTACAGGAACATAGCTAACTACTCTGCGGTTTCTGGCCCCTTAACTATCTACAGTACACACATTTTTATCATTTCAGAATTCAGTTAACACAAATATTTACATTTTCATCTGAACATTATCACTTAAACTAAAGAGAGCGATACAAAGACAAAAAACAGACCTTTAAAAAATTTCCTATCTACATATAAAAAAAACATACAAATACAAAGTGAAATATGACACACAGGCACATTTTTTAAAGTTTTATCATTTCTATATAACAAATTTAAAAATAGAATATAAACATGAATGAAAAAATGGATTGTCAGTATTTTCAAGTGAGGCAGTTGCAAAAGCATGAAAGAATTCATGAATTTAATGAATGGCCATTGATGCAAACAAACCAATAACATAATTCCTTAAATAACCAAGAGAAATGCTGAGACAAGATATGTAACATGGAAAATGAGAAGGCTAGTAAGATGAAGAAGTTTATCTGTTGGACTGTTTATTGCAGTTTACATGGAGTTCACCAAAATACTTAAGTAAACCTTACAGGAGATGCATGAATGCAACAGCATAAGTCAAAGTTTGCATGTGTCAGTGCATTAATCAAAGTAGTGACAATGTGTACACATAGAAATTTGTGAATCCTCCATTTATAAGAGCACATTCTCATATTATGTCCAGAAGGACACCCGTTTATTGACTCAGCTGATACCAGGTAGTGAGATTTAAATTGTAATTTGGAAATAGATCAAAACCTAGAACATCCTAATTTATTTTAAAAATTATACGTTTTATAATAAATGTAGAGAAAGGTTTACAAAATAATTAATATTTTTCATTACACACCATTAACATGATTTTATGTTGACACACATGGTGTTTCAGATACAATGATAATTAATTGCAAACTATATATTTTTTGTGTTATATTATTTTTTGTGGAATGTATTATCTTGAGTATTTAGGTCTGCATCCATCCATTCAACTTCTAACTGCTTATCCCAATCAAAGCTGCAGGTCCAGGAGCCTATTGTAGACATCAGAGGGCTCAAGGCCAAGGCACATACAACCTCACACACTATGGCTAATTTAGAGACTTAGAATTAGTCAAGCTGCTTTGGACTGCAGGAGGAAACTTGAGCACCCAGAGAAACCTGTGTAGCACAGAGTGAACCTACAAACTGCTCATGTGAAAAGCTGAGGTGGGATTCAATCCCCAAACCTGAAGATAGGAAGCAACAGCACTACCTTTTGATCCATGGTCCTACCACCACCTTGTAAAAAAGCAATTTCCACACAATTACAAGACTGATGAAAAGCCTGATTTATGATTAGATTTTTAGCCTTACCTTTACAAGTTCTGTTATCAAAGTGCAGCAAGTAGCCATAGCGACAAGAGCAATAATAGCCACCAATGTAGTTGTGACAATAGTGGTCACAGGTCAACTCTTCATCATTCCTGTCCTGACATTCATCCACATCTGCCAGGGAGGAAGACCAGTCACAGAGGGGTAATGTTAGTGTGTAGATTTGTTTTTTTTTGCCAGCACAGTCTATCTCCTGGGCCTCCTGGGTTTCTTACCTACTGCACTGTAATGGGCCTTGAAACCAGAGAACCTCTCTTCATCAGAGAAATCAGACCTGAATGTCACAATGAGAGTATTTCTAGGAGAAATAATGACTTGCTCTCCAGGCACCAGCTCTGTGTCTGTATTTTCCCGTCCACAGAATGTGGCAAGCACTTCCTGTTCAGCTTCCAGCTGTAAAATAAATGTGTAGCATTTAGAATGTTGAGGTAATCAAAGAGTGCTTGATGGTATGAGGGACAAGTCTTATCCACAAGTATCTTTTTTAAACATTATTTGGTGTGCTGTAGAGCGACTGCATGAGAGCTGTGCTTGAGAAAGAAATTAAAGTATTTAACACTGATTTCTGACCTAGTGCTTTGCATGCAGAGATTTCTGTAGATTCCCTGAATATTTTAATGATATTATGCACTCTATAGGGTGAAATCCTGAAATTTCGCCTTGCAATATCCTGAAATCATTTACTGAGAAACATTAGATCATTAAATCATACAGTTTTGCTCAAAAGAGGTGGGCATCAATCCCCCCCTTGCTCCTAAATGGCTGGATACTCATGGTATCACTGAGTGTGAAAGTGTCACTTATCCTAGATGCTAGTCTTAAGCTGGCCCTGTCCCAACTTTTTTGAAAGGTGTCAGAAGCACCTACTATGCAGTGTATAATTAAGTTGATAACTTAAAACATTAAATGTTTTATGGGTTTTAATTTAACACAGGTGAGAGAGGGTGGACTAGGCTGACTGCTTTCTTTTTTATATACATCTCTACATACTTTCCCAGATTTTTCAGAATTAAGGTTTATAAGGTATGAATTACGAGGCAGATAGGAGACACTGGGCTTGAAACAAGAAAGGGAATATGCTAAAGAAATATATATTGAAATTGATTCAAAAGACTGCTGTAATAAAAGGTATTCACTGGGAATTTCTTGGAGACAGAGAAGAAAGAGAATGGGTAATGAATTTTAGGGAATAAAAGAGAGAAACCACCATTTGGAAACTATGCTTGGCAATTAGCATGAAGAAACTGTATTGTTTTTACAAAAGTGAAGAATTCCCCTCAACGTAAGAACACCTGAACTTTTAATTTAAAAGATAGTAATAATTTGTAGTCATGAAATCTGATGTAAATGTGGCATGCATGTTTATTAATAGTCCACTAAAATACACAGTGCAATATGCCTGGTTTCTTATTATTTTATTTATATAGTAATTTTACATTTAGGAAATATAAATGACTTTTTTTTCATTTTGGTCTGGTGTTTCGTAACAGGTGGCAAAACCAATATGCCACAGTGCTTTGCAGGAAAGCAAATCCATGAGCTTGCCCCACCCTGTGGTGCATGCCCTTTTGTGTATAACAGCTGCTATGCAGCTCTATGGGGGCAGAATCTGAATATGAATGTAGCAGAAGAACTTTCAGCATTGAATCTGCTCATGTGGAATAAATGCTATTAACTCTGGCTTCTGTGGGATGTTCTCCTTGTTAAACATCGACTGTGTAGAAGCACTGAGACTTCTACTGTGGAGTCTGATCTCGGCAGTTCAGACAACTGCTTCTGACAGCTGGTGGGGAAAAGCTATTGAACAGCTATTCACGGTACTTTATAGCAGTTATTCCATTAAAAAACTAGCTAACTTCTCATTTCCTATTTCCACTCCAGCTGCTCACAGTTCTTCCTTTGGAAAATATAATTTTGGCAATAATATAAAAATAACCAACTGAATTAATAATAATATACATTTGAACTAAAAATAAGAATCACATTCTGACCAACTCTTGTATTACCTAGGTATAGTTTGGGGACAGTGACCAAAGCTTATTGCTGAGATTAATTTGGTACTCATAAGGATTGCTTTGGGTGGGAGCTATATGAGACGGAAATGAGAAGAAGGGATTTTATTTGGAGTTTTAACAGAAAAACATCAACAAAACAGGCAGCAATTTCTGTATCCTAAGCGCGGGAGAAAACAGCATAATGGTTGAGTGAAAGTGCAAGAACGAGAGAAAACAAAATCAAACAAATAAGACACTTATCAACATTATGCAATAAAAGTTGTTCTTCTGTGCTCTGAATGAATTACACCCTACCTCAAAATCACTCCATGCCTCCAGTTCCACTCTGTACCATGTCCCTACTCTCTGTACAACTTAAACATATTTTCCTTTCCACTTTGGATACACTACCACACTTATCATGAATATCGGTACAAAGTTCTCAGTCTTCTGTGGGGGAATGACCTCTTGGGCAATCGCAACAACATGAAATACAGCACACTGTGTAATTTCTGAAGATCCAGTATATGATCTTACCTTAACATAGTCATACTCACAGAGGTATGAGGGCTCAAGGTCAAAATGCATGAAATAAAGTCTAATTTTATACCCACTAGGCACACTTATATTCCATCCAACTTCTGAATCCTTTGGGTAGGATTCAGGAAAATTGGGTGAATGGAAGGTCCCATACATGTCATTCAGGGTAATGGCTGATGGATGATGCAGGACTGCAAAAGTTACAAGGAAAGGCAGGACTCTGGTAAGGGAGAACAAAGCTCTCATTACTGACAACACACTTTCAGTCAGATGCTACCAAAACCAACCACTCAAAAACATCAGGAATCATGATTGTAAATTAACTCTTATGAATATGCATATGGATATACAGTGTTTCCCAACGCAACGAGACTCTTTCTAAATTTACCGCTTCAGCTCTCAGGACATACAATGGGTATTTTCCGTCACATTACTCTCTAAATATTTAATCTGCAATTTCTGCAGTTCTAACTAGGTCATTCTTAACATTAAACATTCTCCAATTTTAATCGTATTAGTTAGAAACAAATAAAGTATACTTGGCCATTATATGTTGCAACAAAACCTACACACACGTCATTGTTAATATTAATATATGAAATACTTTTAAGGGGACTTATACTTTTGTTCCTGTTTATTTATTATCATGTAATATACGAATTATAATATATGCAGTATTACTGGGGAAAAAAACTCACTTACCCTGTCATCTCTAAAGTTGTGTCGGATCTCTATAAGACTTCTTGTCTGAGGTTGCTGCAAACAGCAAGATTCACATTGTTTACAAATGCATTGTTTCCTGTGTGTGACTGCGTGAGGGAGAGGGAGTGCGCCGGAGAGAGAGAGAGAGAGAGAGAGAGAGAGAGACTGTCGGTTAAAATAAGTTTAATTCAACAATAATGTGTGCTGTTTTTCATAATTCTCATTGGGAATCATAACTAGCATTGGGTTCACTCAGCTTTGCCATATACCCACATGCAGTACAACATTAAAATGTATTTAAATAGGACGCCTTTAGAATAGTACTGTAGTAAGTTTTGAGGACAGACAAGAGTGACATTCCACGGGATGCCTTTTCATTGGTGGTTGTGTTGCATTTTGCCCAGATACAATACTAATATTTTCTGATTGGCTATTGTGTAGGCCCTTTATGTTTTTTTTTTTTTGATTGGCTGGTAAGTGACAGGCTTCAAGTCTCCAGCGGAGACGCGCTTGTTTTATAGTGAGGTGCTACTGTGCCGCGATCTGAGAAATATTAGGCGCTGAGGCATATTAGCCTACAAATTATTTGTCTGATCGAGAAATATAATGTGTGGTGTGAATGCATGACAAAAGGCTGAAAAGAGTGACTGTCACGCTCTGAGAGCCCTGGTACTGTTTTCCCATGTCCCTGGACAGAATAAGTGGTTCTAATATTATTTCGCAACTTTAAATATAATAAAGTTGCAATCCTGGGTAGTTCGGGACAGAGTGAATGTGAATAAAGTAGACTATCAGGTGGAAATGGGCCATTTAAACTTTGGCATTTGTTCAAACATGAAACATCCTTTCACTGAAACTAGTCCTAAATTGAAGCTACATTGTCTCTTTAAATAAAACACTACTTCTGGGGGTTGTTTCCCGAAAGCTTCATAACAATAAGCAATTCGTTGTTCATAATATCAGTCGTTAATTAGATATTATTTTTAGAACGTAGTTTGTAAATTACGATTGTTCGACCCAATCATTTGCTGCGTCGGCCTTTGAACGCTCTTCTTTGAACATAATAATAATAATAATAATAATAATAATAATAATAATAATAATAATAATAATTATAATAGCCTACTCAATGTCGCAATAGAAAAGTATCAGTTTGACGTCAGATGTCACTGCATATTCACGTTGACGTCATACGTTACTTTTTGGTTTTGATCGAATGCAAGATGGCAAGCAAATTTGAAATGAAGGACACCCCCCCAATTTTAAATCGGCGGTGTGGCAGCATTTTGGATTTCCGGTAATCATGAACGATAACGGTGAGAAAAGCACAGACAAGACAAAAATTGCGTGCAAACATTGTAAAAGACTAATTACATACACAAACAGCACAACGAACGTGCTTCTGCTCACGGTGAGCTCAATTCACCACCGCTAGAGCGAAGATTATTACAGTTTTTTACAATCGCTATGACAGTTTTTTCAAAACATTTAACAAGTTTTCTAAACTCAACACGGTTAGCACAACATCCGTCTTTGTAGGCTATACAATTAACACATTTCTTGTTGCTTTGATACAAAATGCATA
>JAABNX020000042.1:18075356-18085634 GCA_015163995.2 Mormyrus lacerda | reverse complement strand
AGTTCAAAGGTGGTCTCCCAGTGGGACCCCAGCAGCTCTTTCTGTGGTCACCCACATATGGCCTGGGAGACCTCTGTTGGGTGACGCCATTAACCAAAGGACCAATCAGATCATTGTTTCAGATCACCTCATGACCATACATTCAAATGAAGCAGAAGCAGACAGCAATTATAATCTGACTAAATCCATCAAAATCAGAAAATTAATTTTCTATTGAAAACCAGGATTGAAAGATATACATTACATTGGCAGACAGACAATACACATTATTTCTTCTGACAACCAAGAGAAAACACCACGTGAATCACGTCAATCCACAAAATGTAGAATATACATTTACACGAAATGTACATAGTCCACACACGACATATCAACTGTCATGACTGTCATCTCAATTGGTTCTCGCGAATAATCTACAATGCGCTGACGACACGTGAATGAAAGACCGTTCCTAGTCTAGCATGCACCTTGTTAAAAAACATAGCGAAAACTTCTGTACTCACGGCACAGGGGCTTGGGAAGATGAAGTCTTGCCTTGGTACATGAATCGGATATCGGTATACTAGTACATGACTTTGCACAATACTATCACTACACTGTAATCCCTGTGTAGCGTGAGACTCACCAGTCTGATCGGCATTGCTCGGGAATCTGTTCATCTTCGGCGGACATCATGTAGACTAACGATAATACTTTCGCAAATCATCAGTCACAATCGGCCATAATCGTACAATATCTGCTGAAATTGTTTGAAATTATTTTCTGTAGATTTATTCAGTACACACTGGGTGATGAAAACCTTTGAAGAAAATGAATTTGGTCACCCGCACATCGATATTTTTGGGTCGCCCAGCGGTTACTCTACGTAACCATGAGCAATCGCCCACAGTAGAAAACCGGTCATCCCAGGTGCGCGGGACACCGAATTGTCCACCCCTGCAAGTAATATAGTACAAAGCCAAAGCAGTAAGTTCTGTATGACTGTTTTTGTATTTCTTAAACGTAAAAAAGTACACATGCCTTTTAAAAATTGAGTATCACCTGGCTAATCACCAGTGTTAATATTCTACTCTGGTAACTAATGTTTACTGGGTATGAAATGAAATTCTGCTGTAAGTCAAACGCAAGTATTATTATTATTATTATTTATTTATTTATTTACAGGCACTCCAGTGTCTAGTCCAGCTAAACTTCGGGTCATACTTAAGGACCATGACATTCAAAAACTGGACCTACCAAATGGAATCCCTTTAACAGTGGATGGACTTGAATCTATTGTGAAAGTTACTTTTCACCTTGAGAGAAACTTTTAACTTTACATTATAAGGATGCTGATTTTGGTGAGGAATATTTTTCTCTTACTTCAACAAATGACATTAAGCACAAAGACACAATCAAGGTAGTTTACATTGAGAATGGAATTCAACTGAACTTTCAACAGTTCTTTCAGACATTCTTGAGACACTGGCTGAAACCATCTTTCGGTATGTTGCTTACCCTACGAGTGCACAATTATCTGATGTTGCTGGAGCATTGGTTCAGAAGCATCCTTGCCTCAGAGCCAATGGATGTTACGGATGGCAACAATGATTGAAATATAAAATGGGCAATTATAGAAGTAAACTCAGAGGGCTTGGGTGTCCCGAGCTTGATGTGAACTCTCTCTTAAATAAAAAAAAAAAGCGAGAACACGAGAGAACACCAGCAAAGAATATCAAAAAGCCAAGAAAGGCAGAGGTAAACTATTTACCCCCTCACCCACAAGGAGATACAGAAGAAAGTTTGGAACAGGAAAGATTCCAACTTTTTGATGATTTTATGTATTAATTTACAGGATAACGTATTATAAGTTATTTAAGATTCTTTGTTTTATATTAACTAATTGTGCTGTTTAACTGTGCATCGTTTTATACAGCTAAATGATGAATTTTAAAGGATCACCATTGTTAACCTGGAAATGACATTCATGGAAAAACTAGACCTGTACTACCCAAAGATAATGGCATTGGCCTCTTCAAGAGGAGGGGCTATGAAAATGAAGATCCAGCAAATGAGGAACATGGTGCAAGAGGTATGAATAAACAAATTAAATTTAGATTTCTTGTTTTTTTTAAATAACAGGCTGCTGTGGTTGTTAGATTAGCTAATCATGATTAATTCATTATCTAATGAGTATTGTTTGTCTTGACTTGAGAATGAATAGTGAGTCTAAATTTAGTTGGGCAGAAATAAAATTTTAGTTGTGTATGTTTTAGTATTTTCTCTGTTGTTTGATTCTTCTCTCAAACAAAGAAAATTCATAAGTGTAAAATTCACAAGTACTAAGCACATTATGTGTAACTTAGGAGTGTTGAGTAAATACTTTATGTTATAGCTAGGTTTAGGAGTGTAAATTAAGGGTAGTATTGGCTACATTATTGGTATTGGAGGAGTGTAATTCTGAGTACATACTTAAACATCACAGGTAAGATGAGAATATATTAAGGTAAGTATTGAGCACATTATTGGTAATTGAGGAGTGTAATTCCAAGTAAATTTAACCATTAACCAAAATAAATTTAACCGAATTTAACCAAAGTAACCATTAAAACTAGTTTGAGCAAAGTAAATTGAGGTAAGTATTGAGCGCATTATTGGTAACTTAAATACTTAGCCCATCACAAGTGAGTTGGGGAGAAAAAATTGAGGTACGTAATGTGATCATAGATAACAAAGTTAGGAAATACCTTAGTATTAATACCTAGGTATCTTGGAAATATTACTTGGGAAGTGACAAACATTAACGACGGACGATAAGAGCTTTAAGGGTTTATTCATGCACAAGGCCAAGAGCTATTACTGTACTTGCCCACACATATTGTAAATTCTAGTTCAAAGCTTTAAGCAGAGACAGAATCAAAGATTAAAACAAAAAAAACTGACAAGTAGAAAAAATAATGGAATATAATGAAATCTTTTAACCTGGTTCAATAGTATGTTTAGTTTTGTAATATGCATACTGATATTTGCATATCTGAAAGCACAATTTCTGATGAATTTGTCTTCTCTCCTACAAATGTACTGTAACCCTTTAGAGATTTGGAGAGATGTATTTATCCGTTCCCTGTTGGTGTATCTGAAAGAAAAAGAAGAGGATCTTGGTAGGTAAATCTGACATGATTGTGTTACTATAATTTATAGGTAAAACATACAGTACTGATATGTTGATTTATTACTCATCTGCCAGGATGGTGAAGGGCAGTGTACTGGAGAAATGATGAAGATCGTCATCAGAAGCGCAGCCATGTCTCACCCAGCCAGTGCAAAGATTGTTATAGAAGGAACTGATGTCTTGAAAGACCTAGATGTACCAAGAGCCTGTGCCTTGCTAATGGGCTGATATATGCACTCAACCTCAGCTATCCCAAAGAACTGAACACTTTAGAGGTATTCCAAAAGATATTTCTGGAACTAGATGGACTGAAAGCCAGCCCAAGGGTAATGTCACTAAAATGTAAACTGCTTTCGTAAAAAAGAAAAAAGTGGGTTGTGATACAGTGTTTTAGTTCAGGTGGCATTGTAGCGCTGTTTTTGGTGAGTTTTTTGTTTTTAAAGCAGCTCACAAGTCCTTGTCAGGATAGTGCTGTTTTTACCCCAAAGTGACTCTATAATACACCAGCCATTCTTTCAGTCCTAATAACATTGTACAGGTGTGCTTATTAAGGTTGCCAGTTATTGTATTGTGTTGTAATATAGTATTTATAATATTTACTCTATCCTCACCAGAAGGATTAAAAGTGTATTAGTGTAATTTAAATATTTCTGTTCAGCAATAAATAGACATATGCAGACGCATCTTTGAAATATTGAAGAATTATCTAAATTTTCAGCAAAGTTCATAGGTTTATAGGGATTCATGGTTGGAACAAAACCTTTTTTGTTTTTTAAGGTTTTCTAATAAACATTTTGATCAGTTGGAACTGAAATAACTGATTCATTGTGATTAGGTTACTAACACTAAATAAAATTATTGTAACAATTTGCATGTGTAACGTGGTTAATAAATTTCCACTTGCCACTGTGTCAGCAGTGGGGGTATGTGAGTGTTTTGGTTTTCTGTTCTGAGACTTTAAAATTGATTTGGCGGTTGCCTTTAAGAGATTGACGCACTGTCACGGCCACAGGGGCGGACCCCCAGGTGTAACTGATGAAAGGACGGTCAAACCCCTTTAAAACCAAGAACACCACCCAACAATGATGCAAAGTATTTTTGCCATATCCATGAGCCATACTGAGCCCTTTTCTGTCTCCCGTATACCTGCCTGTTCCTAGCCGTTTCGTTCACCCCGTGTGCTTACCTTTCCTGTTCCCTCTTCAGTCCAGCTCCCGTTCCTTATTCCTCTTCATGAAGAATCCCAGTGTTCTGCATGTCCCTAGGCTCGTGTCTCCCGTCCTGGTGGTATTCCCTTAGACTGACTTCTCTGATAACGACCTTTGTTTCTGGACTCCGACCTTGACTTCTGCCTGCCGATTCCAACCTCGTTTGTCTGCCTCCCACGGGGAGTGACCCCTTAGGGGTAACTTGTTCCTTCGGGAACATTTGGCATCTATTCCCTGTGGCACACCTCAGGACGGGATTTTCCCTGTTCAAAGACAGGCTGTGCTTCATTTATCTGTGCTCATTAAAACCCTTCATTCTCCGCATATCTGGATCTCCATCTCTTTAGTCTCCAGTTTATAACACGCACCTTGTGCTTTCCTCAGTTTGAAAATGCCCGCGTAAACGGTAAGTCGTGCTTATAATTGTCACACTAATTTTGGAATATTATTTTCTTTTATCTGCAATTTTATTAAAGTGTATGTACCTAGATGAGTTTATGTATCAACAAAGTTTTGTGAGGGCGAGTGATTATATATGCTTTCTGTCTGTTCTGTGTGTTAGGCAAGTAGCCAGCCAACAAGTTATGGGTTTGTACAATAAAGCGAGTGTTTTGTATTTCCAGAACCGAACAGTGCTGTGACTTGAAGTATTCATCTTTTTCACAGAATAAAACCAGCCCGATAGGGAGCATTGAGTTGCGGTGCAGTTAATTTACACAAACCAAAGATCAAACCAGTTACACATGCATATTTATAAGTACACTCTTAAAACAAAAGGTTCCATATTGAACCTTTAAGGGTTCTTTAGCTTGGTACATATATAGCACCCTCAAAAGGTTCTATATAGAACCATTATAGAGGGTTCAATTAAAAGAACCCTAAAGGTTCTTTGATTAAAAAAGAGGGTTCTAAACAGCACCTTTAAAAGGTTAATTTGTACTCATATTTTTATTAATACTTAATCATTAATAATGATGATGAATGATAATGAGTGATACTGTAATAGTGATAAATAATATTTCAGCAATTATATATGATAAATGAATAATTTAATTTAATTAATTAGCTGCAGCTATTATTCTAAATAAAATAAGCAATAACTAAGCAAACCTTTTTTACAAGCTATAAGCCCAAAAGCAGCTATGAAAGAAAGAGACAAGATGTGGTTTCAAAAATGCCCTGTATTGTTCATTTAAAAAAATCATCTACATTCAACTAAATTAGAAATAAAATCCATTAGAAAACCAAAACAATTCACCTTTCAGTTATGAGTAAATCTGATTGTACAATTTTAGTACAGGAATAGACACAGATTTTTGTCCATTTGCCATTTGAAATAAATAACATTCTGCAAAACTCAAGGTGTGCTTTATCTGCTTGGGGTACTGCACACCAAAGATGAAGTAAACTTCCAGCAGGCATTGGAGAGCATGTGGTATGTCTATCTCTCCACTTGTGATGGTGACTTCATCCATCTTTATAGATGCTCTGCTGGCAAGGAGTGGAGTCTCTGTATCATGAAGGATGATGGTTGGAAATGAGCTGGGTGGTTCCTATATAAATGAGAAATGGTTGGATGGATGGATGGATGGATGGATGTTTTAGTGACCTCCTGATTGAATTTATGATGCAGTTGACAAAACAAAGACATGCAAATTACAATCATAGACACACCACATACCTCATTTAAACAATAAAGAAACTTTGAGTTCTCCTTGAAAAGCGTTGGCAGGATAAGGATGGCAACACTCTTTTGAAGGTCTGAAATTTCAAAAGAAACAAACAATGTTTTCATAAAAGCATAGTTTTATAAAGACAATTGAAGGGTGCGAAGGAAAAGAAAAGATGTCAGCTGGTGACATAATATCTGTGTTATGTTAGCCTCGGTCCTTAGCAGGCTGGACAGCAGCTCATTCTGACTTACTGACTACCATGTTGAGCTGCCCTGATGATGTTGGGAGTCAACAGACGGAGACCATTTTGAAGGCTTAGCTCCATGTTCTGGCCAAAACGCAACCTCATTTTATGATGTGTCTACAAAAACAAAAAAGAGAAAAAGAGTGAAAGGGAAAGTTGTCATTAATAAATTAATACACTTGCTTCCTAACAGTGCTGAAATCTCATTATACTAATATTACTATTAGCTTCTCACCAGCTCTGCCACCTGAAGAAAGGGGAACATCTCCATCACCTCCTCATTTGGCTTGGCCATATATTTAACCCTCACAGACAATACGGAATTAAGCATGTGAGCAATGAGCAATAAATGTTCCAAGACAGAAATACTTCAGAATTTGAATCATTAATATATTGCAAACCTTTTGTGTTGAATTACAATCCCCCCAAGACGTCTGGTTTGTATATTCACTTCTGTGCCTCTTTGCCCTCTGGAATTAGCCATAAGATATTTGTAAAATTTCTGTAATGTATATACTGGTAAACCATGACAATACAGGCTAGCAAGCTGACAGACATACAGACAGGCACACAGATGGGCTAAAGACAAGCATGAATCTTAAAAATAGTATGTCCAAGTGGGTCCTCCAGAGGCACATGGTCCATAACTCTCCATCTTTTGGCACCAAACTTTTTTTCTCATCTCCTGGACTGTTACCAAGTTCACTAAAGGTGACCTTTCCTTCTTGAACTTATTTCACAAACACTCCAATGGTTTTTCTTGTGGGTGTTTACATAAGTTACAAGGCTCACACAGCATAAAAGTAGTATAGAAATGCAACTGAAGAATAATGTTTTGCATTAAGAAATAACAGTTAAGAAATAACATGCATATCCAGAGGAGCTATGATCTCTCAAAAATGGGAACCTGGTGATCAGACATCCCAGGATATCCGTGTATTTTTAATGGTTTGGGAACCTGAAAGATCATGCTTAGAGTTAAAACTTTCCTACTCAAATTTAAATATTAAAATATACAACACAACAACCTCAATGTATGTTCCTGACAACGAACTAGAGTATATGTCAAGGGTATGACAATACCATGTGTACTTTGTGATGTTGTCAAACAACACTTGGATCAGTAAAGATTGCATGTGGGACATGTCTTTTTTTTGAAAGATGAATCTTTTCTTTGTAGAGCTTCCTGTAGCTCTGGGGGCAGGACAGGCAGGGTGTATAATGCTGGCCATGACTCCGGGGCTCCTTAACTATGTACAGAAATTCCCCATTTTATATATATAATGAAATTCCATATTCACTCAGCCAATAATGATGTGTTGCACAATTTCTCCAACTCTTTTAAAAACATGACCTGGTGCTTCATCAGAGAAAAAAGTTTTTCAGTCATCCTCTCAGTCAACCCCAGTAGTGTTTCCCGATCAATTTGCTGTTCTGTTGATGTAAGAATCACAGTAAATTTCCATTACATCAAATTATCAATTTAAACAAGAGCTTAATTATATACCAGTATTTCAGAAGTCTATTTTTGTTTCCTTTAAGTCAGTTGTTTGCAGCAAGGTTTTACCTGTGGACACAGTGATGAAGTGTAAGGAACATATTCTCATCATGAACATAGGTGTCCAAAGCATGGTAATCTTTCTCATCCCCTGGATGGACAACAATCCATTCTTTATGGTCCTCCAAAGTGAAGGCATGGTAGTGCCTATTGAATGCCTTGGGTGTCAGTAGTTTTCCAAAGATAAGCCAGAGAGCTCTGAACTGGATAATCCTAACTATTTTCATCAATATGGGAATGTCCTCCTCTACCACATCAATTATGATGGTGTCACCTTCTTTGTATGTACAGTTTTTGGCCAGTAGAGAGCTAACAACTCCTACTCTCTCGCCCTCTGGTATGTCTTCAACCCCACTCTTTAGCACAATGCCTTCCTGAATGTCAAGGGGAAGAGATCGAAATGGGATTTGACGTTCACCTTCATTGTATGAGTGCTGGCGGAGGATATCCAGGGATGTTAATTCCCAACACTGCCGCAAATGGTGTCTTTTGGAGAGGGTGTAACAAAGATTTTTGAAGTGTTGTGAGACAGTTTCTTAAAGTACTGGTGTTTACCCTCAAATCGCATGCACCACAGCTGTTTCAGGGGGCCAAATTCTAAAATCAGACGAGGATAGTGAATGAGATTGTGAGTGCAATTTAGGTGTGAAGGTCTTTGGGAACACAGTCTTGAAAGATGCGAGAAATTCAGGAATGATGCTCCTCCTGATGCAAGGAGCGAGGATCATGACACCTATTTTTCTGCACCTGAGATAAATATCCCAGTGTATCTCACCTTCTTAATGTAATGTCCAATAAGGAGTGGTAAAATCGTAAATAAGCACAAGTTTTGTGCTGCTGATCGAGTTAACTTATTTTGTTTCAGTAGACTCTGTGGGTAGTGTCTGTGGGATATTTCTTTCATTTTTTCCGATTGTGAATGCTTCCAGCTTTGAGTTTATGTCATTCAGTGTCACAATTTTCAGCAGATGAAGTGTAGTGATAACTTTACAAACAACAATTGGTATGATACCCTAACTATGCATTAGGTCTGGTGGAAATGCTCTGGTGACATCAAAGTAATGAAGCTCAGTGAATGGACACACTTTCACTACTCCATAGGTCTGTTTTGACAGTTGATTGTTCTCCTGAAGTTCATTAAGGTGGTAATTATGAACATCTGAAGATCTAATTTGCACACTGTTTTCATTTAAATGGGCCTTTAAGTCACTATATGCAGTCATACAAAACCTGCACACCCGGCAAAATCCAAAGATCCAAAGATGGCACATCCAAAAAAACCTTCAAAACATCATTCAGTCGCACATCATTCTTCCTTCCCCTTGCTATTACCTCCAAGAACATATTGAACTCTACAAAATTCATATTATTCCTGCTAAATTGTATTAATCTATATTCAGATTTAACATATTCAAATGCACAGTCAAAAAGAGTTTCATTTGAAAGGAGTTTGTCAAATTCCTCATGGTCTCTCAGTCTGAATCCTGACTGATCCAAGTGAAACTTAATTATGTCAGCATAATGCTGTTGAAAAAATTGTAGTACAAATTGAAGATGTTCAACAATTGTGTCCTGAGTAACTTTGGGGAGAAGGTGTTTCTCTTGGAGGTTTAATATAAAAAGTGCCACATGCTTCTGAAGACCTGACAGTAAAGTATTTAAGTCAAGCAGACTATTTTCATTGACTGACTGCACATCTTCTAAGCTGTCCACCTGGTCAATTTCATTTTCAACAGAGGGTGTTACACTGTCAAAATCTTCATTCCTTCTAATGGCAGCCCTATGTTTTCTGTAAATATGTGTTCTGAAGCCAGGTATAGTTGTGTAACGTCTTGTGCATCCCTATATGTTGCAAACAATGCGGAAATCGGGTAGATGGTGATGCTGTAGATGTTGCAAATACTTTGCTCGATGAAACTTAACAATGTCACAAAATGGACATCTGAAGATTGTTTCCATTACCGGTGAAGATTTCTTTTGCATCAATTAAGTTAATGGATTGAAGCCATTTGCAGACATCTTCAACAGTCCAGTACTCTGTCATCTTAAATGAAATGAAATATAAAAGTATTAAGCCTACAGAAAAAATATTTCACAATGCATTTTTCTATATTTATTTTTTTCCCTATTGATTGCTGTCACGTTCCGAACCAGGGAAGCAGAAGCAGGGAGAAAAAGAGTCAGGTAACAAAGGATTTATTAGGGCAAACAACACGGAAAAGCAAGGCATGACCAGTAGCAACGTTAATAACAGGACTGGGGAAATATACTTACACGCAGACTTAAATACACAGAACTAATGATAGCGACTCGAAAAAATGAGTATAGAAGCACGAACAATATATGTAGGGCTTTGAGGTGCAGGTGTGTCGCTGGGAGGCAGGGGAGGTATTCCTCCTCTGTCCCCTCATGACCACCTGCATCTCAATCACAACTTAGACACT
>JAABNX020000042.1:18057888-18068886 GCA_015163995.2 Mormyrus lacerda | reverse complement strand
GCTAGGAAGAGTCTGAAGAGCTTCTGAATTTGGTAAGCGAGCACATGGTAAACAATTTTTCCCTAGGTGTAGCTCATTATTCTCTGGCGAATAGTTATTGACAGATGAAACCGACTTCCAAACTCTGCCGATGCAACCATAGCACTACCCTCAGTGCTCAATCTAATCTTGGTTTCTGGAACAGAAATTGATCATATTCACACTATTAAATTGGAACTGCATGCTCCCACTTCTGGAATATCCCCTGCACCACCTAAAATATTGTACCTGTATCACAAGGGTTGGCAATGCTGTCAAAAAACAGTGTTACTGCAGAAGTGCATGATACTGTACCTGTGGAGTCATAGCTGGTTAGGAAGAATTGGTTCCAAAAAAGGTTCTACTTCAATTGTGTGAAATTATTTGTATCTGTGAAATTTGATGTGGTTGAATTTACTGTAATTTGTGCACTTTAAAAAGATGCTTTTTGTACTACTGGTGGCAACACAACCAATCTTTCTAACTACGTTAGCAACTCAAACATGCAGAATCTGTGCCTATGCAAATATGTGGAAGCACATCATCTTCAGCTGTAGCATCTTCCACACATTCTGAAGTAACCAAAGACAAGCAAATACTAATTATTGAAAATGTTACATTTATTGGTTAATTATTTTGTTTATGTATCATTTGCGTGTATTTGTTGTAAACTAAGTTCAGAAGTTCAGTAATTGACCTATGTCATAAATATTCATTTGTAAATGAAACTTTTTAAGCTGTACTGTATAATGAGTCGATTTCTCTAATAGCCGTATTTCTATAATGGCTATAACTGAGCCCCCCTCCAAATTTTACATTTATTTTTACATATTCAAGGGCCTCTGTCTAGTACTGGGCCCTCTGAATCTGCCAGGGTATCTTGGCCCCTCTGTCACTCCTGAAAGCAGGTGCAGCATGGGATGTGAACAATGGTTGTATGGGTACATTCCGCATGAGAGTTCAATATTTATTTTGATGTATTGTGAGAACTGGCATCCCATCCAGGGAAGTACCCTAACCATGTGCACTGTGTTGCCTCGAACAAGCTGCAGCCAAGTATGGGAGTGTGCAAAACTTTTAATTATTCCCCCTTCACCGCCAGGATGGAACCTTTTTTTTAACAACAGTGGCCAGTAAATCTTTCTGATGTTATGGATAGAATTTCATAATTTTTCATAAATAGAGAATAATATATGTAACCTGTAAGGATTTGAGAGAAAAAAACTGTTATATTAACTGTAGCTGAATACAAATTCTCAACAAATGATAAAATAGTAATTATGCTTTTAACCATCTTGGTCCCACAAATCCTAGCACGCACTAAAGATATAGAAATAGAAATGTGTTTTTCCAGTTCTTCCTGGATTACTTTTAAGGACTGCCACACACATTCACTGAATGGTGAATCGAGGTATGTTATCTGCATTCAACACCCTGTGTAGATGACAGTAATGCGCTCATTATTGGTGACTGGTGTTATGGCTAGATTTTTTACTTTTATATATAAATATGGTGCCAAAGAATCCTAGGGACTTAGGAAAACTGTATTTACTTGTGAATAATAAGAAACAAGGTATCTTGATTAACATTTTGAAGTCCTATGTTAAGCAATTTTGGGAAACTTTGTTCTCCCCTTCTTGCAGATTTCCGCTTGCAGTCCAAAGACCTGAAGTTAAACTAGCTGGTGTTATAAAATTATGGAGTCCAGACCCTTTCTTGACCCAATTCTGGATCACAGTTTGGAAGATGAATAGATACATATTGGAAATGGAATGATATGAAGTCCCAAAGATACCTTATAGGTCAAATGGAGCTGAAACACTGAAGTCCTTTCCAGAGACCATGGGTGGGAGGGCGGAGAAGCTGATGGCACTACAGATTTATTCTGCCTGGAAAGTGTCACCAGGTTGTAAACATAGGCCACTACTCAGAGTGTCAGCTGGATAAGGTATGCATCATAGAAGGATGCATATATATGTGTGTGTGTGTGTATACACATTATCTTTCTCACATTCATTATGTCTACAATGTGTCGTATACTTTCATACCAATAGCATAATACAGACAGACAAAATATCTTTAGACTGGAATATGGGCTGCTATGAAATGCAAAAAGGAGCTGAAATGAGGGTGTGTAAATTGGCTTTTGTGTTTTGGCCTCTTCCTTTTGCCAAGATGGACCAAACAGCACAATCTGTTGATTGACAGTTGCCAGATTGGTTTCTGCAAATTTTAACGCAAAAGTGGCTATATATGGTTAAATAATGGAAGATGTAATTAGCTTGACATTTGAGTGACTGAGAAAGTGAAAGCTTTTTGTGTGATTTTGCAGGATGGCACTTGCAGATGATCAACCTGTTCTGTAAACAATGTAAAAAGAATGAATGGAATAGAATTTTAAGTAATATATTATAATGCAACATCATTCTAAATGGAGACATATTTTACTGAACACAGGACAGCGTGGATCCATGTGGTGTTGTACTTCTGCAAGAAGATGATTCAGTGTACCAGCAGAGTGTGAAGAGCCTAGCATACCCAGAACTTGCTTCGTATTAGGCATTAATGACCGACTCCTGAGAATGGAAATTTTTCACAAATAACATTAAAGCAATACAGATATATGTCTTTACTGTATAAACACAATTTCAATAAGTTTTTGAATGCTTGAGAAAGCTGTTTTTCAAACCTGAAAATGAAATACAACAGATGCACATAAATATCTGGTCTGTTCAAAAGCGTAATTAAATAACAATTTCGTTTTGACTAACTGCTTTTTTCCACATTGCCTGCTTACAAACCCCAGGGGGCGAAGCACATTGAAGGTGTTCCTGTTTGCACAAGCAATGAGGCACTAATGAAAAATGCATCAGCTGCCCCATTAGTCCTCAGTAAGAGGCCCAGTTAATCAGCCGTACGCGCAAAGCAGCACTGTTTCTACCACTGCCTGCTGTTGCTCCATTAACACAAGGCACTGAAGTCCCCCCCCCGTGCCCCCTTTCTGAATTTTCCCCATGGTGTCATCACTCCAGCGCTCCTTTTTTGATCAGTCTTCCTGGTTTCATCACACAATGTCCCCTATTGCTGCAATTTTTACATAATCCTGTAAAACTGCCACATATCGATTAATATGTATGATAGTGTAATGCATTAGTATCTGTTGATATATTTTACTGTGTCATTCGTAAATCATGAGACAAAGAGCATCTTTAAATTTAGTCTTGCACTTTATTTTATTTTCTTATTTAAGTACAATGTGATAAATTGTCAAGTAAAAGTGCTTCTTAGATTTATTCAGCATATATCAGGGTAGGGGGTGTGAGAGACTAGGATTACTTGATAGGGATTGGAAGGAAACTCAGCAGGAAGTAAAACCTTTCCAGTAAAAGTTCTTGCAGCCTGCTTTGCGCTCTCGTGGGGGAAGGTTGTTGGGCTCCACTGAGCGCTCCAGCTCTACACGCGTTTCTTCTCCTTCCTCTGCAGTAGACATTTCATTCTGGGGAGTGTCATCTTCAGGGGGGGGCAGTCTAGAAAGCAGGTCCTCCACCACACGCCTGCTCCAGTCCTAATAAACATATATGTGTGTGTATAAACAAACAAAAAAAATAATAAATACACATAATAGAATTAAAGGATGTTATTTTAATGGAGATAAAGATAACAAGACAAAGGGTAAAAAATACATAAATCTTAACTATAGGGTATTGCCAAAGGGAAATACTTATCCTCATGTACATAAAATGAATGTTCTGCTTTTAGATCAGTTATTGAAACACAAATACAACAATGACCTAATATAGATTTTAGGATGTCTCATATAGTAATCTGTTCTTATGCACCGATATATAGCTGCAAGTTTCTCTTTTGTCCCCAGTAAGACCCAAAGGGAACTCGATTGCTAATATAGTGACTAGGTTTGTTAATATTTTTTGTTAGTTTTCAGTGAAACAGCATCATATTGTCCACTCAATCACTGAAAATGTGATCGGCTTCAAATAGGAACCACCTCTGTTCATTAATGAACAGACAGGTAGCACTGTAAGTAAGCTCACACCAACCAGTCAAATTGTGCCACCCCTATAGTGAGTCCAGGCTATATATTAAGAGCAAGTTAGCGCTACCTAACTTACTACAGAAGTGCATGGTACTGTACCTGTGGGCTCATGGCAGCGGTGTGGGCTCTCTGCATGAAGCTCCGGTAGCGCAGGTCTGGTTGTGAAGCAGCACTGGGGTAGCAAAGGCCCATAACCAGTCCCAGAAGAACAAGGACACAGTGGACTTGGCAGGTCTTCATGGTAGCAGAGTTGAGCTGTACTGGCCAGGATAGCCTGCGGTGCTGCTGGGAGATAGTAAGTTATCAGCATGCTGGGCCCTTTTTAAAGCCCTGCTTTCTCTTAAGACAGCAAATGAGTGATTGACAAATGCTATAAATCCTCCCTCTGGATACCCAGCAATGATGGCATTCTGTGCTATAAAACACTTGCACTCTTTGTTCAGTAATTGTTCAGTCTCTTTGGTCGCTAATTTGCTCACAATGGGAGCTTATGCAGTTTAATGGCTTAAAAACAAAGTAAATAGTGAATCAATTAACATGTGCAGACTCCGTTTTCTCTGGTTATCTAAATCAAACACAACTGAAGAATGTCAGCAATATGGGAACATTTACTCAGGAAGCAGAAGCCAGGAAACATACTATTATGATGAGGAATTAAACATTACGGTGGCTCAGTGGCTAGTACCGTTGCCTCATACTTCCTGCCTCTCTTCTATATGTCTGCATTGTGTTGCAGGGGATTTATACAGGTTAACTGGTTTCCTACAGCAGACTAAAGACATGCAGTTAGGCTCATTTATTAATAAGCCACTTTTTCCACAGTTTGTGCACGGGTCTTGTGATGGGTAACATATGGTTGTGCATGATCCTATCCAGGAAAAGTTTATGGAAAATACAAAGACTATATTAAGCCTTACAACATGCTTTAATATGTGAAATATACTTGGGAACATCTCAGTGCAACATCTAAAGAAAATTCGTTAAAGGAATTAGGTGTAACAGTGTATGTAAATATTGTGAAACAACAGAAGGATGATTGCACATGCTGCTTTTATCCTCGTGAAGCAAATACTACTTATACAGCAATCTAATTGAAATGGAACTAAGTGATATAGGCAAAAAATAAGCATTTCATAAACTGAGAGATAAGAAATAAGTTGCATCATATTCTTACTATTATGTATTAGTATTGCTTATCTTTTTTCTATCTATTGTATATGTACAGTAGATTATCCCTTTTACTATCTATCTATTTAATTTATATAAATATAGAAAATATGTTACAGACTGGATTTGAATTCAGTTTGACTGCAGTATGATTGCATAGGCCCAGAAGGCATTTATAACAGTCTTGTACTGCCCCCTTATGGCTGCACTGGTATTATTTAAAATCAAGTAAATGAATATGTAGCATATATCTGAAACAAGGTTTAGATTATTTTTTTAAATGCATTGCTATTATTATTATTATTATTATTATTATTATTAATAATAATAATAATAATAATGATAATAATAATAATAATAATATTTGGATAATTTGATCGTCTTGTTTCTTTTTCCAAAGGACAGTGGAGCAAACAGACAGAAAAAAAACATACAAAAATGTCCTGTAGTAATCATATGGTATTCCTTTGATCATATATCATATAAATACTTGATTCCTTGATGCTATGGCAATTCTACAGCATGTCTTGTGGTACACACTTATGGTAATACCACAATTGTGTAGTCTGGAAAATTTCACGTGCAGTGCTTTTCTGGTAGGCTTGCTTATACCTACTCAGGAGATGGTCTCCCATTCCCTAACAGTAGGCAAAAGTAATGTTGATGGAGGATATCTTCCACCAAGAACTCAGATGGGACCAATGAGGATGAGACAGCTCATTGTTAAGTTTGTGGCAGTGGTATGTTAGAAGTGTGATGTCAATAAGCCCAATGTACAATTGTTATTAACTGTTTTTCCAGAAACAGTTAGGCAGCCATATCCCAGAGTGGAGGCATACGCTCTTAAATGAGCAATGGTTGCAGGGAAGGATGCAATACATTCTAATAAAAAAATATATTAATTATATATAATAATTAGGATACTGCATTTTGCATCATTGGTTATTTTACTCTGTGTTAAGATACTGCAGAAAACGTAAAACAGAACACAGCATTAGCATAGGAACTTAGCATAGGACTATTAAAGGAAAGGCACGTAAAACTACAGGCTCATTACATGAATACCATAAAGCTACATCCACATTAGCTACATCAACATAATCAAGATCGGGGAAACTACTCACAAAAGTAATCCATTACAGACAGAGGTGAAATGTGCAGATCCATAAAATACAAATCCAGACAAAGGCCTTGTTTCAACCAACTAGTTGAGCACCGTAACTGTGACTCTTTGTACTCAACTGGTTGGTTGAAAGACAACCTTGGTCTGGATTTGTACTTTCTGTATCAGAACTTTCCACTTCTGCCTGTAATGGATTATTTTCTAAGAGATACTACAGGAATACCACAGGAATACCACAGGAATATCTGCTGTACCACAGGAAGAAATACCCCAAGGACACATGCTTGTGGTATTTCTGGAGGAAATATGGCAGTGGTTATAGTTAATTAATACTATGTTCATATACCTAGTAAAGGAGGTTTAGTAAAGGGTTAGATTTATATTGCTAGTATCGCAAAGTTAATACATAAAAAATGTGTTCATGTTTTGTTTTGTGCTTAATGTTATTTATAATATTGTTTGGTATTATTGTAAAAATATAGACATGGTGGTGCAGTGATTAGCACTGTTGAATTATTGTAAAAATATAATTGAAATATTTAATTTACGTTAAGTGACCAGCGAACCAATGAGAAGGGAATATGAAGGAAGTAGAAAGTAAGGAGGAGGGACGAGAGAGAAGGAGGGGTGAAAGAATGACAGTTAAGGGTGAAGTGCATGGTGAGCGTATTCACTAAAATCGCCTGTAAAAGTTAGCGTAAGCAATTGGCTAGATCGTTAAAAAGTGACTTGATGGGTGGGGAAAAGTTAAGGGAGTTATAATTAGCGCACGGTGGCTAAAGGTGCCTAGGGTGGACGGAGCTAAAGTATTAGTGGAGAGCTACAACACAAGCGCCGTGCCAGTGACCCGGAAGACACCGGATTCGCCGGACTATTGCCTTGGACTCATCTTAACATCAGATGAGTATCCTCATCTTCATCATTTAATATTTACACGCTTGTGATTTATTGGTATCCCGAAGGTTTAGGTACCTGGTTATTTTCACAATTTGGCTAGGCTACAGCGCACACGAGCGGCATACAGGCCTGCAACGGTGAACATTTGGGGTTTATGTATTCTAAATTAATGCCGGCTGTAGGTTATTTGAATTAATAAGTATAAAAGTTACTATATGTATCGATTTATGTGTATGGGAACCAATAGTGTGAATTTCAATTAAGCTAATAATATTGAAATAATGTAAAACTGGAAAAATGTGTTTAAATGGTTAATGTATGTGATTAAGTGTCATTCTAAGTAAATACTGGAATTGTTTTATATTTTTGTGTATGCAATTCCATGAATAAGTGAGTATATGCATTATCGTGTTACATATTGCATGCTGGTATTAAGTATTTCAATATTTCTGCACTCATAAAAATTGTCAGATTTACTTAATTTTTTATGACATCTATTTCCACCCAATATAATTAACTACTTTTAGCTTAAAATAAATGTGTAAATGCAACATACATTTCTTGTGTTAAACACTGAATAATTATTTAAATTGAAACTTACATATTTTCAATAAATTAATGAATTTATTTTAACTAAATTTATATTAAAATAATTGTTTTAACTAATCTTAAATGCTTAAATTTTACAAGAAAAAAGGTATATGACCATTATCTCTCAAAGCTCTTTATTTAAAAAAATATTTAAAATAAGAAATAAAAAGATTTTGCTGTCAGTTTATTAATTCCAGCCATGAATAACTTGAATTTTCACCAATTTTCAACAATTTCAAAAAATAAAAACTTGAGTACAAACAACTGTAACTTCAGCTCTTCATATTGCTTTTTACTCTATCAAAACCTTTGTATTTTAAAAAATTTTAAAAAAAAATCAACCAGAGCTTATGCATAACAAATATTGGTCAGCATACAACTTTTCAATTAATTCAATAAATAATAAGCAAAGTGTTAAAGTAATTTGTTTTCAGAGTCAACACTTTACCTGACAGTCTTTGTCCATCCAGATTCATGACAATCTTTTGTATGAATTCAAAAGTTCACTTCAGTTTGTCTGGATAGCTGAGGTTATGGGCATATATGAATTCCAATACCATGGCACACAGCTTAGGGCCACGTTTTTCAAACCTTGGATGACGTCCACCTCTATAATTACAATGCCGACATCTTGTACGTTCATTGGTGGCCTCGGCACCCTCCCTCCTGACCACATATACTGCCATCGTTGTCTGCTCTATGTCCTTCTCAGTCTGTTCCAGATCCTGGAAAATGGCACAAACCAATTTATTCAAACTTTAAAAACAGATTAACAGATTAAATGCTACCTGGTAGCAAAGTAACAGGACTGCATTCAGAAGTAAAGGAGATACAGAGTAAAGTAAAGACGATTGTGTGAATGATTAAATTATGCATTCTAGATTAATGTCTTTCTTGCAATAAATAAATTCTGACAAATAATGCATTTTGGAATTTGCTATAGTTAAAATGTAGTGCTGATTGTAATGTCATGATTTTATTCAAAATACCATGTTTTTCACTCACTTAACTGGACCATGGCAGCCTCAAGAAACACTTTAATAAAACAATGTTCTTCAATTTTCAACACTATACCTGAATTCTTCAGGTATCTAAATATCAATACCTCAAAACATATTTGAGAATCAACCATTAGAAAAGAGACAGACACAGCTAGGGCTGCACGATTATGGCCAAAATGATAATCATGATTATTTTTATCAATATTGTAATAACGATTATTAATCACGATTTTTCAAAAATTTTTAGTTGAAACACGTTTTTATTGCACTTTCTATTTTAAACAAAAAGTGAACAAGGCTTTCAGTTCAAAATGAAACCTCAAACAAAAATAACTTATAAATAATGAAATGAAATTTACCCAAGACAAAGGGTTAACAAAAAATAAATATGCAATTGCAGAGTGCAATGACAAAAAGTGCAAACAAATGAAAAAAAGAAGCCTATGCAGAAAAGGCACATACTACAAAGAACAGTAACATACTACAGGCCTACAGATTTTTGGCGAGAAATACCAGCCTGTTAACATTTTCTGGCTTAAGAGATGACCGAAGGCAGGTCACTATGTTGCCCCCAGTGCTGAAGACCCTCTCCGAGGGAGCACTTGTTGCAGGTTGTCACGGTTCATGGGCAGGCGAGCAGGTACGGAGGCGAGAGCCGCAGGGTGAACGGGAAAGGGGGTTTATTCAGACTGAAAGAGCAGACAGGCACGAACATCCAATATCACTACAATGACGGATCTGGGAAACAGGGGGAGACGCGGACTAATATGCACAAGACAGAGTAAACTGAACAAGGCACAGATGAAAACAATCAGGTATGAACACTAGGTAATGAGGTGGGCGTGGCACACAGGAGGATCGTACGGAGCCGGGTGTGACACAGGTATGCTGAGATATTTTTTAGCCAGCTTTGACAGTTGTGGGAAAACTAGCTGATGTTCTCTCCACTAGTCCAGTGGGTTCTCCTCACTATCAAGGTCAGCACAACGCAGGTAGGACTGTAGCTCAGAGGATTCAGCTTCTTCCTGGTGAGGAGGATGGGTTGGGCTGGCTCTCTCAGTGATCTTGAAGAAGCTCCCCAAGCTCTTCTTTTTCTTGGAGGTGCTGGGTGTATCCTCTGCCCTGTCTGCAGTCCCACAATCACTTGGGCCATTCACCTTGAAAAGTGCATAAATAAAATATGAATAACAAATTCATTCTAATGAAATTTGACATCCACATTCAGAATGTAGATTACAGCACATTAATTACTTTTTGGCACATTTTAATCCACATAGTTTAATCAATAAATGCTGTATCCATGTATCTACAATTATTACTTACCATGCTCACAGAGGCACACCATATCAGACACAACTCTGGCCTGAATCGGTGCAACCCTGTCCTCATTTACATATCGCAACTTGAAGCGTGGATCCAGAGCAGAAGCCATTTCGAGCAGCTCTTGTGTCTCAGGATCCTTATATTTTTCATCCAGGTAAGTTAGGATTTTGGTCCTGATGGTGCTTGTGAGCTCTAGACCATCATCGTTCACCTTGAGGATGGAGGAACTGAAGAGGTGAAGGACTGGCTTCATAAAGGAAACACTGACATACTTCTCACTGGACAGAGCATCAGTAAACTCGGTCAGAGGTTGGAGGGATTTGTTGATGGCTTCCAGGATGTCAGTGTCATGCCATGTTGGGATGAGATGTCTGGATTTTCTGTCAGAAGACAAGACTTGAGAGATGGCCTTCTGTTGCTCCAGGACTCTTTCAATCATTGCCTGCCTTGATCCCCACCTTGTGGGGCATTCTGTCTTCAGCCCATGCTCTGGAAGTTTCAGCTCCTTTTGAGCCTGTACTAGCTCCCTTTTACGCCTTCAGATACTAATTGGTGCGCACCAGAAAGTATCTTGTGCGCACCAGATACTAACTGGTGAGCACCAGATACTAATTGGTGTGCACCAGAAAGTATCTCGTGCGCACCAGATACTAACTCGTGAGCAGCAGTTAGTGCTTCCTGTGGCGACGGTACTTGGATTTGGCTCAGGTGACAGAATGGCATCAGAAATGGATTTATTGTCTTTCCTGAAAATACGAAATATACCTGACAACATCATCAACAAACTAAAAGACGATAAGGTAAAAGATCCCACCGTTAACTCA
>JAABNX020000042.1:17999089-18010362 GCA_015163995.2 Mormyrus lacerda | reverse complement strand
CCATCTTCTGCCTCTGCTCCACTTTCAACAAACTCCATTTTATCTTCTGCATTTATCTTTATCTTGTTTGCCCCAGATTTTCGTTTGTATATTTCTTATGTTCTTATGTTCTATTCCTCTCTCATACAGCGTCCATTATAATTACATGCACATTCCATATTGTGCAAATGGCGTCATTTAGCGACTTCTAGCAACTTTTGGGACAGCCAACAGCTACTTTTCTTGCTGAGGAGTTGGCAACAGTGATTTCCTCTCTTTGTATTTGGTTTGGTGCTTGTTGGGTGCCTGTTACAGTCCTGTTAAGGAGTGCCATAAAGAGCAAGTAAGTGTCCTTGACCTTCTCTGCTCTTGCGATGTCTCGGTGTGCCCGGTGCTATAATAAAGTAATTCGTACTTTGTGGTATAAAGGTTAAAATGCATGGTAATTTCTTGTCATAGAACCGCAAATGCACATAAAATAAGTTCGCATTTGCTTTGTTACAACAATTGACTGCCACCTATATTGTTTTAAAGGTGAATGTCTTTTAAAGGTGAATGGCACATTACCTATTAGCAAAGACAGGCAGCCAAAAAACATACAGAAATTAAGTCTGAGAGCATAACACCTCTCAACCACACTCCAAGTTTTATAATGATTTGCAGAATTTCTGGGGTATAAACAAAGTGGTCAATACAAAGTTTTTAACATAAGTGCTACACAGCCTCCTTTACCTGGTTTTCCCTGAGGGCCCTTTGATCCAGAGTTACCCTTGGGTCCTGGCCAGCCTTGATTCCCGTTTATACCTAAAAAGGGCAGTATGCATTTTATCAAATAACTGTTAGTGATCACAGTCCTGCAATAAATCAAAATTTGGAAGACTTATTTAATTACCAATATCTCCCTCGTCTCCAGGAGGTCCAGTGTCACCTTTGAGTCCCTGTTTACCAGGCAAGCCATCTTCTCCCTACAGTTTCAACAACCAGTAATGAAAAAATATAACAAAATGAAGGTCAGTGAAATTGTGTGCATGTTTAAGGACTTCTTGCATGTCTACTATATGTATATTGATGTTTGTCACTTTAAGCATGTTTCTAATAGGACTTACACAGAGGACAGAGAGGTGGGCTGCATGCAAGGCTAAAGGCTAGCAATACAAAACAACCGCTGCCTAGCCTGTTACTAACTAATGTCTGCTTGCTTGAAAACAAAATGGATGAGCTGAGGACCTGGTTAACCTAAGATATCCTGATAGGGTAATGTGAGATAAGGGTCTGTTGTGCTCTCATGTTCACGGAAACGGCACAAGAACAATCAGCACTGGCTGTCAGACCAATAAAGTCCTATCCTATCCTAATGTTTTTATAAAAAGCGAGTTATGAACTGAAATAAACGATATGCAACATCATCGACAATACTGTCGACTCCAGAGGGTTAATGGACTACAAACAGCAGACACTGCAGGCTACAGCAAGCCAGACCACCCTATTGGATGAGCTAAATGAGTACTAGCAAGTACTCATTTAAGTAAGGCAACAGGCCCAGACTCCATCTGAGTTAACTGGAGTTTTCATGGACATATTCAATCTGTCCCTGGCACAGGCAATTGTGCCTTCTTGCTTTAAGGCTACCACCATTGTGCCCCTCCCAAAGAAATCACAGGTGAACCTAAATCAGTGTTTCCCAACCCAGTCCTCTGGGAACCCCGAACAGCCCACATTTTTGCTTCCAGTCAGCTCCCAGCGCACCGGTACCAGGGATTCAGTGTACCTGATTGGCTACTAGCTGGGAGGGAGCAAAAACGTGGACTGTCTGGAGTTCCTCAAGGACTGGGTTGGGAAACATTGGTCTAAATGACTATTGTCCCATTGCACTCACTCCTATTGTGTTGAAATGCTTTGAGCGAATAGTGGCACACATTCAGAAATCAATCCCAGCGACCCTCAACCCCCTATAGTATGCTTATCGCCAGAATCGGTCCACTGGTGACGCAGTCAACACTGCTATTCACACGGTCCTCACTCATCTGGAGGGAAGAGACACATATGTGAGGATGGAGTTTATTGATTATAGCTCAGCTTTCAATATAGTTATCCCACAGAAACTGTGCTACAAGCTGGTCTCACTTGGACTGACATCCTCCCTCTGCATTTGAGTGCTGAATTTTCTCATAGACAGACCCCAGTCAGTGAGAATTGGTAACCAGACATGAGGCACAAGAACAATCAGCACAGGTTGCCCCCAAGGCTGTGTGCTGAGTATGTTGCTTTACACCCTGTTCACACATGACTGCGTGGCCTCACAGAACAACACAAGCATCATTAAATTTACTGATGATACCACAGTCATAGGGCTGATCACTGGGGGGGGTAGAGACAGACTATAGGACCGAGGTGGTGGGACTTGTGGACTGGTGTCACAAAAACAACCTCACTTTGAACACAGATAAAACCAAGAAGATCATCATCGACCCAAGGAAAACGAAATCGCAGCATACTCCTATTTGTATTCGTGAGGCTGAAGTGGAGAGAGTGGAAATGTTCAAATTCCTTGGAATTCACATCAGTGAGGATCTGACCATCCATCCATCCATTATCTATACCACTTTATCCATTTTGGGTCGCGAGGAAACTGGTGCCAATCCCAGCATCTTTGGGCGAGAGGCAGAGTAAACCCTGGGCAAGTCGCCAATCCACCACAGTGTCATCACCAGTTCCATCACCGTATGGTATAGTAACTGTTCTGTGCAGGAGAAGGCGGCTCTCCAGCGTGTAACTAAAACTGCATAGTACGTTTCTGGAACAACCTTCACCTCTCTGCAGTACATCTATGACAGTGGTGTTATGAAAAGGCCCCACAACATCATTAAAGACAATACACAACCCCAACACATCGTGTTCACACCGCTCCCCACAGGAAGTCCCGCACCACAAGACAGACAGAAATCTTTTTCTCTCAGGCAATCAGACTCTTCAACAATGCTAAAAGATCAAACTAAAATGACCCATATTCATATCATATTCATATCCAACTCTTACTGTACATCATTTAGCACTGTGCACTTTATTGAGTAATTCTATTTTTTTAAATAATTTTTAAATTTATTCTATTCTTGTATCTTTTTCAAAGGGTGAACAAAGAATTTCATGTACATGTTTTTTACTGTGTATATGACAATAAACTTCTTGACTTACACGTTTGCCTGTGACCCCAAGGTCTCCTTTCTCCCCAGGTTGTCCAGCTGTACCTGTTTCCCCAGTGTCACCTTTGTCACCTTTAAGCCCTAGCCCTGGAGGCCCCGGGGGACCCCTGGAACCCTTGACCCCTGCATCCATTAACAAAGAAAAATGGGTGAGACCAAATAAAACACTATTATAAACAGATCAAAATAAAGATATTTTTAACTGGTAGACATTGTTTTTTAAAAATACTTGCTTGGTAATACTTTTTTTTGCTTATGATAAAGTCAGCTTTAACTGATTTAACTGTTAAAATGATAAAATATCAAAAGGAGTGGTTTAGTGTTAATGATAATGACAGATTGTCCTTTGCTGAGTAAGTAAGGCTACGTTCACACTGCCATCCTGAAGTGATTTTTTTGCCTTAATGTGACACAGATCTGATCTTTTTCGTGCTGTGTGGACACGCAGATCTGATCTTTTCAAATCAGATTTGTGTCACTTTCATATGTGGTACTAAATCTGATACGTATCTGATTCACGCCCATGCGACCTGAATGTGAATGCTCAAATCGGAATTCATGTGGCTTTTTGCTTATATGCATGCGCTGACATCATCCGCCTGCACCGGCAGCATGGGAAGGTAAAAATGGAGGAGAGCTGCGATAAGTCAGTGGAAGGATGGAGAAGTTGTGGATTTAATTGATATTTGGGGAAATTAATCTGTTCAAGCTAAACTGGAAGGAACCTATTCTAATAAAGTAGTATTTGAAATAATTGTTAAAGAAATGGCACAGCACAGACACAAATAAACGTGGTTACAATGCCAAGGAAAAATAAAGAGCCTGAAATCAAAGTTTAAGGAGGCAAAAGACTCAAATCGGCGCAGCGGTCATGGCCGCACAACATGCCAATTTTACGACCAGCTTTTTACCCGTGTAAAAACGTATCAATGTGCGCATGCATGATGTTTCGGAGGACCGATGCGATCACATTACAGTCAGATACAGGTCACTTGTAATTATGAATGTGAACCGTCAAGACAAACAAATCCAAACTGAGCAAAAAATTGGAATTGAACGATGTGGCTGGCAGTGTGAACTAGTAGTACTCTTCCACTCTTGCAGGTCTACCCTGTGTAACATAAGGAAGATTAGGCCTTTTCTTATATATATTATACTATATTATGACTCCATACTTCTACTTCTATGTTCAATGTTATTCTATAGTGCAATATATGTACATAGGAGATATATTTTTTTCATCCATGTATATAATATAGGTAGTTCTATATGTGATCTCTTTCATCCCTTTTTTTTAATATAGTTTAAAAGTGTTTTATGCACATTTCCTTGGAGCAGCTGCAATAAGCATTTCACTGCAGGTTGTACATGTATGATGATGCATGTGACAAATAAAATTTGAATTTCTTTCTGAGTATTAGCTCAGCTACTAGTCAAGGCCCTTGTGACCTTCACTACATGAGAAGTGTCATTCTGGATCAGGGGTCGGCAATCTTATCCAGAAAGTGCTGTTGTGTATGTAGGTTATCGCTGCAACTCCCTAATTACGAGTTAGAGTAATTAGAGACCTGATTGGCTGAAGAGTCCTCACACCTGGGTTTGAACAGCTGACCTAAAGGTTATCCCAAAAACCTGCATACACACCGACCTTTTACGGATAAGATTGCCGACCCCTGGTCTAGATGATTCCATTTTGTGGTTCTCTGATGGTGGAATAAGTTGCCAAATCACATCCAATCATTAGAGACCTTTTTCACCTTCAAGAAACTAGTCAAAATCTGTTCCATGAATTTATAGGCCCTATTCACACCTGGTATTAACCTGAGTGATCCAATCACAAGTGGAGAGTGCTAAATACGTTTGTGCACGCCTGGCATTAACATGCGTCTCTGTATGCATCTGACTGCTTGTAAATGGATCTCACTTTCCTACCACTTATTTAAATAAGCACATAAATCACTTCCATGTGCAGAATCTGTCAAACATAAAAAAGTAAATCAAAGAAATCAAAAGCTGTTTGGGCATTTCAAGATAACCAAATAAAATTTTGTATTGAATGCCATAATACTCAAAATGAAATAAAAATGCCTTTAAATAAATACATGAATAAATATTTCAATAATTAATGTGTCCATTTATTTTTAAATAATTCCCTAAATGTATTATATTACATAATGTTTGTCATCTATGTATAATTGTTAAACTATATTTCATAATAGTGCTGTGATTTTCATTAGTCATTATTATGAAATATTAGTTCAGATATACATACTAAATATATATGTTAAAAATGTCTTTTTAAGAAGGCAAATATTTCTCTATTCAAGGGCAGAGTTCATTCTGTAAGGCATTGTTGGTTGCCATCTGATAATATTTCGGCTTTTAATCACAACCAATGAAGCTCAAAATTTGTGAAGATTTCAATGAAGAGATTCATTGTTTTGTCTGATATGCTGAATAATATGTCTGAGTTGGAGCAAGAGAAGTAAAAGAAAGCAAAGCAATCAAGACTGAATTTCTGACCAGGAGTACAATCCCCGGACAGCTCAGTATAAAACTATATAAGCAATCACACTGTGATTACATGTTTCTGTTAACATATCCATTATCTAGGCAATTCAACACACATTTTTACCTACATGTTTTCTTTTTACGTTCATTTAATTTTTACCGGCACGTTTCACCAATATTAATAAAGTGTGGGGCAGCTTTGACATAAATAAGGGGCACGTTATCAAAGTTTGCATTAAATAGGATCTGTACAAATTCCAAAAAATTTTTAATAAATCACTTCTTACACAATTACACAATTTATTTTTCCCGAATTTGCACAGAATATTAATGATGCACACTTTTGACAATGTTTCCATGCAAATATATTACATTATTATACAGACGTTCCTCAGCAAATTAAAACCTATTTTTTGGTGTTGTAGAAAAAAAGATTTATTTTGTTATTCAAAATGTAGTTTATTAATATGCACTCACAGGTAGACCAACATAAAGAGGCTATTTAGCCATGTCTTTTCCTCTGACTCCTTACCACTGTGCCCAGTCAAACCATGATGCCCACGGTCTCCTTTCTGACCAGAATAACACATTCCTTTTTGCCCACATGCACCAGTTCTTCCCTGAGGGCCTTGGGGTCCTTTAAAGCCTTTTTCTCCATAGACACCATTGGGACCAGGAGGTCCAAGGGGGCCTATGGGACCCATATCTCCTTTGGGACCTGAGGGTTGCAAGGAAAAGCAAGTAAACACACCTAACAAGAGCTCTATGATATGTCAGTAACTCTGCAGGAGGTGGATTACATTAATGCCAATATTTCAACTGCCAACTGACTGTCTGTCTTGGACTATTTAGGTCGTGAAAATAGAAAGTTCATCCATATTTCCAGCTCACCTTCTGGGCCCTTTGGCCCATCTGTGCCCAGCTCTCCAATCACAAAAGCTGAGGAGTGAACAGAATTTTTTTTTAAGTAAGTCTTCACTGTATTCTCCATGTGCCAGCACAGGTAAGGTATGCAACACTTGCCTCCAAAATCCCCCTTCTCTCCCAACGAACCAGGGAAGCCATCACTGCCTTGATGGCCATTGGGGCCAGCAGGTCCTGGACAACCAGCCATACCTGGGTTTCCTGTGACGACAAATTCATTTAATTAATTCCACAATGACATCTGTGTTATGAAAGTACCAAAGCCAAATGGAACTTGTTTCTCCATTGACTATTGTAAAAACAAGAACCAATAATTTTGATGTTTAATTCGACTAATACTGTACGCTGCTGGACAAGTTACTGTTAACTGTCTCACTTAACACTGTACTTAACCAATCACAACTATGTCTGTAGAGTAAGGGGGAAATAGCAGTTTCCTCTTCATTTTGCAGTGTCATTTTTGGTCGTGTGTGGCCAGCCACGTGTAATTGACTAATGGACCGCTACTTGAGTTTTCATCCATATGGCGGCTGTATCATAACAATATTATCGTTTATATGTCATAGACCAGTCAAGGGGAGACCTGTTGGCAGCAATTTCTTTACATAGATCTCACAATAGCCACACCCCCAAGGAATCCCAACCTAGTTGTTCCATAGTATTAGTATTACAGCCCTCTGCCTTCCCTACAGAGTGCAGCAGGGTGGTATTTCTGATAACATTGTTAGCCGGCTCTGCCAAGAAATGGGTTACTGCTACCAGGGATTCTGGTGCCTCTTTTTGTTCAGACTTCACCCATTTCTTCAGAAAATTGAATGGGTATTTCATCATTCCATGTGAACTGCTGTAGCTTCGTTAAAGAACCCTGTCTGTCTCGAAATATGCACTTCCCTTCCAGATGCTGGCACGTGGTTGGGATGGTCAAACCCAAAGCGGCGTGTTTTATCATGGTTTGTCAGAAGAAATAAAAGATTACCACCTGTGAAATCTCTCCCGTGTTTGAAAAACTGGTTGACCTCACACTCAGAGTAGATGCCTGGGTCCACCAGTGCTGCTGGGAGCAGTGTAGAAAGAAGAGGCTTTCATGCATCAGTGACGCAGTATTAGCTAACCCTTCAAAGACAGGACCAGAACCTAAACAGAAAGTTCAGATTTGCCTTTCCCGAGCAGGTGAGGCAGAAGCTATGTCTCTACTGTGGTCAAACATGTCTTTTACCAGACATGTGTCACATTTTGTGACATGTCTGGTAAAAGAATGCACCTGTCAATGTGGAAAACAGCACTGATGGGTTTGGTGCCAATCAGTTCCTTTTTGATCCAAGAAATGCTATCAGGGAAACCAGGATTTGTTGCGAGCTCCCCCTTGGTGCACAGAATAAGACCGCCTCCAGCTGGCTTACCACAACCTCTCCGTACTTCCTACTGACTCTGGTTCCATGTCACTCTGGATTTTGTTACTGCATTGACATAGTGCAGAATCTTTATAATTTGAAGGCTGCCTTTTTTTGTACTGACAACTAAGTTACCCATGACTAAGGAGACACTACAATTACTTATAAAACATGTCTTCCAACTCCACTGATTGCCCTTCAATGTTGTGTCGAACAGGCAGGATTCAGTTCATGTCTCATTTCTGGAAGGACTGTCTGACTGTAATTTGTAACTTTTTAATAAATCTCCCTTTTCTGAAACCAATGTATCAGTGTCCTCTTTTACTATCCAAAATGACACATTATAGTTGTGTGATAGATATTTTATTGTATTAATTCATTTGGCCAGGTTATAAACCAACACACAAGTGTTGAAAATTAGACAGAATAAATTGGGGTGAAAGGCTTGGCTCAAGGGCCCAACAGTAAAATCACTTTTGTAAGGCAGCTAGGCACATAGGACTCTGTGACCCTGGACTTCTTTGGGCCTGCGCTGCACCTCACCCACACTGTCAGATAAAAGGGTACCAATTTGTACAGTACCTTTGCTTGTTACTGATGCTGTATGTCTATAGCTGTAGGGAACTATACCTTTTAAGGTACAGAAATGGACTCAGAGGAACATCTACAAGGTACAAACATTAATGTACCATCAATGGTACAATGTTCCTCAGAGTCAATTTCTGTACCTTGAAATGTACAATTATCTACAGCTAAGGGTACAATTGCCAGACACTTGAGGGTACAGCCCCAGTGACAAGAAAATGTACAAATTGGTTTCCATTTTTCTGAGAGTGCAGGGGGAAACCATCAAATTGGCTTCAAAGAGGCTGGGCAAAGGCCATTGGGCCATCCTATCAGAATCGAGTTTATTGCCAAGTATGTTCACACATACAAGGAATTTGCTTTGGTGGTTGGTGCCAGACTTTGAGAGATGAGGTGGTTAATATATAAATATATATACATATGTATGTACAAGTACTAATATAAATAGTCAGTGAATGTGGAATATGATACAGCAGTGGAAATATATACGTATTTAAGAGAGTGCATGCTTTTGTTAGGATGGGGAAATAGAATTTCAGTGAGTGAAACTGTTCATATGGTGTTGTGTTTTGGTTCCAATGGACAGCAACCTTCCGCCAGAGGGGAGAGTCCGAATGAGTTTGTGACCAGGTCCTTTGCAGTGGCAGCAGGGTAAAAGACGATGATGGAGGTGGTGAGGATGGACTCAATGATGGCAGTGTAGAAGTGCACTATCATAGTCTTTGGCAGACTGAACTTCTTCAGCTGCCTCTGGAAGACCATTCTCTGTTGAGATTTTTGAGGTCCTTGCTGATCGTGATGCCCAGGAAGTGGAAGTGCTCCACAGTGGTGACTGGTGAGCCGAGCAGGAAGACAGGTAGAGGTGGAACAGAGCTTTTCCTAAAGTCCACAATCATCTCCACTGTCTTCAGGGCGTTGAGCTCAGGGTTATTCCCATTGCACCAGGACCCCAGGTGATCAATCTCTGGTCTGTAGGTAGATTCATCCCTATCAAAGATGAGTCCGATGAGGGTGGTGTCATCTGCAAATTTCACGAGCTTGATAGACGGGTGAGTGGAGGTGCAGCTGTTTGTGTAGAGCGAGAATAGGAGGGGAGAAAGGACGCAGCCTTGCAGAGATCCGGTGCTGTCTGGGAGATAGAAATATGTTTCCCCATCTTCACATGTTGCTTCCTGTTGGTCAGAAAGTCTGTGATCCATCTGCAGGTGGAGTCGGGTATATGTAGGTAGGAGAGCTTGTTGTGCAAGAGGGCTGGGATGATGGTGTTGAAGGCGGAGCTAAAATCCACGAAAAGGATTCTTACGTATGTTCCTGGGGAGTCAAGGTGAAGTGCATGGCCATGTTAACAGCATTGTCTAGAGATCATTGGCTCTGTAGGCAAACTGCATGGGGTCCAGCAGGTGGTCAGTTGTGGCTTTGAGGTGGCGGAGTACGAAGCACTCAAAGGACTTCATAACTACAGGCATCAAAGCAATGGGTCTGTAGTCATTTAGTTATCTTGGGTTTTTTTGGCACAGGGATGATGGTAGAGGTCTTAAAGCATGCTGGCATGTGGAATGACTCCAGTGAGGCGTTGAAGATTTCTGTGAACACAGGAGTCAGCTGGTCAGCACAGTGTTTCAAGGTGAACAGGGAGATGGAGTCTGGATCAGCAGCTTTGTGGTGGTTCAGCTTCTTGAAGACCTTGTTACCATCCCCCTCTTGAATATGAAGAGATGGGATGTGAGGCTTCAAAGATGCCACACCAGCAGTTGGTGTGGGGGAGGTGGTTAGTGGTGGGTGTGAGTAGCTGTGGGGGATGGTGAAGTGTGAACTGTCTAGTTGTCTTTCCAAGCAGCAGTAGTCATCGTTCAGTTGATTCGCAAGGCGCAGCTCATTGACAGAGTGGAGGGCTGTGGGTCTGTGGTTGGTAATCTGTCTTGATCGGCCCAGTCATTAATTAAATCAAGATCCCGCTGTAGCTGCTGAGCCACTAGTATCTGCTACACCACCCACCTTGGTGTCATCTGCAAATTTCACTAGTTTACTGTATTTATTAGTGTCTATATCATTTATGTAAATTAGGAACAATAGTGGTCCTAAAATCGAACCCTGCAGTACCCCACTATGAACGCAGGCCCACTGTGACATTGTGCCTCTTATAACTACTCGCTGCTTCCTATCTGTTAACCAGTTATCAATCCAGGTCATTATAGTTCCTAAAATACCTATCGCTTTGAGTTTAAGTAGGAGCCTCTTGTGGGGGACAACATCAAAAGCCTTTTGGAAGTCTAAGTGGAGGACATCATAGGCCTTCTTATCATAAACTTCCTGAGTAGCTTCCTGAAAAAACTCCAAGAGATTTGTTAAATAGGATCTACCTCTCCTAAATCCATGCTGGCTATCCCTCAAAATGTTATTTGAATCCAGGAAATCTACTATTTTCTCTTTGATTATAGCCTCCATAACTTTACCAGTTATACAAGCTAGACTAATTGGCCTATAGTTTGACAAATTACTTCTATCCCCAATTTTTGAAAATGGGCGTTATGTTGTCATGCTTCCAATCAGAAGGTACCACACCTTCAGATAAGGATTTTTGAAAAAGTAAAGTTAAGGGTCGGCAAACAATATCCCTCATCTGTTTTTTTTTTTGTTTTTTTTTTTTTAATGTGTCCTGTCCGGCAGCTTTAGCAAGCAGAAT
>JAABNX020000042.1:17958483-17983400 GCA_015163995.2 Mormyrus lacerda | reverse complement strand
GGGTACTCCGGTTTCCCCCCCACAGTCCAAAGACATGCTGAGGCTAATTGGAGTTGATAAATTGCCCGTAGGTGTGCATGTGTGCGTGGATAGTGTGTGAGTGTGCCCTGCGATGGGCTGGCCCCCTGTCCAGGGTTGTTCCCTGCCTCATGCCCGTTGCTTCCAGGATAGGCTCCGGACCCCCCACGACCCAATTAGATTAGGCGGGTTGGAAAATGGATGGATGGATGGATGGATGGATGGATATATATATATGGTATTTTACCAGGGGACCCAGGATGACCACTTAGGCCTGGAAACCCTTTCAGCCCAATAGGTCCTCTTGAGCCAAGTGATCCATTGAATCCTGGGTGTCCTGGTTCCCCAGTTGGACCTAGAACACCCTGTCCTGGTTCACCAAGGTTTCCTTTTACCCCTTTATGTCCTCTTGGCCCTATAAAAGAAGTCACATTACAACTATAAAACTAGCATTAAAGTAACTGCTTGAGAAGCAAATTCCAATCATAAAAATGTTATGTGCAACCTGCTTTAAATGCATATACTCATTTTTTTACAGGCGGGGCAGTCAGTTCTGCAGGCGTGATTCTCACTGCTGTGTACAAAGAATGTAGTATCATGGGGATGCTTTGCTTATGGGAGAGTTCATGATCTTTACCAAATCCCTGACAACCCCAAAAGTACCCTAGATCTCCGGTGGGCATTTTGGGAAATTTTCACTGAAACTTAATAACTGAATGTTACAAAATTGCAAACCCTTTATCACAGTAAATCTTGGCTATTATGAAGAATCCAAGACAAAATTTTCTAGAACACTGCATTGATGCCTCTGTTGTTTTGCTTTGTTTATTGTAATGTGATTCCTGTTTGTTTTTTCATTTCAAGCAGTATATGATGTATAACATAAACCTTAGCAAATGTATTAAAACTTTTATTGGTACTGTGTTTGTCCATCATTTTAAAATATTAAAAATTTTAAAAATTACTGTATTTTGCCTTGACAAACATACATTCAGGCCAAAAGCTACAGAAGTTCAGTGTCTGTTTTCTTTAGTCCCTTTCTCACACCTTTTCCAGCAGTGATTGTCATGTAAAACAAAACATTAAAAAAACGCCATGCCTGTTTCACCATTGGGTCCATTATGACCAATGCACCCTACAGGGCCCTCGGATCCCTTTGTGCATGTCCCTGGATCTCCAGGTGGACCACAAAACCCATCCCATCCTTTGCTCCCTGGAAACAGAAAAAACCAAGTGGTGAGGTACAGTATATATGTAAGCCCAGGATCACTGGGCTTACCCCTGGAAAAGTGTGCAGTGTGTACTGTATGTATGCGGACTGGTGTGTTTGTGCATGCTTATTAGTGTACGTGGAGTTATACCCTGTTCACCAAACTCTCCATCGCGGCCAGAACATCCAGGAGAACCCAGCACACCTTGCTGCCCAAAGTCACCTGCAGGCCCAGGACTGCCATCGTCCCCTGATGGGCCCATCCGACCAGGGGACCCTTGTGGTCCTACTTTACAATTTCCCTGTCAACATAAACATTGTTTTCATTGAAGATAAAAAGCATAAAAAAGTGACTAAGTATGAAGTCCTTTCATCTAACCTTTAACCCTGCCATCCCTGGGGACCCATTCAGTCCCACTCGTCCTGGGAGACCCACGCATTTTACACCTGGAATGCCTGGTTGGCCTTTATCACCTATGAAAGGCAATGTGTGATTGTCACTACATCAAAGCAACCAATATTTCATAGAGATCCATCCTCCCAATGAAACATTCAGCTAGTACCAGTCACCTTTGTCACCAGTAGGTCCAACTGGACCTGGATGAGATAGTCCTCTTTCTCCCTTGATGCCACAGGGACCAGTATGACCTCTGTAACCACTGCTCCCAGGATTTCCTGAAGAGTAAAAAAAACCTAGGTGAAAACAAGTTCGTCTTCTCCCACAGGCAAATTTTTACCACAAATACAAGTCAAGTCATTTTATACAGTTGAAACCAGATATTTACACACACTTCAGAAAAAAACATAAAAGCTTTTTTCTTTATTGCAAACATTAAATCAAAGTAAACCTTTTCTGTTTTAGATCAATAAATGTTAACATATTTTTTGCATTTATTAAATGTAATAGAGAATTATTGTGTATGTTTATCACTTTCATAAAAGTCAGAGTTATTCATACAAGCTTCTGTCTTTAAACAAAAATAAAACTCAAGATGATTCCATTCTGAGCTTAAGAACCTTCTGATAGGTTACACAAGAACATACTGTAAGAACATAAGAAATATACAAAAGAGAGGAGGCCATTCGGCCCATCAAGCTCGCTTGGGGAGAACTTAACTAATAGCAATAGTTAATTGATTCCATTTGAGTTAATTGGTGGCACACCTGTGGATGCATATAAAGACACCTCAAACACAGAGCCTCTTTCTTTGACATCATGGGAAAATCAAGAGAAATCAACCAAGATATCAGGAAAAGAATTGTGGACCTCCAAGTGTGGCTCATCCTTAGGTGCAATTTCCAGATGCCTGAAGATCCCACGTTCATCCATTCAGACAATAATACGCAAGTATAAAAACATGGGAATGTACAACTGTCATACTGCTCAGGAAGGAGATGGATTCCCAGAGAGGTGCAAAATGTGTGAATCAACCCCAGGAAAACAGCAAAAGCCCTTGTGAAGATGCTGGCTAAAATTAGTAAGACTGATATTATCCACAGTAAAACAAGTCCTGTACCGACATGAGCTGAAAGGTTTCTCTGGGAGGAGAAAGTCATTACTTCAAAATCACTATAAAAAAGCCAGACTACAGGGCGCAAATGGGTCTTCCAAATGGACAATGACCCCAAGCATACCTCCAAATTAATGACAAAGTTGCTTAAAGACAACAAAGTCAAGGTATTGGAGTGGCCATCACAAAGCCCTGACCTCAATCCCGTAGAAAACTTGTGGGCGGCACTGAAAAAGCGAGTGCGAGCAAGAAGGCCTACAAACCTGACCCAGTTACACCAGTTCTGTCAAGAGGACTGGGCCAAAATTCCAGCAAAATATTGTAGAAAGCTTGTGGAAGGATACCCAAAACATTTGGCTCAAGTCAAACAGTTTTGGGGCAATTCTACCAAATACTAAGTGTATGTAAATTTTTGACTGATGAAAGTAATAAAAAATACCATAAAATTCTCTCTTTATTCTGACATTTAACAAGTGCAAAAAAATGTTTATTTATTGATCTAAAACAGAAAAAGTTTACTCTAATGTTTAACAGTTAAGGGGGAAAAAAGTTTGTGTTTTTTTCTGAAGTGTATGTAAATAACTGGTTTCAACTGTATATAGAGGACAATTTAAAAGCAAAAAATGAATAATCAAAGTGCTTTACACAATAAAAATAAAACACATGAGGATCACACACATGCATACAACAGGCCCAATATTCCTGGACCCTGAGACAAGGCTTAGCCTGGTTCGAGAGGTACTAGTTGGCCTCAGCACAAAAGGGAAGTTAGTTAATAACCTGTCATTTAATCATGATTAAATAAATTACTTGAAATTTTATTAATTTCAAAATATATTGGCGGAAATATTAAAATTTACCTGAGCTAAATATTCCTACACAAAAATTCACAGGTAACAAAGTGTCATGGCATTCAGGATGATGGACTCAAAGGTGGGCATTTGGCACAAAAACGGTTTTATTTAACTGAATGGGAGCAGGGAAACAAGTGAGACTGAAAGGAGTCAAAACAAGAACCACACAAGACCAGAGGGGCTGAACCCTCAACCAGGCCATTACAGGGCAGAACAAGACAAGACAGGACACACAGCAATACAGGCATGCAACAGACAGGGGTCAGAACAGGGACTAAAAGGACAACTTGAAATAGCAACACTGAACAGGACCAAAAACAGACAAAACAGGACAAAACAGACTGAAGATGGAAACAAGCACCAAGGAAAACAGACCAGAGACCAGAAGATCAAATGCCAGACATCAATTACTGAGCAACTAAGCAGGAGAGACAGGAACCAAGACAGACTGAAAATACCACACCTAGGAACACCAGACGGACAAGACCCAGGATATAGGACAAAACAAATGACACCACTAAGGGCCCAAAACAGACCAAGGCAAAACGAAGGATAGCAGAAAGGACACCCAACAAGACACACACCAGGACAAGCCGGACCAGTAGAGCAACCATGGTGGCAGGGACAGAAACACAGGAAGGGGCCAGAGGGGACACAAGCCAGGACAAAACCAAGGCAGGACAGCTAACCAGGACAGGGATCAAAGTGTGACTGGAGGTCTAGAAAGTCTCCCATCCCAAGAGTCCTGTCATCGGTGAGGTGGGGCCTGGCAGGACTGTAGGACCCATGAGCTTCAGTTGAACCGTATGGCCAGATGGCACTGAGGAGCTAGCAGGGTCAGAGGGTACCAAAGAGACAGCAGGGTCAGAGGGTGCTGAGGGGACAGCAGGGCAGGAGCACGAGGGTGCCGGGGGAACTGTTCTTTTCCCTTGGCCTCAGCAGGAGAGTTGTCCAGGCCAACACCATGGACCACAATGCACTTAGGACTTGGTCAGTGTGGACTTCGTGCTGAGATGGGGGCCCAAGGAGCAGGACTTAGGGCAATGCCAGAGGGTCCCACTGTACGTTCTCCGGTGGGGCATCTTCCAGGTTAGCCTAACCTGGCCTGGTAGCTACCATGGAATTGGGGTGAGCAGGGTAGAGTCATGACACCTGGCATGACCACTTGGGTTCCCTGCTGGATGGCATTGCTGTTGCAAGACCTGGTGCAGGTGATGTTGCCCCTCTTAGGCCAGGAGGCAGGGACTGGGGTGGAGCAGCCTACACTAGGCTGGGAACCTGATATGCGGATGGAATGGTCCACTCTGGGCCAAGAGTCTGAAGTGTGGGGGGAGCAGCCTTCTCTGGGCTGGGTGCAGGAGAGGCAAGGATGGACTTGAGAGGCACAGCAGTGGTGAGGACAGACTCTGGAGATGCCGCAGTGGTGAAAAATGACTCTGGAGTGGGCCCCTGTTGGCTGAATATTAGTGGTTCTAGACAAGCAGTGGCCCCTTCCAGGTTGAACTCTGGAGGCTCGAGTGTGGCAGCAGTCTCCCCAGGGTAGGGTTCTGGAGGCACCTTAGTCAAACAAGGTGGCAGTCACAGGCTTCCTTAACTTCTGCCTCCCCTGGCTAGAGACAGTGGGTGAATCTGCTAAAAGGAGCCAAAGAGTGGAGCTGTGGCTAGATGCAGGGAGCCAGCGGGTGGAGCTGCGGCTTCATGCTGCAGAGAGGCAGTGGGTGGAGCAGCTTCATACTGTGGAGAGGCGGCAGGCTGAGCGGCTTCATACTGCAGAGAGGCAATGCACTGAGCAGCTTTAGGTAGCAAAAAGGCAGCAAGCTGTACTGTGGTGAGTAAAGCAGCTTCACAATGCTGCAGAGCGGCGAGCAGAGAGGAACCAGTGAACTCTGTGGCAGGCTGACCATTAATGACAGGTGGCGGGAAGCTGGCGAGCTCTATCTTAATGGTGGGCTCCACCTCAGCATGGAGTGGTGCGCTCACCTCTTCACAGAAGACCCCAAGGACCTCCCATACCACTGTCACCTCTTTGACCTCTGATTCTGGTGAGAGGGCTTCTGTATGCCCCCTGCAACTCCTGGAGATGGGCCACTCTTTCCGCATTGAAATCCACCGTGACTTCCGCTAGCTAAGCCAGGGTTGCATGAAACGGCTGGATGTGGTCTGTAGTAAGGACCCGGGGTATCCTCTGCATCTGTCCTGGGGATCCAGGCATCCCATCCTACGGATTCCTTTACTCAGGGAATGAAGTCACCCAGTGCTAGGGCGCCTTGAGGTAAAAGTTGGGTTGATTGCGGAGACCGGTTATCGTGTCACTGGAAGCCAAAGGACTCAAAGGCAAGTGTTTTTATTTAACTAAACGGCAGCAGGGAAACAAGTGAGACCATGAGGGATCAAAAAAAGAAGGCTAGTATAGGGAAGGACCAGGGAGACAGGAAGAGCAACATCAATGACCAGACTGGGAATGAGGAGATAAACGGGTACTTAAATAGAAAGACTAATGAGGGGCAACAAACAGGCATGGCTTATCACAGCCACGTTAGGGAGGAGATAGGAGGGTCAGGCAGACATAATGGGCAGGATGTAACACATGGAGACTTAAAAATCATATACACACGAGGTGGCACCTAAAAAGCCTGAGAAAACAAGTTGGTCTTTAGCCTGGATGTAAAACATTCAATAGTGGGGTCTGATCGGACATGAAGAGGGAGACTTTTGCACAATAAGGACCCATCCACAAAGAAAGCATGGTCTCCTTTACACGTCAAATGATAGCTTCGGACAGAAAGCAGATTATTGGATAATCTCAGTGCTGTAGGAGGACAGAAGGGTATGTATGAGGTGACTGAAATTAGCTGGAGATAAAATGGTAAAATCGTCACTGGTAACCAATGTATCAAAGGTAAAATGCCATGATTTCTTAGATTTTTTTAACAGGTCACATTTTGCACAAGCTGAAGACTAGACAGAGTAGCCTGATTAACCCTGAGATATACAGTACATTACAGTAATTCAGGTAATAAGAAATAAAAACAGTCCCAAAAAGAAAACTTGACTTTGTTTAAAACTCTAAGATGACAAAAAGAAGCCTTAATAACAGTATGCATTGGTCAAACCTAAGATCAAATAAAATGCCAAGATTTTTAATATAGTGTTTGATATAACTGGAGAGTGGCCAAAGGTTGCAGATTACATTTATAACAGCTTCCAGATATCCAAAGATCAAAATTTCCCACCTATGTTTAGTTTTAAGAAGTGGCTAGTGTTATGATCCCAAGTCAAGGGTTGGGGACCATCAGAAAAATAAACAGAAAAGGACAAGGGAATGACAGAACAAAACAGGAACAGGAAAAGGGAACACGGGACACAAAGGGATCTTTTTTTGTATTTTTTTGTATTTTATTCACAGACACTTCATAAACAGTAGGTGCAACCAACTTCCGGAGTGACCCAGGCCAAAACAACAAACAAAAACCAAATCTACCGAACACAACCCAAACACAAGCTAAACCCTAAGTGAAAATAAATAAACAAAAGGATAAAGTCTACACCTGGCTCCCTATCCAAAATACACAGTAAACCACGTCAAGCAAAAAACAAAAACGGCAGCCACACCGAACGCACCAAACAAGACAAGCAGACGGCGATTACACAGAGAGAAGCAAAACACGGTATCGGAAAGGGCGAACAAAGAGAATAGTCGGGAGCTGGGCGAGAGCTCAAAACCAGGAAAGAAAGCAAACCAAAGCGACAGTACCAGAAAGGGCGAAGCAAATGTCAGAATCCAGAAACAATATACGGGTGTACACAGATAGTCAAAACCAATAAGCAACCCAAATACAGAAATCCAAAAATGAGCAGAGCTCTCAAAGGTCCTTCTGTCTGGCTTTTCTTCCCAGAACCTGGAATAGGAAACGGTCGGATGGGAGGTGTGGCCAGGTCCGGGGCGGAGTCGAAGGACCGGCAGACGAATGGGCGAGTGGGCAGGGCGTCTGAAGAACTTATAGGCGTCCCCAAACTTACGGCATGTATTTGAAACTTACTTGCACGTAACAACCCCCCACACAAGAGTGAACCCGATAGGCATTCACAGCCCCAAGCACTAATATAAGCACCGCCGACCACAAAAGAAAGGAGGCCAAAATAACAGATACTCAGGGAAGGCGGTTAAGCTCGGGAAAGAGCATCCGCCACCAGATTACTATACCTTTTCTTGTGCCTTATCTCTAGGTTGAAGAACTGAACTATCAGAGCCCATCGCATGAGACGCTGGTTAGTGTTACACATGCGGGTTAAAAACCCCAGAGGGTTATGGTCGGTGTACACTACCACTGATTGAACACTATCTCCCATGTATAATTCAAAGTGTCGTAATGATAATAAGAGGGCTAGGGCCTCTTTCTCTGTGGCACTATAAGTTATCTGGTGTTTCACAAATTTCTTTGAGAAGTAGCATACGGGGTGATCGAGTCCATGGCGATCCTCCTGCAGGAGGACTGCACCGGCACCCACGCCACTAGTGTCCACCTCCAGCTTGAAGGGCTTGGTGAAGTCTGGAGCAGCCAACACAGGGGAACTGCTAAGCAATAATTTCACAGCCTCAAAGGCGGCCTGGCATGCGGGGGACCAAACGAACTTCGTATCTTTGCGAAGCAAAAGGGTAAGGGGCGCGACAACATCTGAAAAGTTCCAGCAAAAACAACGGTAGTAACCAGCCAGCCCCAAAAAACGCTTCAACTCATGCGGCATCTGTGGGAAGGGAAACGAGCCAATGGCCTGGACTTTTACTTCCACTAAAATACAGTGCTGTGCAAAAGTCAAGGGAAATGTTTAAAGCTGTTCATCTGAGGAGATCTAAAAATTTAAGATTAGGACATATTGTGACGATTTTGCTCTTTTCCCTCGTCAATGCAGAAATGATAACAACACCGGAGAGTAAACTCAAAAGGAGAGAATCTCCAAGCTTTTATTTAATAACTAGAGCTGAGCATGTAACACAGAACAATTCATACCCAGCACCAACTCGGCTCTTTGGCTGAAATCTTGCCCCAGGGCATACAACCAACACAGCATTTCGCCCACGGTAACTTTCACAAATTAAATTAAACTAACCAAAATTATCTCCTAAACATTCCCCAAAACACAAAACATAAAGATAACTAATTTAGCCCCTAAAACACACCCAAAACAACCCAAACAAAACCCTGTAGGAGCAGTGCATGCTGGGAGTCCCATCCCCCTATCCCAACTCCGTTGCAAATTAAGAGTAACAATAAAAACTAAGAGGAATTTCTTCCCTTTGGAATGTCACCGATATCTTGCTAGATAGCTAGAGAAACACCTCTTCACTTCCCAAATCTCTCCTTAGTGTTACCTCAGCCATTTAATGTATCATTGAATTTCATCACCAGCTCAGTTAATTAATTAGTTTTAAAAAGTCTGTAAATGAGATATACATTACCCTTATGAGGGGTGCTTGCGAACAAGTCAAAAATACAAGTGTGTACTGGGTGTTTGCTCCAAACACAGGAGTAACTTTAGGAGAGGTTTTCCAATAGCTAAGCTAAAACACTTTTGCGGACATAAATTCACAGTTTTACACCAATGCGAAGAACTCATTGTCATTTTCTTTGACTGCCGAAGACATTTTCACAGTACAGTGTATTTGTCATCCCTGTACAAAATAAACTATTTATAACACTTCCCATGGAGGATACTGCCTTTTGTACAAGAGAACAGTTCCATTGTGCAGAACACTCAATCTCTTGTTGCTTACCTAGCTGCCCTGGGCATCCTTGTTTTCCATTTTCTCCTGGAGGGCCCCTATCTCCAGGAGTTGCCTCTATTCCGCCTTCAGACCCCTTCTCCCCTACAGGTCATAAGGTAAATTGTGCAAACATGTCATGAATAAAGAGAGAAGTTACTGACTCTTTCATATAAGTATGATGAAAAACTGAGGTATTAAATTATGGTCACTCAAAGCAGAAAGTTAAATAATGAGTCGTCATAGAATTCCATTCCACTATACTTTAGATTGTAGTGTACTTTAGTTTGCCTTAGTAGTTAGGGTTACAGTACTGTATCAAGGAAATACCTGGCTCTCCAGGTCTCCCTCGAAGACCTTCAACACCTTGGATTCCCTTCTTTCCTTTGAATCCTGGTGGCCCACAGCCAAGTGAACCCTGCACTCCCTTGCTTCCTTGAGGTCCATGTGTTCCAGGAAGCCCTAAGGGGCCTGGCTCTCCTTTAAGGCCTGGAGGTCCCTGTATTAAATATATCTAGCTAGTGCAGATTAAATTTGGCTTTAAATGCAGATATAATATTTAATGAAGATTTAATGAAGCCGTGCAATGTTTTCATGAGTGTCACAAAGTAGGGGGTATGTTTGTTGTTATGGACCATTGCATTTAACTAATATTTATTTATATAATGGGCTTTATGGCAGTCCAGTTTTAAGTATGAGTCATCTGTAAGTGGAGCATTCTTAACTTAGGGCCTTACTGCATTATTTTGGTATTGATTTGGTATTGATAATAAGGTCAAGTGTACAAATCCAGACCAAGATTTTGTTGTTTCAACCAACCAGTTTAGTATAAAGAGTCACAGTCACAGAGCACTCATCTGGCTGGCTGAAACAAAATCTTGGTCTGGATTTGTACTCTTGGGACCTGAAATCTCCACCTCTGCCTATAGGCAAATATTTTCAAAGCAAACACACCCACTGTGGGTTTACTGTAGACAATGTGGGCAGGAGCAAGGCTACACTATACTACCAGTCAAACGTTCTTGCACACCACAAGTTTTACCACTTTTCCATTTATTTCATAAACTGCAGATTTTTAAATTCTTTTTAAGCATTGGAAAGTTTAGTGAACAACTTTAATTAAAAATTAATTAAACAAGTTTTATTAACTGATTGTGCGGCGATGGCAAAGTCAAATTATTGTCTGTCCTTTAAGACTGGTAGTATATGACATTGACTACTGACTCTGCCCAGGTAAAAAATTAATAATGTTACAATCTATTATTTCAGAAATACACAATTATAATTGCTAGCCTATTTATATTTAAACTAATTGCTAATCTTTAATCTATAACTGCCTACTTTATACTCTTATGCTACAGTCTCTACATTTTTACTCTGGGATGCCTGTAAAATGCAGAACTGAGTAAATGAAGATGTAAATAAAAATATGTTTAGAATTAAAAGCAAACTGTTTTCATGTCAAATGTCAAAATAGCATAAAATATTTTATTGAGGTTTTGGTATATAGGCTGAAGGAGTATGGCACAATGCAATCCATAGTGCAATAATATCTTTCTTAATAAGATCTACTGCAGTAGGTGGCAGTGGGGTTCAAGTGGGCTTTGTGTAGGTAAGAACATAAGAACACAAGAAATTTACAAACAAGAGGAGGCCATTCGGCCCAGCAAGCTTGTTTGTGGAGAATTCAACTAATAACAAAAAGTTAAAATCTTAGCGTATCTAGCTCTGATTTAAAGAAACCCAAGGTTTTAGCTTGCACAACACTAACATGACACTCCATACTCTAACTACATGCTGTGTAAAGAAGTGCTTTTCCCAGTTTAAAATGTCCTCCCGCTAATTACCACCTATGACTCTAAGTTCTTGTATTTGAAGTAATATTGAAGTAACTATTTGGTTGACCAGCATCCTGACCTGATATAATCTTATATACCTGGATCATGTCCTCCCCTTAATTTCCTTTGCTCGAGGCTGAACAGATTCAGCTCAGCTAAATTCTCCTCATAAGACATTCCTCTAAGACCAATAATCATTCATGTAGCCCTACGTTAAACCTTTTCTAAAGCAGTAATGTCCTCTTTAAGGTTAGGTGACCAAACCTGCACACAATATTCTAAGTGTGGTATAAACCAAGGAATTACCTATGTATAATCTTACCATCACTTTGCTTGACTTAAACTCCATACACCTTTTTAATCATTTCTCAACACTGACAGGAGTGGGACATGGAAGCAGCAACATACACACCAAGGTCTTTCCTATAATCAGCTACCTTTATTTCAGTGGAACCCATAAAATATCTATGCTTTTTATTTCTGCTCCCTGCATGGATTATCTTACATTTGTCTACATTAAATTTCATCTACCAGGTTATCAGCCCAGTCACTAATTAAATCAAGGTCCCGCTGTAGCTTCTGTGCCACTTGTTCAATATCTGCAGCATCATCCACCTTGGTGTCGTCTGCAAATGTAACCAGTTTATATCTCAGTGTCAATATTGTTAATGTTAATTAGGAATAATAGTAGTCCTAAAATTGACCCCTGAGGTACCCCACAATGAACGCAATGCTTCTAATAACTACCTGCTGCTTCCTGTCAGTTAACCAGTTTGTAATCCAAGCTGTTACAGTTCCTAAAAGACCTGCTGTTCTGAGCTTAAGCAGAAGCCATTTGTGGGGAACAACATCAAAGGTCGTCTGGAAATCTAAGTAGATCACATCACATCATAGGCTGTTTTGTGATCAATTTCTGCCTTCCTCAAAGTACTCAAGTAGATAAGTTAAAGAGGATCTACCTCTCCTAAATCCTTGTTGGGTATCCTTCAAAATGTTATTTGAATCTAGGAAATCTACCATTTCCACTTGGATTATAGCTTCCATTATTTTTCCAGTTATGTAAGTTAAACTAATTGGCCTATAGTTTGATGGATTACTAATATCCCCTTTTTTGAATATGGGTGTTAAATTAGGTACCACAGCAATCCAGTATGGGCTGTCCACAGAAAACCCACAGGAGGTCCAAGTGGGTAATGTAGTGGGGGTCTAGTGATGCAAACCCACAGTAGGCCCACATGGAATTACACTACTCAGTCACTCACCAGACAGCCTTTTGGACCAAGCTGGCCCTTGGCTCCTGGACACCCAGGGTGCCCATCTTTACCACCTATTCCAGGGACACCACGTTGTCCAGGTAATCCTTGGTTCCCCTTCTCCCCCGTCTTATTACAGGTTCCCATAACTCCCTTTATCCCTGGTGGGCCTCTTGGACCAGGAAAGCCAATGGAGCCCTGCAGACATATAACTATTTATTTTAGTGTGCATAAGCAATTCACACAGACTTGCTTACTTCTAAAATATGCGTATGCATTGTGGCACCAAATCTGACAGAATCATAATTTAATCTCTGATTGGTGATTGTATGATTGAAGCACAACATGGAAGTGCTTTTTCTGATTATCAAACACTCTAGCAAATTCTGTCCTTGCTAAGGCAGTCCTATTAAAAACTATTGTTGAAAAATTATTCTACAAGCTTAATTTCTATAATTATGCCACATTGTAAATCAATGTTAAATATTTTTAGAATACTTCAGCATTGTATGCATGCGTATCAGTGACATCATGACCTTCTGTGGTGGTTAGTCCACAAAGCAGATAAACTAATTATTACCGGTGGACCAGGTGGACCTTGAATCCCTTTTCTACCATGGATACCTTTTGGACCAGGCATTCCATCTTCACCTATAAGAAAATACCTGGACGTATTACTCTGAAGTATTATTCTTAACATTGATTCAGCTGTAAAGGCGATTAATTGGTGCTCAAAAATAAGTCAACTCAACCCAGTGGTTTTGTCAGCTTTCTTCCCTGTTAGCCCTTTTGTGTTTTAGTATTAGGAATAAATGTCTTACCTGTCAATCCACATGTTCCTGGATCCCCAGGGGGCCCTGGGGGGGCAGGGTCATACTCTGGTAAGAGACACACTCTGCAAGTTTCGCCCTTTTGACCTGCAGCAGAGAGATTACCACACTTTTCATCCCAATACAGCTAAACTCATTTAAATCAATCAAAAACCATATTTTTCCTAGTCTTTTTTTCTTAATGCATGTCTGTATATTATTGTTTGCTAGGTATCAGAACACAAGTTGTGAAAAGTTAGAAAAGTGCCCCTTTTTTCTTTTGGAGAGTTACAAATTTCCATTTCTGGACTCTTCAAATGGATCATACTTTACGCAACATTTATTAAATTTCCTGTCTATTAAGTTCCAACTCAATTTGTTTGGACACAACTGTCAAGGCAGCACAATGGCTCACTGGCCAGCACTCAAGTTCAAGACACATGCAGATTGCCCATAAAATATATGTGTGCCATCCACATGCTGCCCAGATGTGTTCCGTGATGGACAGACTACATAAAAATAGCAGAGGAAGCAGGACAAACCAAGTGGTCCAATTTTTCCATTCACTCCCTGGCACCCTGTTATGCCCTTCTGTCCCTGTTTCCCTGGGGGTCCTAATCGGCCTTCTAGAGGATCTGTTAGAGAGGGTACACATACGTTTAGACACAGCATCCACAGGCTAAGTACTGTAGCTGTTATGAAATTGACTTTTTTATTGCAGTGAAACAAAATATCAATGGGAATCTACAAGAGAGGAGAAGTTACCTGCTTGACCAGGGGGTCCTGGGTCACCAGGGGGACCGGCCACTCCTCGAGGCCCACACACTCCTGGCGGACCAATGACGGGGGCAGCGCAGTCACCTTTCTCTCCTTTCTGACCAATACACCCCAGAGGGCCTTGCACTCCAGGGGGGCCAGGGGTCTCCCACCCTTAGAGGAGAAAAAAACGTTACTACCAGGTCTCTTGTGTTTATACAGTATAGTGCAACTTAAAAAAAATGTCTGAGTTTATGTAGGGTTGCATAGTGGTGCAACAAATTAAACTATTGCCTTACCTATGTGGCCCTAATCAGGATAAACAGTGGGAAGATGAACAAACATGCTTATGTTTGTGTGTTAGAGCATACTTGTGTATATACCAAGTGTGTGAAAATGAATGCATCAAACTGACTGGTAGAACTTGATAGTGGTGATTGACCACTCATAGAGATCGCTTATTTAAAGACAGCCTTTAATTGGGATGCTCTCTGTGAGCTAGTCTTCAACAATGGAACAGAGCGCAGTCATGACTAAGATTTCCATCACACAACGTCCAGCCCACATTTCCCCCAGAGAAATGGTGCTGCGTAGAGGGTGGTTCAGGCAGAAATGTATTCTCTACCAGCCAGACTGTCACCTGGTACTAATGTGCTGATGTGCAATCCCCATTACTGCCACAGGGGTCTGCCCCAATCAGCTGCTGACATGCTATAAATATGATTTTCGGCCTGATCGTGTCAAGCACGAGACAGTAGTAAAGAAAGCAGCAAGGCAGCAAAAAGGTTCTTCCATAACAGGCTCAAGCTCAAACCCTACCAGACCTGTTACCTGGTGAAACAGAAAGTTCTGCTTAAACTGGACTTGAAAAAGGTTAGAAAATCCCTGCAATTGTGGTCAATAAAACACCAGAACTATGATCTTAATGGGTGCAGACGGAAGAAGTGCTGTCCTCCTAGAAACCATAAACACCTGCAGTATATACCTGATGGATCACATCTACTGTACTGTAACAGTGAGGGAAAATTTCAGGTTGGTCTCCAAGCTAGAACAAAAAAACAACTGTATGATGGAGCCTCTATTGTTGTTCACTAAATTTCATTTGGAACGTCATCCAGTGTAAGACTGATAAGACCACCCAAGCGCTATTATGACATCTGAAATAGACTCCTTTTGGGTAGAACAGTAAAAGTAATTCCCATATTGCAGTTCAACCGGTAACAGTTTTAGCTTGATATTGTTTATTGTGCAAAAGGTTTAAAAATGAAAACAACATATTGTAGTAAACAGCCAATGTAATTGACTCACATCTAGTGTCTCATTTTGAGTTTCAATGAGTGTCAATTTGAGTGAGTAATATGGGAGGACAGCTATAACGAGTTGGGGAATATATTGCTATGGGTTGGGCAACGAATAGTCTAATGAAGGAATTAGAGTTCTCAAAAAGAAGTTAGATGTAATGTTTTTTTTTATATGGGCCAACTTCATTTTGGTATTGTGCATGTCACATTACCCTTTCTAATGGGTGTTGGTAGGCAGGTGTGTACAAGTGTGTACAGCCATGGCCAAAAGTTTTGAGAATGGCACAAATATTATTTTTCACAAACTGCTGCCTCAGTTTTTATAATGCCAATTTGCATGCACTCCAGAAGGTTACGAAGAGTGATCAGATGAATTGTAATTAATTGCAATGAAGTCCCTCTGCCATGAAAATGAACTTAATCCCAAAAAAACCCATTTCCACTGCATCTCAGCTCTGCCATAAAAGGACCTGCTGATATCATTTCAGTGATTCTCTCATTAACACAGGTGACAGTAAAAAATAGTAAGTGGTGCAATGGGAGAAGCTTAAATGGGGCTCTGTTTAAGATGTCATAAGTGGGAGGGGGTGTATCCCTTATTCTGATTGGTTGAGGGATAATGTTCATATATGGTATCATTCATGCTTATGGAACGTGTTGCCATTTAACTTTAATAGAATAAAAATACATTACATGTATTTAATGTGTTATTTTAAATTACGTTTTAAGGAATAATAAAACATATGGCAGGATGAATGTAAGATAGCGCATGCGCATCCAGCGGGGGTTCCATCCGCAGTAGACACAAGTGTCCCAGCATATTTTAAAAAGAAGAAAGCACTTAAACTCATTATATTTAACCAACATGTTTAAAGAAGAAGAAAAACTTTAGGCTCGACCACATGCAACCGGCCTGTTTAAAAGATGGGGGGCGAAATGATAGACCGAAACCACCCAGCACTTGGCACATGCGCACTCACGCAGACATACATTTCAATAGGGCGCCTGTTATTTCAAATAAACCTCTTTAACCATAACATTTTTTAAGTAATGAAACTCTTTTTCGGCCAATGTGTTTTTTTAAAATAAAACATCCTAAGCATTTCGACAAGAAGAATCAAGGGATAACGCAGCCAATCTTTGTTAAAATGTTTGTGCTTAGAGTCACAATCCCCACACACCACTATAATTTATTGAAATTAATTAATCGAACCCTTTACTGTCCCCGTGGGGAAATTCTTTTTACGCCTCCCTCAACTTGCTCATTGTAGAGCAAGCTGTCCGCAAAGGGCTGCCACCTGTTGGGGCACCCAGGGAGCTGGGGGTTAAGGGTCTTACTCAAGGACCCGCAGACATGCTGAGGCTGGGTGTGAACCTGCGACCTGGGATTATGGTACACAGGTTTAGCCCACTGAGCCACATGCTGCCCCTAACAAACAGCTTAGGCAACTAGTTTTCTGAATTTTAAAGTGTGTATAAAATTAGTAAATAAATAAATATCTGTAAAATAAGTATAAGATGTGTTATAAAGCATATAGCCAAGGATAATTAATAAAGAATTTAAGCATAATATCCAACACACCCTGGATCATAGCTAGTAGAATTGACGCTTTCCTGCGGCTTAAAAGAAAAAAGCATATGGAATCAATATTGGAATCAATAAAAGAATAAAATACATTACATGAATTTATTAATGTGATATTTTAGATATGTTTAAGGCATAATAAAACTTTTAACAATTGATTTTAACGGGGTCACCGGACGTATTGAGCTTTTCTAGCTAGAGAGGAAAGAGGGTTTGGTATTTTTAAATGGTAAAAGCAGTAGCTGTGTATTATTGACGGGGTATTTTTAAACAAAATGCACTATTTTACATCGGTAAAAACATAGCCATCCTGTTTTAGGGGGGATTTATGCGTATTACATGTCTAGACATGTCGGTCAGCTAATGTCCACGACGGTGGGGAACGGGGCACAAGAACTTTTGGAGTCCTGAGCGAGTGTTGCAGGGTGCCTACAGAGTGACTATAACATTTCGTTTAACCTCTGGTCCAATTTAGTTGTAGTTTGTTATTTAAAATAAAACTAAGATGCCCCCGGTTTATTTAATTACATTTAATAGCTATAGGAACTATAGTGAGCAGTATTAATCAACATACATCAAAACATGTTCAAGATTCCAATAAGAAAAGTAACCGACAAAATTTGGCAGATTTCATAAAGCAAGACACCGCAGGGAGTGCGTTAGATCCAGAGATGGCACTGTAGACCCAGATATAAACTATAGTGAGCGGTATTTAGCTGCATACTTAAAAATCATTTTAAAAACTTTGGTAGAATAACACGTTATTTTAATAATTTAAGGAATAAAAAACGTGTGTTTATCAATGTGCTAATTTATGCAAATGCGTTATTTTCTAACGGCAAAAATGTTTTAGGTGCAAAATTATATGCTCTAGCAATGTTTTACAGCACAGAGAATTAATAAAAAATTTAGGCGTATTTTCCCACACGCAGCCCGGACTATAACCATTATACATGGTGACTCAGGCTTGCAGACTGGGAAACAAAAATGCACCAATGGGTCTGGGGGGGTCCGACACCTCCGATTAACCCATGAAAGCCTCAAAAGCAAAATTTTAAGTGGGTCTCAAGATCAGTATTGCGCAACAGTAGGGAGATGGGGACCCCCCTGAATATTGACGGGTATTTTGCACACTGACTAAGACTGTCTCCAAAAGTTGATTCAGCTGCAGGACCACCAGTACAGAGCTTACTCAGGGATGGTAGAAGACAGGTGTAAGTGCATCTGCACGCACAGAGAGGCAAAGGCTTTTGGAGGATAGCCTGATGTCAAGAAGGGCAGCAAAGAACATGGTGATGAACAATGCCTTTTCCAGCATGATGGAGCACCGTGCCAAAGTGATAACTAAGTGGCTTAGGGGACAAACTCCCCAGACCTTATTGAGAACTTGTGGTCAAAAGGTAGACAAACAAAAACTGACAAATTCTAATAAACTCTAAGCACTGATTATGCAACAATGGATTGCCATCAGTCAGGATTTGGCCCAGAAGTTGATTGACAGCATGCCAGGGTGAATTGCAGAGGTCTTAAAAAGAAGGCCAGCACTGCAAATATTTACTCTTTGCATAAATTTAATATAATTGCAAATAAAAGCCTTGGACACTTATGAAGTGCTTGTAATTATACTTCAGTGTTCCATAGAAATATCTGACAAAAAGGTCTACAAACAGTGAAGCAGCAAACTTTGTGTAAACCAATACGTCTGCCATTCTCAAAACTTTTGGCCACAATTGTATTGTAGAGAGCATTCAAGATAGTTTTATAAAGATCAGTAAGACAATATTAGTGGCCCAGCCATTCCATTCTTGCATGACAGGTTAAATTTAGAAAAAAATTTAATTATTACAGTTATAGTAATAAATTTGAATAGTTTTTAAAATGATTTTCTGTATACACAACATATATGGAGACAACAACTCTAAAACATCACTCTCTTTTACATGAATCATTTAACATCCAGCCACTGCAAATACGCTTTCACTGTATTGAGATATTGAAATTTCACCATTATTTGCATCATTGCAGGCGTTTGTGTGAGCACACATGTTCAATTGCTTATGTTATGTTCTTTTTTTTAATTCATAGGAGCAGTGCTACAGCTAGCTAGTTAGTTAGTTAGCTATGTTTGTCCATGTAAACTAGCTCTCTCTATTAGAATATGTTCTTTTCACATTATCCTAAATAGTGACAACAGTCTAGTAAGTGATTTAAAACCAATGACATAAAATACAGATCTAAGCAATGAATTGGCTGCCATAGTTCTGTTTACAAAAAGTTCCCAAGATATAAACCAGTTTCACTGGTTGATATTTGCAAGTCCAAATATCACAAATCCAACAAAATTAGCTTCCAATGCAAGTCAGAAAATTGGCATCCAATGGCCTGTACTACGAAGCGGGGTTACTTGCTTATTGGGGTAACTTTGCGAGTTACTTGATGAGTGTAACTTGGTGTAACTTCGCGATTAACCCGTACTACGAAAGGTGGGTAGGTTTTACTCGAGGCATGCTGCAATGGCAATTTACGCCCCGAGCAGTTTTCGTTCTTGGTTAAGTAGAGGTTTCTGCGTACGCCAGCCCTATATAAGCACCGCCCCTCCCACTGCAATTTCTCAGAAGAGAATGCCGGTATACCTGGATGATCCGTACATTAGCGCGCGACTCGCGAGGGGCTCTCTCTGGCTGTATGAATGAAACGGAGCAATGGATATGCGTACAATGTATTAATAACTGTTAGATAGAAAGTTATTCTGAAAACCCAAGGGGTGTGCATTGTTCCCTGTTGTCCAATAATCAAAGCACACTTCACTAGATGTGCCTGTCTTGTCTAGTTATAAAGTTATTAACCCATTCATGTATAGTCCCATTGCACAGTATACAGATACATTCGGACATTCAAAGATTAATTAAAATTCGTACCTAAAGCAATCTGGGAAACAAAGGGGCGTGCAACAATTCCCATGAGTCCAAAATGCTAAACCACCATGTCATTAAAAGTGAAACTAACAACACGATTTGGTACAAAGCACGAAATGTTTGAAGCGGAAAAATAATCGGTGCGTATGTGTACTGGACATCACAATTTTGTCATTTAAAACGCCCCACCTTACTTCCATAAAGTTATTAAAGCTAGAAAACTGAATATGGAATATGAGGCCAACTTATAATGGAACTTCAGGGAGCACATTACTTAAATAATAGGTGACTTCTGAATTGTGTCGCATCTGGTAGCCTCTATAACTATTAACAGTACTTCAATTTTTTTTCAGAAAACACTTCATTGTTTAATACTCGGTCGCGAGATATTTTAGACCACGTTTTATGACCATGAAAATGTACGTATGCAATTTTCTCCGTCGGCAATACGTAACCAACAAGCCTGCCCGCTTTTGTTGGCTGCAGTGGTATTGAACTTTCTTTGCAGCGTTGATTTTAATCTCCTAACCCTGCATAATTAGCATGCAGTCTTACTCCGTGAAACATGGAGATCGCGCCAGGAGTCAAACGGTCCCTTGCGCTGCCGAACGTGCTCCATTTATGTGAACGCCCACATATACTCCAATGCAGGTAACACCGATTTAACAAATAAACTTCTTAACTGACGTCGCAGTACTGATTAACACCGATTGAGACAACCCGATTTTGTCAATCCCACGTTCGCAAATTACCTCCGGGTTTTAACCCCCTTTTGTTAAACTCCCATCAGCCACAGCTGATGACATTCCAATCCCCGATTCTCAACTCAAAAACATATAGCTATTCGAACATAAAAAATGCATTTTTAAATTATTATTTTTTTTTTGTTATAGAATTGTGGTATATTTTAATAAGAAACAACAGAGATTTATTTTTATTTCCATTGTTTTCCGTGAGTGAGCTGATCTCAGAGCTAGCCTACCTCTCTCTCTTCAACTCCTATGGAAAATATTTACATAAAAAATGCTTTTAAAAGTTAATATTTATTTTTGTTATTGATTTTGGGTGGCCACTGAAGGAATTAAAAATATGAGAATCATATGTAAAAGGGAACATGAACATTATATAAAAATATATTGGGTAATTACCTAATGTTCCAAACTAACAGAAAAACAAGGAACTGTCTTGGGCGACAGCAGGTCAGGGCGACCTGGCCCAGACACTGGGAAGATGAGTCAAGGGGAGTGAGTGAATGTTACTTATCTTTAGCTCAAAATAAGGAGAAGTAAAGAAAGATGCTGATCCAACTAATGTTTCTGGGGGAGAGGTTGAGAACTAACAAACTACTTGGAGCAGATGTCAAAATGCGGCAGTCACGTATAGGGAAAGTACCAGAAAAAAGGGGGGGGGATGCCTCTCTGGACCATAAAAGCACAGACCTCACAACACCTAGTTGAGCCTCTTTCTGTACATGCTGAATGTATGTCAGTGGTCGCTCCTGATTGCAATTGTTCAGAGAATAAACCAGTGACTTGCAATTACTCCTCGTCTCTTCGTGAATCTCTTCTCATCAAATGGACTCAGCTGGAGACAGTGTACTCCAACACCACTGAGGTATTTTCCCATTATTTTCAGTAAGTTGATCTTGTTTACCACTAGCAAGCAAGCCTACATTACCGTATCAAGAATACGTATGCTCACCTATACTGCCATGAGTGCAAGCCTTAGGTTGGGGGGTTCTGTTATGACCTGCTCGTCCGATCCTCCTGTGTGCCACGCCCCATTCGTTACCTCGTGTTAATTCCTGATTGTAATCACCTGTTGCCTGTTATCTTCGGTTTGTCTTGTGTATTTAGTCCGCATCTGAGTCCGTTTTCCCCAGATCAGTCATTGATGTAATGTGCGTCGCGGTCTGCCCTGTCTCCCCAATTAAACCCTTGTTGCCCGTAATCCTGCCTGCCAGCCTCGTCCTTCGTCGCTGCCTGCCTGCTAGTTCGCCGCGATCATAACACCTAACTCTCTCTCCTCCCCCCAACTTCTATCAAAATCAAGTGTCAGAGATAGAAACTAACTTAACTAACTGGAAATTCCAGTACAATTTTCAATTTTGCAATTATTTTAACTTTTTAATTGATTGGACACCCGCATTCACATCTTTGAAAGTTCTCATCTTGAAGATTCGAACGTAGAGGATTTTTTGTACTGTCTATTAAGGGCACTCTTAAGCCATGTACTAAGAAACATGTTGAAATATCGTACATTGTTCTATTGTCTTAAAGAATACTTACTGAAGTAAAATTCATCTTATTTATATTTCTTTTGAGTTTATGTGCACATTTCACATTGAGGCAATCCAAAAGTAATGAAAAGGTTATGTTATTTAAATATTGTGATTCATGGATTTGGTTACTAACTAGATTTTTAACAGTTATTTTGCAATTGCACCAGAATAAATTTCAAAAATAATCCTCCCAACTATGATTACATATGTGTATTACTGTATGCAGTATGAAACATAACAAACTGCTGTTAAGAGTAAAAATAGAAAAGCGCATTGAGCTGACCTGGAGGGCCTGGCACACCAGCTAAACCACATAAACCTGAAAATACAAAAACAACATTATACCATTATGTTGCTAACAGTCTGGCTGACACTTAAACACTAAAGCAGAATGTGTGCTTTCCTAATCTGTTTGGCACAGACATACCTTCATGACCCTGCTTCCCTTTGAGACCTGGACATCCAGGTATTCCTGTCTCTCCTTTAATATACCTGAGCATCTTAATTAGCTGTGTAGACAGAAAGCCCTCTAAAAATTAAGTCAAAATACACATAGCCGTGGGTTGGATCTGAATGACAGGTATTGAAACAATAACTACTGCGTGCATCCGTGTGGTCAGTATAAACATGTTCAAAGCATTTCCCAAAGGTGCCATTAATTCAACTCAGTTTGATTCGATTTAATTCAATTCAATTAAATTCAATTCACATAGCTTGTGGCAAGGTAAAACTCCTAAGAAGGAATTAATATTATGAATATTTTAAAATAATAATTTTTAATAATCTGAATAATTCTTACTTCTCCTGGGAGACCAGGTGGGCCTGGGTCTCCTCTGTAGCCCTGTCAAAATTGTAATAAGGCATTAACCATAAAACAAGCCAACAAGTAGCCATTGGATAAAAGTGAATACTTTTTCATAAACATCTAAGTCTAAACTCACTGGTGCCCCTGGTGCCCCTATTTCGCCAGTGCAACCTTTTGCTCCTTTTGATCCCTGAAAGTGAACGAAATTTGAAGAAGTCTATCCTGAAGGTGAATGATACATGACACATAAAATCCATTTTGTATGTTACATTATAATTTATTCAATACTATATAATATTACACATTGAAATACCACAAGCATCTCTTCAGCAAAGAAAAGGACTGACTTTGAGCTGAGTGTCTCCTCACAGAATACAACAACATAAACTTCAGCAACACCCATACTATTGGAATTGTTTTGAAATTATGAAAGTCCACAGTTTGCTGTCTATCTGCTAGCTTACCCAATCACCACAGGACCCAGACACTCCTGCCTTCCCAGGTGGCCCCTGTCCCGATGAAAAGTCGATTGCATGCATGTAAGTCATGGGCACTGGAATGTTGCATTTATTAGTCAAATGACACATCAGTTTGAAAAAAATACCTCTTGGCCACATTCTCCCCGAAGACCTTTTACTCCTTTTAACCCGAATTGTCCAGGTGAACCCTGTTTAGAAATAGCGAATCATAAAATGGACTTACAAGCTGCACAAATACAATGACAATGAAATAAAAATAATATAAAGAGACAAGGGTACACCAAAAGATGCAAAAAACACTAGTACAAGAATTCCAAAGTGTATTTTTCCATAACTTTTTAGTCAAAGTGGGGTTACAGTGGGCTTATCCTCAGTAATGTAAGTCTAGGGTTCGGCCACACAGAGTTGTGTGGTGTGTTGAGTGTCTTTTGGATATGGGTGCATGACTAAGCAGAGGCAACATTGAAAAAAGGAGGTGAAAAAGTAGACAGCAAGCAATACAAAATAAACAGACCAGTGTATTGATAGATGATTTACAGTCTACTGGTGTTAACACTGGGAAAGACTCATGCCAAAACAACAAACAAAATCGTACAACTAACTAAAGAAAAGAAACATTTCTAACTGAACCTAACACCTAAAAATAGAGGCAATGAATCCCTACAACTGGTGCACATATGCACAAACATATACAACCAAGACTGCAAAAGAGGCAAGAGCAACAATTGTAATCAAAACTCAACTGGTCTCAACTGCTTGACTGGTCCCACCACCCTTCAAGGCACAAGGAAGACATGTCTCTCGGCTCTTCTCTGTTTTGACACCAAGTTGGTGGAATGAACTCCCCCTTGATGTCCGAACAGCTGAGTTACTTAATGTCTTCAAAAAACGACTTAAGACACACCTTTTCCATAAATACCTAAATTAGCACTTCTGGTACTAAACTCTGAGCTCTTAAAAAAAAAAAAAAAAAAAAAAAAACGTTCAAAACAGAGTGTTAGATTGCGGGTATTCATAGCCTTGGTTCGACTGAGCTAGTATCGAGGAAAATTTATAGCAGAGTCTTAAAGCACTTATGTAAGTTGCTCTGGCTAAGGGCGTATGCCAAATGCTGTAAATGTAAATCCCGGGAGTAAGTAAATACAGTGCATCTCAGAATCAGAGATGAAAAGAGCAAGAGAAGTGGTGTGTTTTTGGCTAAATGCTGTTTTTATTCACTTCCTGCTGATGACATATTTCAGGTAAAATGGGACCTGGACTGGAATTCTGGGGCAAACAAGATAAAGATAAATGCAGAAGATAAAATGGAGTTTGTTGAAAGTGGAGCAGAGGCAGAAGATGGAATGCAATTTGATGAAGGGAGCGCCGATCTGGAACATAGGAATAATATACACACACAACCTCTGCAATCAAAATGGACACCTAACAGAATATAACACTGAAGGCATGCTCTCACACAGAGGTTAAGAACATAAGAACTATACAAATGAGAGGAGGCCATTCGGCCCATCAAGCTTGCTTGGGGAGAACTTAACTAATAG
>JAABNX020000042.1:17934422-17949092 GCA_015163995.2 Mormyrus lacerda | reverse complement strand
TTGAAGGAGTAGTATCGTTTGACTTGCCAATATTAATTAATCATTTGGTAAACGAGGAAAGGCATTTTACATATGCATAACTGAATAGATGTATCGTGGCTCTGATGCAAATGACAAGCCTCTTGAAATCAACCCTGGCAGTGATAGATTATCTGGTACAAAACTGGTGTCTCTTGAGAGTGCTACCACTATTAGTTGGAGACAGAATAGACAATCCAGCAGATAGTCCATCATGGCAATTGGTTTTGCTCCTATGACAAGTAGTCAATTACATATGTGCACCAATCATTACCCCTGATCAAGTGGCATATTTAAACATTCTAACTGAAGAATATATACATTTCAGAGTTGAGACAGAAAATCCTCTCAAGCCAAAACACCACTATTTGTGTCACTACCCTGAGCTCATGATCAAGTCTGGCCCTCTCATACGCTTGTGGACTTTAAGGTTCAAAAGTAAGCACACTTACTTTAAACAGTGTGCTCGAAAATGGCACAATTTTAAAAACTTATGCACAACCCTAGCAGAAAGACATCAACTCCTACAGGCACACTTGGTTGTTGGCAGCATATTTCCTCCACAGATTAATAATTCAAATTAATAATGGAAATGAATTTCACTGTTCTGACTATAACAACAAGATTAAAGAGGCAATTTCCAGATTTGACTTTGCATCCAACAGAACAATTGTTGCAAATGATGTAACTGAAGGGCACTAGGTACAAAAAGGGAATGTATGTCATCATAGGTATGAGTGATAATGGGTTGTTAGTTGGTGGAGTCAAGTTCATTTTGATTCATTGTGATTGCCAAGTATATTTTGTTGTAAAAAGATGCCAGGCTGACCATCTACCTGCTCTAGGTATCCATTCATTGAAAGAATTAGTATAAGACTCTTCTTTCATGTGTGTTAGGCATGACAACTTTCTTGATTACTACCCTTTAACTGAGTACAAGGTGAATGATTTATCAGTAATAATTCTCCATCACTCATTCCCCGCTTTGTAGTGCAGTGCCAATGAATGTAGAGGAGATCACTGAGGCAATCCTTACAGCACTACCAAACCTGCCAGAACAAACCTTATCATCCATTCTGGAGAAACTGGCCAGTATAGGAGTAGAGCATAAGTCAGACTTGAGTTTGGTTAAAGAAGAGGATCTGCAAGATCACCTCAGACCTATCCAGTGTCGTAAACTGCTGCAAGCATGGAGCACTGAGGGTAATGCATCTGAATGTTTGTATTATTGTTTGAAGTGTATTAATTAATTTGAGAAACCTTCTCTCCGAATTGTTGTATTGGTAATAATAATAATAATAATTACAACAATAAATAATAATATGTTTATTAAATAAATAACCCCTTTTGTTTATGTTGTTAGTCAAACATAAAATGGTTATATATAATTAAGAAACAATAAAATATTTATGTTTCTGCATCATTGTTAATTTTTCAGATCAGATGAAGGGTGCAGCAGATGTGCAGCCAGGGTCCTGTGATGCATCATCTGTGGGCATGTCATGGAGTTCATGTCATCAGAATTCCTCTTCCAGTTCCAGCACACCTAGTCAAGCCAGCACAAGCAGCACATCCTCCACTGTAGATCTTGATACTTGGCCTGACAGTTTCAAGGTGCCATGTAGCAAGATGCCTGCAGGAATCAAAGCAGCAATAGCTATAGAGCAACGCCCAAATCCTCGAGATCGTAGACAAATGGTTAGAACTGTAGTTGATGAAATGAGGTTTACTGATGCTAATCCCTCAATATCAGACTGCCAAAGTGTTGCAAAGATGATAGTCAAGCAATACCCCAAGAGTTTTACAGACATCTTGAAGGATGGTCCCAAACTTGGGAGTGGTTATGCTTCACTTATAAACCAGTTGAAAACACGTGTTGAACACCTTAACCGTGACAATTTTTTGGCCCGACGCAGGAGAGAGAAAAGGCTCTCCAGCTTATCAAGCAATACCAGTACAAGACAAAGAGGGCCATCAGACCAGTATGGGTGCATCAGATGGCAGCCTGACTGTCCCCTAGGACAAACTGAATCCAGTCTGGAAGAGAAACTGTAGGAAATGATAGATCTATACTCTCACAAGGGTTCAGCAGGAGTCGAGAGGGAGCACCTTACCCAGCTCATGCGAACAACATACTATTTACAACGTAAAAGCATAAATGCTAATCCAGCACCATCCATAATGAAGCTTAAAAGCAGCTGGCCATATCTCTTTACACTGAAGGAACTTTACAATCATTTCATGTTACTGTCAGACATCTCCATCCTTGAAAAAATGGAAGCAGCAATTAAGGAAAAAGGAACGATGATTTTGCAGTTTTTCCAAAAAAGCCAACTAATGAAGAGGTAAAGCAAGTCCTGTCAAGGTTTGATGCCATTGGATCTACCCTCTTGGGACCTTGTGTTGTTCTACTTGTAATGGCTCATTTCAAAGAGAAGGTGGATGCCCTGATTTTACAAGTCGATGTAAGTGTTTTATTAGATATCCTTTTGTAGTACTAATATCAACCTCTGAATGCTCACACTGTGTCATTAATGTGAACCTGTACAACCCACATTTCAGGCAACAGCCACACCTGCAGATGTGGAAGGGTCGATGTCTTTGCCAGATTCTCCAAGGCTGATTGTTCAAGGTAGAATTTATTAAATTCTATATCACAACACTACATATTTGTACTGCAAGATACCTTGTATAATTGCTTGTATAAATATTCATTGATTTTAGGTGAGTCACTGTCTTCGATGAAATGGATGATAAGCATCGAGGGTCAGGTGGTCATATCTCCACATCCAAACTTTGTGGCAGGTCTGGCAGCTGCCTTTGCCTCATTCTACACTTTTAACTATGAATACCAAGAAGCAGCTTCCTGCACCCTGAAATTCATCCAGAGGTAAATCATTATTATTATTAAAATACAGGAGAAAATGTAGATATTAAATAACATGGAAGCTGTATTTATACATCAATCAGTATAATACCAAACTCAGTAGAATTAAATTTATTAACAGGTAGATAAGCTGAATCGTGGAGAGATCTCAGTAAGGTTGTGAAGAGTGTAAAAGGTTTACACTTGATTTTGCAGATGTTTTGTTGGGATCAATCCAAGCACTGGCTCCAAGACCACTGCCAGAAAGGCTCTGAGTAAAACCAGTGGACAGGTGGTACAGAAGAAGAAGCAGGCCATGAATGCAAATGTCTGCAGTCTTCTAAGGAGGTTAATGGACTTTGACTGGCTGTGTGTGTAGGTGTATGCACTTCTCTGTCTCCTTTACACATGTGTACACACACTTTCACATTAGACACACATGCATTCACGCACTCAAGTACACAAGAATTACATACACAAAACACAGATTTACAGAATCAAACCAACAAATGTAATACACACATTCATAAACTCATATACAAACATTACACATGCACAAAATTCACAGTGAAACACACAAGCATTACCCACAGGCCCTCAACTTTTAGATCATGTCAGGGAACACACACACATACACTCTGACACACACATTCTCACTCACTCTCACAAACTCACACACATTTTCTATATAAACATAGAGTCCAATACAAACCGTCATTCACATGCAAACATTACACATGCACATTTTAGATTACTTTTTCATGAAAATAAGAATGCAACTTCAGGTTCCTGTTCTTGTTGATATATATATATATATATATATATATATATATAAATGTTTAGATTTCAGATTAGCCATGTTCATGTTCATGAGTTCATGAGTATTAAACGAGTATTAAATTGCTTACTCAGAACAACTGACTAAAATTCACGCACTCACACATTAACATTACATACAAACCAGGACAAAAGATTACACACTCACTCACACACGCACAATTGCACTACCTCTCATGACGCACAATTGCACTACCTCTCACTCACTCACTCACACACACACACACACATAAGCACAATTGCACTACCTCTCATGACTTGAATGGAATAATACAACTCAGGATGTTGAATGGTAGTACAGTATGTACCAATAATGTTTGCTTAGTTATTATTTTAGCCATGTTCAGATGTAATTTTTCAATGAATTACTGTCAGAATATTTGGTTGAATACTGAGTCATATAAAGAAAAGAGAATCTACGTATCTCATTGCTGTCATTAAGACTGTTTGCAATACAGTAGAATGTTTCTTACTTTCCATTGCTGACTTGGTGTGGATTTTCATCTTTGTGATGTTTTGCCCATTTTACATTAAAATATTAAAAAGTATAATGTGTTCTTTTTTTCTGTAGGTTATACAAATGAGATTATGCTATTTAAAATTGCTGCATTTTTACAGAAAATTAAAACTGCAGTTGCCAGGTAATTACTGTAGTTAATAAAATTACAGTAAGTTAATGTAAATACAGATTTCAGTATTTAACTGTAAAACATGGCATTACAGTGTATTACTGTAAATGAGATTTACAGTAAAGTACAGTAAATAAAAAACAGTAAAACTGTAATTTTCTAAACAGTAAATAACTGTTTTTCTGAGACAGTAATGTACTGTGATATCATTCATGGTATATTACTGAGAATTTACAGTTCTTTATTGGCAACCTTTTTGCCAATAATTTACTGTAAATTTCACAAGCAATTTTTTACAGTGTATGCTTTGTCTGACAAAGGTTTTTTTTTTATATTATTAAAGAACAGAACCTTAAAACAGTCCTGCAACAGGCATCGTATAATAAAATAGCTTTAAACAGGGCTTCAATTAAATTAAAATGACATTTTGGATATCACAGAGACAGGTGCAGAAAGAATTGGAAATATCAGAGATAGTCAGATTGAATTTGGTTAGTTTTTAGTTGTTTGAACTTATGTCCTGAATATCTATCAACACTGTCAGATATTTGGGACCCAAGCTAGGGTTACAATATGTCTGGGTTACCCAGGACATGTCCTCATTTGGGGCCCTGTTTGGGCGGTTTTCCTGAGATCAGCAGCTTGTCCAGGTTTAGCACTTCAACCCGTATGACCCAGTGTTGCAAGTTACAGTGAAGCACCAAGTGAAGGAAAGGGCATCAATTTTCAATATACGCCACTCAGTATCATTAGGCAGCATTTGCAAGGCTCATGCACACATTTACTTACATTATGCACATCCACACATACAGTATCATGCTGCTCATGAGTGACGTTAACTACCAGAAACCATTGGCACTTTTACACAATATTTTTGTTTTTGTGTGAACCATGAATCATGTTATATGCTTGAAGTAGGGCTTGGCAATATTAATGCTGACAATGCGTGTGTAATGGCCTATTCCTCCGATCCTCCTGCGTGCCACTCCCCCCTCATTACCTCATGCGAATTCCTGATTGTTCTCAGCTGTTCTGCATTTCCGTTCCTTAGTCATGTGTATTTAGTCTGCATTCAAGTCTGTTAGCCCAGGTCTGTCAATGACATTATTTTATCGTTCTGCTTGTTTGCCCAGAATAAAACCCATATTCCTGACTCCCCGGTTTCCTGACCATGATTATCCAAGCCTTAATTCATAACAGAATGACAGACCTCACTGAAGATGCACTACAGTGGACTGAAACCAAACATATCGGTCTGCTGCAAGAACTGGTGTTAGCTTAACCAGCCCAAGGTCCGGGAGGACCCCGTGGCTTGGGAACTAGCCAGCAGGAGCGGGACTCTCCTGAGCGAGACGCTGTCACCTGGGAATGTGCTCCCCTTCGGTGAGGTACACAATAATCTCCAGCGGCTGAAGGACAGGATCACAGAGAGGCGGACCCAGCTGATCACGCAGCTAGATGTGGAGAGTGCCGACCGGACGCATGTCCACTCCGCAGCGTTTCCAGTTTCGCCGCCCCAAACCAATTGGATGGGAAAGAAGAAACGGAGAGCCACAAAACCGTGGGAGGAGCCAATGGTCGTCCTCAGGGCCGTCTCCCTCTCTGTTGCTTCTTCCTCCACTGGATGTCGGAGGGAACCCCTCCCGATCCTAGACCCGGAGGTGCTTGCGCCCTTTGTCACCGCCACCGCTGCACAGCAGCCACCTGACACCGGCAGCTCTGCAGCTTTGCAGCCAGTGCCGACAGCCTGCACCTTTTCAGGAATGAACCTGGCTCTTAAAGGGGCCAGGTCCATTTGGGACACCATCCCACAGGTCCCAAAGGCTTTTAAAAGGGCAATGCCTGCTCCTAGGACGCCAACTACGCCCGTTGTTCCTGTGCTGCCAGATATGCCTGTTCTGCCCGTGCCCGATGTGCCTGGTTTTGTCCTGCCTGTTCTGCCCATACAGCTTGACCAGCCAGCCCTGCCCGTGCTGCTTGACCCTGGTGAAACTTGTCAGCGCTTGTGAGTGAGATAATGTTACATCGTTCTTTATTCTGAGGGGGAAAAAAATCAATCTGCTGACCAGATTGAATAAATGTTAGTATGTTGCAGGTCATGTAATGTATAAATAAACAGTTGTGTTCCATTTTGATCGTGTTCAGTTCTTCAAATATCTAACAAAATGACTTATGGTCCATTGGCCTGGTAATATAATGTCAAATTTAATTGTGTGAAGTTTAACCTACACTTTGTATCTCCCGTGCTGATTTAGCATAATGGTCCCAGTTCTTGTTGAAAGCAACACATGAAAGTGGCCTGGAGCTACAAAACTCTCAGGTCAAGACACTCCAGGGACTTGTACACCAGGACCATGTTCCTTAACTTCAGTGTGAAAGCGCCCAATATTGGCACCCTCCCAAGGCTGTGTTCTGAGGCCATTGCTGTACTTTTTTTTTACATGCATGACTGTGTGACAAAGAGCACAAGCAAAATAAGCAGATTTGCAGTAGCGATTCAAAGGGCCCACCCAGATGGACAGGCTAACTGACTCTCAAAACCTTTACACATACACAGACCATTATCCCTCACATCATAAAAAGGGTCAGAGTTTAGAGGGTGAACACCTACCAAGACCTCAGAGTCTGTATCTCGGACGAACTTACATGGTTAAATCACATACAAACATAGATATTTAAAGCCAGGAATTGGCTGTACCATTTAAGACAGGGGTGGCCAATCTTATCCACAAAGGGCCAGTGTGTATGCAGGTTTTTGGAATAACCTGTAGGTCAGCTGTTCAAACCAAGTGTGAGGACTCTTTAGCCAATCAATCCTGTAATTAGTAATCTAATTAGGGAGTTGCAGCGAAAAGCCACATACACACTGACCCTTTGTGGATTGGCCACCCCAGATTTAAGGCAGCTGAGGAGGTTCATGGTTTCACCAGCCATTCTTTGAGCCTTCTATTCAAGAGTGTTGGAAAGCAATCTCACCACAGGACTAACAACCTAGTTCAGCTCTGCCCTGGACCACAAAGCTCTGCAATGGATGGTCTGTTCAGTAGAAAATACTGGTAATGCTGATCTGTCCTCCCTGCAAGACATTTACCTCTGATGCAGCAGCAGAGCTGCTAAAATGTGCAAGGACACATCCCACCCATACAACAACCTTTTCACCCGGCCGAAGTTTGGTATATGCTTCAACTGTCTCTCAAAAAGGACTGAGAGGCTTTAAAAGAGCTTATACCTTCAAGCCATCAGACAAATTAATTCCTGAATGATATTTAATCTATATCTATGCACCTCAACTTTTCACATTAGAACAGTGTTGCACATCTCAGGCATATTTATTTATTCTACAGCATACATTTTTCCAGTATATCTATTTTTCAGTATAACTTATGTATATTTTTTATCGTATAGTTACTATAAATGTCTTTGCTGTTTAAAATCACTCTTAGATGGGTTTGTGAGAAATCTAAATATTTTACACTATATACTGTATAACTGACCACTACATACTGGGAACACCTGGCAAGACCTGCTGTTTTGGAGATGCTCTAGCCATCACAATTTGGCCCTTGTCAAAGTCACTCAGATCCCTATGCTTGCCCATTTTTCCTGCTTCCAACACATCAACTTCAAGAACTGACTGTTCACTTGCATAATATATAATAGCACCATTAACAGCTGCCAATTTAGTGAGATAATCAATGTTATTCACTTCCCCTGCAAGTGAACATAGCTGGTGTGACAATAAAGCCCCACTAGACTTGACATGATTGATGAATTGAAGATTACTACCTTACAAAAAAACAGTGAGTTAAGGATTAACACTGATTTTGTGTTGGTGGAATATAGGATATACTAAAGAATGTCAAAGCTAATTCATTAGTTTGGTGTTGGTAGTTGGTATCAACTTTGACATGTTTTTCCTGATTTCTGGTAAAGAAGATACATTCCATTTTTGTTTAAAATGTGATGCAATTAAAAGAGAGTAGAAGTATCCTATCCAGTAAAAGACATAAGCAAGTTGAAACACATTAAAACATCACTAGATGTGATGGCAGTAAAAGCACTTTTGAAACCCATGACACACCGCCAAAACGGACTGCAATTGGAAAGTATTCAAAACAATATCATTCTCTGTTCGTTTGCACAGAAGCAGAGCCAGCATGGAGGTGAATTGCCTGCTTTCGTGCTCCGATGGCTCCCCTGAAACTCACAGGATTCAGATGCCCATAAAAATTCATCTAAATAAATGTTTATTCATTTAAAACCAGCTTAATTCAGTGTCATGTGATACCATGTCATCCCGCCAACATATTTACCACTAAGAAATCCAAGTAATGTGTGATTGGGTCTCTAAACACCAGCATTTAGGGTTTCCACGTTCAATCAGAAGAATTATGTGACAAATCATGCCCTGTAATGGTAAAAAACAGGACACAGTATTTTATTGGGTGACAACTCTACCAGCAATGTCAAACCTGTTCCCTGTAAGGAAGAGCGAGGCAGCCTATTCCTGAAACATAACCTGCCTTTGAGTAGGTTAGGTGTGTAACTTGAGTTACCAGGATGATGTATCTTACCACGAAATAAACCAGTGTGATACGGCTCAGTGGCCTAAGCCTGTGTGCCTGTAATCGCAAGGTTGCAGGTTCAAACCCAGCCTCAGCATGTCTGTGGCTCCTTGAGCAAGGCCCTTAACTCCCAGCTCCGTGGGTGCCCCAGTAGGTGGCTGCCCTTTGTAGATAGCTTGCTCTAAAAAGAGCAAGTTGACGGAGACATAAAAAGAATTTCCTCCCTGGGAAAAATAAAGTTCAATTATTATTATTAATAAATATCACAAAGTCAGTGATACTGTGACTATGGCTCAATGATATCGGGGTAAGCAAGTAATCCAGCTTTCTGATACAGGTCCCTGGTGTACTTGGTAGAAAAAAACTTTCTGACCAAAGACGTGGCAAAAATCTTTCGATGGCATTTGGGGTAGATAATCAGATTGTAGGGGTGACACTGGCCATCCCTTTAAAATATATGTTGTTATATAGTGATAACTGGATAGCTTTTTATGTGCTTGCCTTTAATTTTAATGAGTAAACCACACAGCATTACATTACTGTTTGGCTCTACTTTACATTGCAACACAAGCACAAAACAAAAGGCAGAACATTTTCAGAACAAGAAAGCAAATCTATAGTTTCCTTTATTGTCAGTGTTTCCACTGTCATCGTGTCCCCTAAATGCCATCACCTGTCAACTACAGTTGTTTTTGGCGGCCTGCCTTAATTTTAGTTTTAGTCTAGTCTTTGTGTCAAGCTGTCATTTTAGTTATTATTGCTCTTAGTCACGTCCATAATCATTTTAGTCTAGTCAAGTTTCAGTCGACTAAAAGTCTGAGCATTTTAGCCATATTTTAGTCAGAATTATCCATGATTATTTTAGTCTAGTTTTAGTCAACAAGGTATTTACATGAGCTGCATCCAGAGCCTATCTCTACGTGGATGGTAACTAGCTTGTCAAACCAGACCCATGCACGATGTTCCGAAAAACGCTCTTTCAAACACTACCCCTTTCAACATATATCTAGTCACGAAGTAATGAAAGCTTGAAAGTTTAGATTGCCAGGATTCAAGACAACTGAGCTGTCGTTCTCAGTTTGCTACTTAGCTTTAGCTTGCTAAAATGCCTACATAGCTTCAAAGTGTTCCCTTTACCCACGTATTCTTATCAAACATCTTATCAGAAAGGATGTTTTGTACAGATCGCCAAGTGTCCATGCTTATGAAATATAATTTTCTCCAAAATGTCTAAAGCCAGCAGGTTATCATCTTGTTACCGATAACATGTTAATCACTGTTGGCATGAGCTTTCTCAAATAGAAAGTAACGTTATGTCATTGTGGAATGCCTTGAGATGTCTTTTAAGGTTTTAAGGTTTGTGGTGTTTTTTCCAGATATTTTGTGGCCGCATTTCTCTGCCATCTGTGTGCCCGAATAGGAGACACAGGAAACAGTAATACTGTATAATAATAACACGATTAAACAAGAGGAAATAACGTTTCATCTCGTTTTCGTCAACGAAAATTGAGACATTTTAGTATAATTTTTATTTTGTAAAATAAATTTAGTCTAATTTTTAATCTTCAAAAATACTGCACAATATATATTTTGTTATAGTTATTGTCACATGACCAGCATTTATGTTGCAACTCTCATCTCTCATCTCTGTCACGTCAAAAAGGTTCGTTAACAAAGATATTACGTCAAAAATTTTGTTGATGAAAACAACACTACTGTCAACCGAAAAATTTACCTCCATTCTTTTTATAACCTCATGGTTTATCCTGACCATGTCATTATGTTTGGGTAACTGCAGGTGCACACAAACTACCAATCCTAACTAGGGTTGCCCCCTCACCACACCAATAATAACATTTGGGGGATTTGTGCAGTCTGAAAATGTCAGAAATCATCATATGGGTTCAAAATGGGACAAAGTGTTTTATTTTTCAATATGGGGCAAACTCTAATCGTCATATTTCCCGAAAGACTTAATTGCACAACCACACTATTATGTTATTTTGCACACTAAAAAGCTGAAGAAAACATTTTTTTTAATTTCTTATTTATAGTATTTATTTACTATATAGGGTACTAGGACTGGTCCACTGCTGCAGCATGTGTTTTCTTGTTAATACTTTCAGTTATCTTATCATGTTCAAATATTGTGAAAGTATTGTATGGATGATGAACTGAGAATGCTTCATTCTTGAGACAATGAATCATTTATTGGCTCAAACCTGATGCAGCACCACAAAGTTATAGCAAAGAAAACTGTAGTTTTTACCAGGGCCACTGACTGAAGAAACTGGACCAGTTGTCCACTGACCTTGGATGAAAGGGGGCCCAAAATGGCCCTCTAACTTTTAAACAACTTACTGGAAAAGACTGTCAAAAATATGTATCTGTGAATCACATAAAAGCTTGTTACTTTTTATCTACATAATTTTGTTTGACATAGTGGTTGAAAACAATTTTACTGCCCCTCCCTGCAATACAAAAAAATGGTTTGGTCTGCTCTTTTAGTGGTGCTCAAACAAACTTGAGGGCTTTTGAAAAGCAATGCTTTACAACACAGCAGAAGGAGTAGCAACAAAGCGTTTGAGCAGATTTCAGATGGGAGAACTGAATGCATGTGTTTATGTAAAGCATATATGTTTATATGTATTTTTTTGTATGACTTATTAAAATTAGATTTCAGTTGGCATTCAGATAATTTTGTTACCTTTTCATGTACTGAACCTGTTACAGGACAATTTTAGATAAAAATGGGCCACTGAAGTAAACAAATAACTTGAATTATATTGCAATAATTATTAATATCATTAGATATGGAAAAAAATCATGAGAAACTATTTCATCATATCACCCAGCCCAAGACTGATATTAAAATTGATTGCCAAAATTTAGGCAAGTAGTATTCCTATAGTATAATTTTTAGCAAAACTTATTGACTTATAAAAGTAGATTCAGAAGTTGTTTTGCTTCAAGTAAATTAATTTACTTTTACTTCAGTCTGTCATAAACAAAAAAAGAAAAACATGATTATCAGTGTGCACACTTACTAGGCAGTCAGAAACTAAATGAATTTTCTATCTTCACCATCAACAGAAATAGTTATTCAGCCTATATAAAGAATAACAAACTATTGCCCATTGTATTCAATGCACATTAACAAATGTAATAATAATAATAGGATACTGTATTAATCCCCGTGGGAAAACTGTTTTTATACCTCCCTCAACTTGCTCTTTTTTTGAGAAGTAAGCTGTCCACAAAGGGCAGCACCCAGGGAGCTGGGGGTTAAGGGCCTTGCTCAAGGACCCGCATACATGCAGTTGAACCAGCAACCTTCTGATTACAGGCACACAGGCTTAGCCCACTGAGCCACATGCTGGCCCAATAATGTACTTTATAGCCAGCTTTCTTCTCAATGACCATCATGAACCTGTTGTCCATTGAACCAATCAAGTTTTTGGTCATGTCCTATATTAACTGAGGCAGCTTGGACTGCCTCTCACATGCTGCACTGAGCAGTGTACTATTTGCCACCTTAGTAAGTCTCATATTTCAGTGAAGTCCAATAGTTTAATTGGGCTTAATTCAGTTGATAAACGGAGCCAGGTCATAATTGAATCACCTTTCAAGACTTCCTTGATCAATGGAATACAAGATGCATGGGAAGGGTCAATGTCCTGCATGAATATTGTATGTAAGCTTTTTGAAAGTTGCTGACTTCACCTTGTACAAGCCCTTGAAGAACTCAAACCAAATACTCAATATGCTATATTACTAGACCATTCTTAATGGGAGATTAATTTGGACTGAAACTATTGGTTGGAAGAGAAGATATAACAAAATACACACTTGCCTAATAATTCTGCATGTGGTGTATTTGACAGTTTTGTTTTTTTTTTTTTTTTTAATTTTGCAGACATGTTGTAAGGGTGAAGATTTGGATCTATTCAACTAACTGTATTTTAGACCAAGTTCACAGTAAAACACAGTATGATGATCCATTACCATACTGTCAATTGTGTGGCACATCACATACAGGTCACAAGAAAGAACTGTAAGGGAAGGCAAAACAATGGCAAGGGAATGCAAAACAGTTGCAAGTGAACCCAAAAACAATTCTGAGGGGATGCAAAATTGTTAATATTTTCCAACCTTGTCCTTTCTGGAGCTCAATATGATTCAGAATTTTGTGAGTACATTAAATTCATGTTATTATTTAGCCCATCAGATAGAGCATTGTGCTGAAAGTGCAGAGGTTGGGGTTCAAATCCCAGGATGTACATATAAGTTGTACGCAGGGGTGATGTTCAGGGGTACAATTTACGAATTAACAAATTGGGGTACAAGGCCTGAATCTTTTCACTCTTGCCCCAAATATATTTGCAACTAATTACTAAGTTTTTTTTTTTTAACAGAACCTATGAGAATGAATAAATGCATAAAAATACTAGGCCTAAGGATATCCTTAATCGATATCTTCCAATGCCCACAATAAACAGAATTCTAAATATAACAGCAGCAAATAACATTCACAAGCATAACAATCCTAAAGGACCTAACCCTGGCCATTATCCTACTAGCTAACCCTGCAAATTCTGATTCTGATACAGTAACTAAACAACAATTTTTTTTCATTTCACTAAGGATTCAAGTATAATGAATCAATTTTCTTTTGTTTTGCTTGTATGTTTTAAATAGATAAAGTAATTTCCACTGACTGGATGCACCATTTTCTGTAAACGCTACACATTGTAGTGCATGAGAATCACATGGCCTATATTTTAGGAAATAGGTAACCATTAAGCATAAATGTTTAAAAGAACCAAAATCAATCGTTGCTCACCGCATGATTCCTAATCCTTTATGAATGATAATCCAGTTAGTGGGGTTTGCACTTATAATATTAACACGCGAGCATTATTGTCTTTAAAATATAGCAGCATCAAATGCAGATATTGAATTATTTACCTTACATTTTGATAGAAATGATTAACCTGAGTGGACAAATAGAAGCACGGGAAACGCAAAATTAGTATTGAGACTGGCGATGGCTGCAGTCATAGACCGCGCACAGTGTTTGTACACCTTTCATCCATCCGTCCATCTATCCATCATTTAGACAAACATCGCTTCGGGTCCCGCGCTTAAAGCGAGGAAGAATTAGGTTCAAGGCAGAGAAACTAAAGTTTTACTTCGTTAAGATATTTAATCATTAGAGACTCTGAGATTAGTCAAATATAATACTAAGTACATTTTCAACAATATTAAAACGAAAAAACTAATAAATGACATGTTCGTTTTCACTTTATCTTCAAAATAAAAAGGGGGGGGGGGGACATCACAACACACAATAGGTAAAAGGAAAACAAGTTCTAAAAGTTTCCTTCTCTCGTACATGGTCTAGTGGAATCAACATATACTCACATTTATTGCCTGTGATGGTCTCGCAATTTCAGAACACAAAAGAATAAACAGAGAGGCCATAATAATTGGAGATGTGCAGACCGTGTTGGTCATTTCAGCAGTAGAAAGTTATCTTGCGAAAAAACGAGTACTTCCATTCACTGAGTAGATATAGGTATGCGCGTATCCCTGAGATCGCGCTACCTGTAGGTATGCGCGTATCACCGAGATCGCGCTACCTGGATTTCTTCCAAAGCCGTGGTACTACCTGAGCATTGGGCTGCAGTGCATTGCGTGTTTTGTATTGCTCGTCATTGTTTTATGTGTTGTTTTTTCTGGAAACACAAATAAT
>JAABNX020000042.1:17872218-17890904 GCA_015163995.2 Mormyrus lacerda | reverse complement strand
TGATGGCATCTTACCTATAGTTTTAAAAGAGATGAGGGATATTATTAGCCAAACTTTAACTTTAATATTCCAGAAATTGTTATCTGCAGGTGCGGTACCTTTGGATTTCCAGAAGGCCTTAATGTTGTCCCCCGCAAACGGCTCATGCTTAAGCTCAAAGCTGCAGGGATTCTAGGAACTGTGGCAGGTTGGATCTAAAACTGGTTAACTAACGGGAAGCAGCGAGTAGGTATTAGAGGCACAATGTCACAGTGGGCCTGCGTTCATAGAGGGGTACCGCAGGGTTCAATTTTCGGACCATATTTGTTCCTAATTTACATTAATGATATTGACACCACTACGTACAGTAAACTGGTTAAATTTGCAGACGACACCAAGGTGGGTGGTGTAGCAGAACTGATCAAGCTGCAGAGAGGCTACAACGGAATCTGGATTTAATTAGCGACTCTGCTAATACTTGGCAGATGAAATTTATCACAGATAAATGTAAAGTAATCCTTGCAGGGAGCAGAAATATAAAGTACAGATATTTTATGGGTTCCACTGAAATGAAGGTAGCTGATTATGAGAAAGATCTCGGTGTGTATGTTGATGCTTCCATGTCCCACTCTTGCCAGTGTGGAGAAGCAATAAAAAATGACCCTTACCTCCTACTCTATGATAACTACAGTAGCATGGTTCCGTTGTATAGCATGCATAACACAATATTTTTAAGGTTATACTATGGTCGGTGCATTTGCTTTGTATAGTAAAGTGTCACTATATTTTTTTTTTCCCCAAGGGAATGACGGGAAGTTGTGGGAGAAATGGCCTGGTGGGACCCTGTGGTGCTGACGGAGATGCAGTAAGATGTTTTTCCAAAAACATTTTCTCAAACCACAGTCTAAGGTTCTACTGACTTTGCTTCCTTCTGCATTCTAGGGCCATCCTGGTTTTCCTGGACTAAGGGGCACACCTGTGAGTATGCTCGTTTTGGCTCAGCATGCACACTGTGCTTTTGTTTTTGTAGTTTGTGCTATTGTGTTTTTTTAAGCTAAGAACTGCAATAAAGGTTTTGTGTACCCATGGATGTGTTTTCCTGAGTTCTTGCCTGCCTGTATGTTATTGTCTTTTCCCTGTATGTACTTATGCGTAGGGAGAAACTGGAAGATCATTACCTGGACCGAAAGGTGACCAGGTGAGCAATGTGGCATGGAATCAGGGCTCTGAATATTGCCAACACAGCTTATGTGTGTTACTGTGTAGAGGTGCTCAATATGCATGCTTCGCTGTGACTTTTGTGTGCATATGTTGCCTTGATCAGGGAGAGCAAGGGGAAGAAGGTCCTCCAGGACCATTTGAGACTGTGGAACCTCCAGAGGAATACTTCAAGAAAGGGGACAAAGTGTGGCCAAGCTCTGCTTTACCTACTTATAAGTGTTTCTTTTTCAAACAGCTTATTTCATCAAGTAACTTGTACTATTGTATCACCTTCAGGGAGACAGAGGTTTAGCTGGCTTGACTGGGAAAAAAGGAAAAACTGTAAGTCTCCGTCATACATGATGTGATAATAATAATATATGGGTGATATGTGGGTATGTTTTTTACATTTAGATGTATTACACTTTCATTTCTGCCTGTTATGTGATACGAATCATATATTATTCACATGCAGAAAAGAGAAGTTACAAAGGCTTATGTGCATTACTGAAAATAATTAGATGATGAAAGAAAATATATGATTAGGAATGTCAAAATATGTTGAAATTGATTAAAATAATGTACATGAAATGTCAAATTATTGTTAACCAAATAAGGCGTTTTGTTTCCATGTTGTAGTTTGAGTAATATAAAAGGGCTTTTGTATAGAAAATTAGTAATACATATAATTCTATACTCAAATATACCAAAATTCTACTATGTTTTCTAATGTAATCCTAATAAGAATACATGTATGTATGTGTAAAGGATATGCTGATTTAACTGCACGTATATGTCTTCCAGGGGAACAGCTCAGTCAGTGGGCAGAAAGGCGATAAGGGGATCTGCGGGCTACCGGGACAGGAGGTAGGAACAGTTACAGCTGTACTCACTCCTAGCTTGTGTCAATATTCTGAAATGAAAAAATATTGTGCTAAAAATGTATCAAACAATGATGTAATACAAAGAAAAGTATTGTTGACAGATAGCTTTGGGTACATGTGGTTTAAGAGCAGAAATCTTGTAATGCTCTGAAGTCGCATTTTGTTCTTTTTAAGTGGGAGAACTTGCACAATTGGTGGCTTACTAAATACTTTTTGGCCCCACTGTGTATGTATAACTGAGGCTGATGTGGTACTAAGCTCAAATTAAATAAATAGCAGGGCCCTGATGGCATCTTACCTATAGTTTTGAAAGAGATGGGGATACTATTAGCCAACCTTTAACTTTAATATTCCAGAAATCGTTATCTACGGGTGCAGTACCTTAAGATTGGATGCATGCTAATATAACATCCATATTCAAAAAAGGGGATAGAAGTAATCCAGCAAACTATAGGCCAATCAGTTTAACTAGCATTACTGGAAAAATAATGGAAGCTATATAATCAAAGTAAAAATGGTAGATTACCTGGATGCAAATAACATTCTGAGGGATCGCCAACATGGATTTAGGAGAGATAGATCCTGTTTAACGAATCTACATGAGTTCTTTGAAGAAGCTACAAGTGAAATTGATCACAAAAGGTCTACGATGTGATATACTTATATTTCCAGAAAGCCTTTGATGTGTTCCCCACAAACAGCTCTTGCTTAAGCTCAAAACTGTGGCAGCTTGGATTGAAAACTGGCTAACTGACAGGAAGCAGCAAGTGGTTATTAGAGGCACAATATCACAGTGGGTTTGCGTTCATAGTGGGGTACCACAGAGTTCAATTTTAAGACTACTATTGTTCCTAATTTACATTAATGATATTGACACTAATACATACAGTAAACTTCTTAAGTTTGCAGATGACACTAAGGTGGGTGGTGTAGTAGATACTGATCAAGCAGCAGAGAGGTTACAACGGGATCTAGATTTAGTGACTGGGCTGATATTTGGCAGATGATTTATTATTTTATTTTTTTTAAATTGGGAATATTTAGAGTGGGTGGCAGATGAAATTTAACAGATAAATGTAAGGTAATCCAATCTGGGAGCAGAAAAATAAAGTACAGATATTTTATGGATTCCACTTAAATTAAGGTAGCTGGTTATGAGAAAGATCTCGGTGTGTATGTTGATGCTTCCATGTCCCACTCTTGCCATTGTAGGGAAAAAAAATGCCAATAGAATGTTGGGTTATATCTCTGGGAGTATGGAGTTTACGTCAAGGGAGGTGATGCTAAAGTATTCCCCACCTAGAATATTGTGTGCAGGTTTGGTCACCATATTTTAAAAAGGATGTTGCTGCCTTAGAAAAGGTACAATGGAGTGCTACGAGAATGATTCCTGGTCTTAGAGGAATGTCTTATGAGGAGAGTTTAGCTGAGCTGAATCTGTTTAGCCTCGAACAAAGGAGACTAAGGGGGGACGTGATCCAGGTATACAAGATTCTAACAAGTCTGGATGCGTTTCAGCCAAATGGCTATTTCAATATTAGTTGAAATACTAGAACTTGTGGGCAGCGAGGTTACCTGGTACTATGGGCGAACCTTAAATGAGGGATCCGTCTATGATATCAGAAGCGGGAGAGGGGTGTATCCCTTGTTCTAATTGGTCTAGAGTTTTTGTCCATATATGGTATTATACATGCTTATGCCACGTGTTGCTGATAAGGGGGGGCCATGTGGTTTGGGGGGTTGCCGTTAAACTTTAATAGAATAAAAATACATTACATGTATTTATTAATATGTTATTTTTAATTACGTTTTAAGGAATAATAAAACATATAGCAGGGTGAATGTAAGCTAGCGCGTACGCGGCCAGCGTGGTGGATCCGTCCCAAGTAGACACATGCGCCCGGTGTATTTTAAAAGAAGAAAGCACCAAAATGTTTAAACAAGAAAAACTTTAGTGTTATATTTAAAAAGAAAGAAAAGAAGGCGGAACTTAAACAAGTACAAACATGCCCGAACAAAGCACTGTCAGAAGAGCAAATGCAGGGTTTAAACTAGCTTTAAAAGAAACTTGTTTTAAAAGAAGAAAGCACTTAAACTTATAATGAACGTATCTGTATAAATCTCGAGAAAAAATTTTGAACAAAGTGTGGTAGTTGGGGGGATCGACCCACTTCTGGTGATGACAACCAATGAGATGAAAGAAGACCGTGCCTAAACGTGTTGAAAACGTATTAAAGCCCTACCATCCTGTGAGCCATCACTCAGGACGAGACACATTCCCCAGCAAGCAATGGTGTGTGAATTGACAACATCACCCAGCCCTGCATCTCCTGAAGCCACCCTACTGTCACTGACACAATTGTCATGGGTCCAGGCATCAATTTCTGGCCTGCAACTGGGTGATCCTGAATCACACCTCCAGCAGAACCCATCGTGGCCTCGGGCAGCAACTTTTGAACTGCGGCTGGACAACCCACCAGAGCTTCCACAATTCGTACTGCAGCAGGCCCCGTGATGGGGCCCATATGGTGCTCCATTCGTACCACCACTGCCTCCTTCTAGCCCGACCTGAGCCGTGTGGCCGGGGTCACAACAACAACCTCCACACGAGGTCTCCAACCTAATGGACGCATTGCGAGCCCCTGCCCCGATGATGGACGAGCTCTGTGAGCGTTTTGCGGCACTGTCATTATCTGTAGATGCTGTGGATGAGAGCATCACCGACTCTGCCATCAAGATAATCAAAGTGGAACTGGCCTATATTCTGGATTGAGTAATAGAGGAGGACATGCAGGAGAATTGTGTTGGGAGCTCTGTGAACCACCCAAGCCAGTGTCGGCACACGTGCCTGTACGACCCAGAGCCATTTTGCTTCGTTAACAATTTTGAAAAGTTGATCAAAAAGCTGTCTAGACCATGGTTGAAATATGTCATCACAAAAGCAGTCGCAATGTTCAATCCACATCCCACGGCTGTGAAAGTGCAGGGTGCTGTGGAGGCTGTAGTATGTGAGCTTAAAGGTTAAATAAATGTATGGGAGAAACTGCATGAGCTGAAACGCGATTATGAGTGTGCTGTATATAGGGCAACTAATGATTTCTGGGATATGCACAAGTTCGAGAAGACTCTGGTTCGTGTGTAAACGCTGAACTATGGTTGTCAAAATGTGTGGCTGGCAATTTTTTACATGCTTTCTAAATAAAATCAGTTGAGTCAAGAAAACACTGTGTCATTATTGCTAGAGGTTCATGGTGGAAAACAAGCACTTGAAATGTGCCTACAGTATTATACACCATCAAACCCTGCGTCTTTCGGAAGTCACGATAGAATATACAGATCTCTGATAGATGAAGAAGGGGTGTATAATATAAAATAAGAAGCAAGTTGCGACATGGCTGGTTGGTGAAGATTCATACACATTACATAAACTGGTCAGGTTTAACTTTAAAAGGAATAGAGTAATATCGATTCTCAATGGCAAGCTGACTTGGTGGAACAGAATGATGATTTTAAATACATGTTGATGTGCATAGACATTCTATCAAAATATGCGTGGGTGTGGTTAATCCTTAACCCTCTGGAGTGGTCCGTCCTGCTGGCGGGACCTGACAGAAATTTCGCAAAACCGTTTAAATAACTTGAGTTTTTGTGATATACACATTTAACAAACACCATCAGAAACCTTGAATGGTCTACTTTTCAAATATATATAGGTAGAAACTAAATATATTTTTACAGCTTCGTGATACGAATAGAAATAACAAGAGTGACTTACTTATGTGTCTGCGTCTCGAAGCAGCTCTGATCGCCCACCCACTTGCAAATTTGTAGGATAATAACATGATAATCTGACAGTTAGTATTGGGTAAAGACATATGTGAATAGGCTCATTGTAACTGAAATAAACAAGAGCACATGTCAGTAGTGTTTACACTGATCAGCTACAAAATGGCACGCACATACGTCTTCGCTGCTAAAATTTTGCCCCAGTGTTGCCACTCTCAGCAGCGAATCTCATACCAGTGTGCATGGCTCAGTGGACTGAGCCTGTATGCCTGTAATGACGAGGTTGCTGCTTTATATCCAGCCTATTTAGAACGTGAATAGCGATCATCAGCTGAGAGCGGTACTATATGCCCCCGATGCAGGTAAAACAAAGAAATGTGATGTGGTTTGCTTTTTTGCAGATTTAACCTAATTTTAAAAACTTTTATACTTCCGATAATGGAAGTTTTGAAAAGAAGACAGATTATGGATTTAGTCAGTGTTTTTTTTCATGATTCTACATAATGATTTCAGCGAGATATAAACTGAAATACACATGAAAGATACGCAGTCGATGATGCCCCTGTCCCTATAGCGTTAATAATAGTGAATTATTTTATTTCCGTCAACTCTGCATAGACACTGCATTATATTTATATGGTCACAGTTTTAATTTTTCATTCCATCTACTAATAAACTGTGAAAAGGATTTTATTGTTGCTACTTTTCCTGCGTTTCAAACTACCTTTCCAAAGTCATAGGTGTAGGGTGCAGTGATATTCCGGACTGATGGGCTATTGACAGTATGCTACAGGTGTGGGGACACCTATCTCATCAATATTCATTGTGCAGGACACTGACTTTGAGAAAGAGTGTCACTCTAAAGTTGTAACACTTTAGTAATCAAACCACATAAAATTTCAGAATGTCTCTTTCATGAGAGACTGGCCCTATGTGTAGCCAACCCCTGTGTGTCTAAGCTCATAGCTCAGAAGTCTTGCCTAGAAATGTCAATTATATGATTTTTTACACTTTCTCAGCATGTCTGAAAATAGGTTTTTGAAAAGCATATGTTTAAAGTTGATTTTAACAAAAAATAGAATAATAAAATTCTAAGTGGTCTCAGATTATTGATGCTGAGTTTGTGCTGAGTAAAAAAACACATGTAACACATGGATAAATGTTTTTTAGATAGGTGAAATATTTTAAAATGTCAAGGCATGTCAGACTACCCCGAATGTGGCTGAGGGGTCTCAGACTCCAGAGGGTTAAAAGCAAGGCAGGTGCAGAGGTAAAGAAAGTGTTTGAAAACATTCTCTCCGAAGGCAGGATCCCTAAAAAGCTGCAAACCGATCGTGGGACGAATTTATGAACACTTTGTTTCATAAGCTTACGGAGAAACATGGTAAAATACATTTCACCACTGGTAACGATGTCAATGCATCTGTAGTGGAAAGATTTAATCCCACGTTAAAGACACACTTTCCTCGTCTGTCACACAGAGCAGTTTGCTATCCTATGATGTGTGGGATAATGCCATTTTCAACTAAATATTTCATAAGAAGGTAACTGTCATAGCCATTAGAGTTGTGCGCTAAGAATGTGTACCCCTTGTATTTACAGTTGGGGTACTTCTTAAAAAATCCAGCCACACAACCATCCCCCTTAGTGGACCGGCAATTGCCCGCAAAGTCAATACAGCAGATATAATTAGCTATGTGGGTCACCTCATCTAGTCTGCATTCAAAATCATAAAACATATAGCGTTCTGTCAAGTTCTCAGCCTCTACTGGTTTGATAAAGCACTGACGTTCACACTCAGGCATCAAGTCTTCTTTACAAAAAACATATCGCGTATTAGGTACACATTTATGAGACTTATTGTTTTTAGTGATGGTGTACCGATGGTTACACTTCTCACAATACTTGAGTGAATCACACAAAGTATAAAAACCACCGTCTGGTTGCTGTTTTGAGATTTTGTGTTGCTTGAAGCAATACCGTGAACAACAGAAAGATCCACAGTCCTTGCAATGGGTGTACGTTGTGCTGTGCTTATGGCACTCGGGACTGAGGCACACATTGCAGTGATACTTGCATTTGCAATCTGTTTTAACACTGAATGCAGCATAATAATAATCACAGATGTATGATGACCCAAAAAACGCCTTCAAGATTTTTATACCAAAATGATGATGATGATGCTGATGATGATGAATTCCCTTTATTGCTGTTGCAATTCACCATGTCACTAGTCACAAGTACCAGCGAAAAAACAGGCCATCAACCCAACCATACATCACATTATAGGGGATGTGTATAAAAAAACAGCACCCAGACTATACTCCAATAGGGAGTACAATGTAGGAACAGAAAAAAAGAACACCTCAGCGACATAGGCACATCTTACAACATTATAGTCGAGACTTGCAATAGGGGAGGGGAATGGGGAGGTGGACGTAGTCCAGCATAGACAAACATCAGTCTGGTCCTGCTGCCAAACGGCGCTAGTCAACAGACCCGCCTGCTCATGCTGGGGGTATGAAGCCGTGAAGGCGTGGGATGGGGGGGAGGGTGTCCCTGGGGTTGGGGGAGAGGAATGCAAGAGAGTCTCACTGTCTTGTTCTTCTGGGGGAATTGTTGAATTCAGCAGCAGCCTTGGCCAAGGCCTGCACTGATTAGGGGGAGCCAAAAGCAGATACTGTAGAATTGGGTTGTTTGGGTTTTCGGGCGAAAAGCTGTAATTTCGCAGCTCCTCTAATGTCCATGCTGGTCTCCGCCATCCAAAATCCTTTGCAGAGCCGTGAGCTTCTCTGTGATTTTATCAAATCTGCGGTCATTAGACACCATGATATTATCCAGTTTGCAATCTATAGCCATAGTCTGAGCGCCAACAGCTCTGCCAAGTCCATCAAAATAATGTTGATCTTGAAGGTACAGAAAGATTGTTTTATTACAAGGCTCGGGGGTTGTCTGAAATTTCCTAAAAATGTCAAACTTGTCACAGTGAAACCACACCACTATTTTGACCCCAAGCATTTGCTCAAACTTTGCTATGTTTGTGAATTGACCGATTGATTTCTGCAAGCGCTTAGCCTCTATCTCCGCAACCTCATGTGACATGTCAGTGTTTAATAGACGGGTTATACAAAGCATGGATTATTGTCAGAGTTTTCAGAAACAATAAGACATCTGAGCTAATTTTGCAAAATGTCAGACTTTAAAAGCTTTGTTAATTTCTATCGATTGGCCTCACCACCATTTCGATTATGAATAATCTGAACAACCAGCTCCAGCGTTTCATCACTGAAAACCTCGGTATTGCTCTGCGAAAGGTTGTCTACCATCGATAGCAGATCATTTAGATCGATCTCGCCTCGAACATGTATAGCTGTGTTATTGGTTACTGGAGCCCCATGTCATCATCATGCTGAATTCCATCAAAATGAAAAAGCTGCCTTATTTCAATATTGTTAAACTGTGGCCTGCGTATTGAATTAACATCTACATCACCATCAGCAGCACCCCCGCCATATTGTACCCCATTATCAATGTCCATAATTTCTGCATACACCTCCGCTGCCCCATCATCATTTAAATCATTAATTAATAAGTTTTGCAAGATGGAGTTAAATTCACCCGGTTGCTCACCATTCAGTTCTGCTAGCATCTGGTGCAGTTCAGAGTGCATGGCCAATCCATTACTTGCATCAAGAATTTTAGCATCTGTGTCCAGACCACTGTCACCAGGCCCAGCCATGTGATCGTCAGCCATTTCCACATCCATAGCTTCATCAGTACCATTCTCATTTAAATCATTTATTAAGGCAAGCATGCTGGGGTTAATTTCAGCCGGTGGTCCATCATTCAGTTCATCAATCAACCGTTGCAGATCCGGGTTCATCGGAGCTTCACCATCGCCACCATTTATATGCATCCATCTAGACTCCCCAGCCGCATCAAAACTACACATCCACCATTTTTCAGACATGTCCCTGCTTATTCTTTAGATCTGGTCAGACAGATCCGCCAAAAAATCATACATCTGATCCTGAAAAAGGAAAAAAGCTACTTTGGGCCCCTTCAACCGCTCCTCCAGGGACACAGCACCGGCCGGTGACCTCGCAACAGACCACTGCCAAGATGTTAATGGGTCAATATCCCAATCCTGTGTCCGCTGTGGTGGTTCCGATAAGGTTGAGATTGCTGGAACACGGCTTGCAGATCCCCCTTGGTTCAGCAGTGCACTTCCTGTCGTGGGAATCCCTGGTTGGGTAGATTGTAGTTGTCCGGCTGGATCGCCCTGTACACTGCCGATTGAGGTTGCACTTTCCGTTGCCAGCTCCGCTTCAATTTTTTCGGCCGCAGCGATCAGCAATTCATCATCGGCAGTGTCTAGGGGTGAAACGGGGCAAAATTTGTCTTTAAGCATTTCAAACAGAAAAATCAACGACACGGGGTAAGCAGCCACATTTAAACAATAAACCTAATAGAGATAAATAACTATTAACAATAACTATTCCAATCCTCTGTTACACAGTCCTCACTCTTGACATTGGGGCAAAATTCTTGGTCAAAGATAATCGAAATGTTTTCAAAGTAGAAAAATCTTTAACAGCAATTGTTAAATACTATAACAGACTTAGTTTACGTCGAGAGTGCCATTTTCCAACATTGATATGGAGTAGATCAGAAAATAAAGTGTTGCTTCTTTCGCTCCATGACGTGACTGATAATGGTCCCCTGTGTTCGACCCCCTTAATAAGCCCCATCTTGGTGGGAGTATGCTCGTGTCATCTGGATTACCAATCATTATTCTTTGGTTTATGGCATTGTAGCAAATGGACGATTGCTTAGGAATGGGGTAACCTCAACCCATGTCTAGAGTTTCCGCCAACAAGATCACCCTTTCCATTAGCGATAAATGATCAATAGCCTTGGGAACCAGTCTGTCTCGAGCCAGACGTCAACAGGTGCCATGGAACCCCACTGTTTCACTGACCCTGCTATGAACCCCGTTAACGAAAAAAGAACAGTAGACAGCCCCACATGGCAGTATGTGCTGAAACCGCACCACACCCATGCTTCTAAATTTATGTTAAAAACACATAGATTCAGCCGCTAAAACTTATCGTCTAGGCTGTTCACATACATTGTGTTAAACATTGTATTAAAAACAGTACATTCATGTTAAAGAGAATTATTTCTAGTTTATTTTCAGTACCAGCTTGTTGGGGTATGCTTGTGGCATCTGGATTACCAATCATTATTCTTTGGTGACATTTTATGGCATTGGCTGTTGGTATTGGCAAATGGCTAATTGCTTAGTAACGGGGGACCTCGAGAGAGAGACAGAGAGTGTATGCGCTCATTTTAACAAGGATTACTCACGTTATTCCTTGATTTGTATTGCCAAAATACAAAATGGGCGCTTTACTTTATTATTCACATTGGCAGAATAGTGCTTTGTTACTTTAAAAACATTATGGTTGAGGGGTTCATTTGAAATAACAGACGCTCAGTTGTCGTTGTCATTTTGAAATGCGACATCTGCGTGAGTTCGCCTGTGCAAGCTTCGGATCTCCTAGATCGTCATTTCACCCGCATTCTTTGAGCGGAGTGCAATAGGCTAAGAACTTTTTTGACAAATTAAATTTTACAGTCTTTTGAGTATTTTTCATTATAAAACGTGTGTCAGTTTTTCATTGTTCATTTGTTCTTTAAAAAGTGTGGTTTTCTTTTCTTTGTCATACCTTGTTACATGATATTTTTTTCTCTTGAGAATTAAGCTGAAACGCCAGAATCCCTTTCATTTGAGAAAGATCAGTACTATACAATACTGTGTAATAATGTACAATATACATTATTGTTACTGTATTTAATGTTGCAAATGTCTTACGGTAATTTGTCAATTTATCAAATCCCATTATATGTATATGAATCTGTGGATTATCCACATTAATATCCAGAGTTTCAGCCATTCACAGTAGGTCTTGGAACATATCACCTGCATATATGAGGGGATTAATAAGGGGGAAAAAAGAATGAAATGAATAAAATGTGAGTAGGACACACAGCTTTACTTTACGCTTAGGACAGAACTGTTTTGCTATACTTTACATGTGCAGCACAAACACATCAGTGAAAGCTAGAATATCATCATAGCATGAAATCACATCTACTGTATAAACTCCCTATACTTTCCTTTGTTGTTCGACTTCTCTCACTTTTTCTTGACCTGATTGATTGCCTCAATCAGCCTTTTCAGAATCTCAAGGTTTTTTTAATCACTGTGGACTCAATTCTCCGATGAGCATAAATAAAAAAACACATAGCTTTCACTTAAGTGTATTCTCTAATCTAGTTCAGCCTGGGGTTTACATGCGCTTAGGCTACAAATGTACTTTGGGTGGAGAAACACAAAACATGGGTATGTTGCACACATTCCACCACTGACTGAAGCAGTTTTATATGCATCTTTCACAACACACTCTGGAATGCTATATTAAACTTCTGGGATATTGATCTGGTCAGTGAAGTAGAAGATGGGGTTGTTAATCAGTTTCAGCTGCTCTGGGGTTAATGAAATTAACAAGCTTGACTAATTTAAGCATATGTGCCCTGCAATGGACTGGCATCCCATAAAGGGTGTACCCCAACCCTGTGCCGAGTGCTACCAGACAAGTTCCATACTATCCTGAGTAGGATAATTGGTTAGAGGGTGGATGGATTTTTTTTGTAGAATTTTACCATTTTATTAAGTAAATTGTTATCATCACATGTGATAGCATTCAAGTAAAATGTGACCTGTCTTCTCAGGGCATTTCTGGATCTCCTGGTTGCCAAGGACAACATGGAGTGAAGGTATGCTTTAGTATCTTTCTTTTCAAGGAAATGCATGAGTGTGTGTGAATTACAACTATTTGAGAATGGTCTTCTTCAGGGATCACAAGGGGACTTTGGACTTCCTGGTTTGTTTGGGACAGAGGGACCAAAAGTGAGTCATGCTAGAAAAATTCCCTTTCAGCAACTTATTGAGGCATTAAATTCACCTCTCAGTACTGTGGTACTCACCTCTCAGTACTGTTTTATTAAAGGGCTTTCAAGGAGATCCAGGTGTACGAGGAACCCCGACATTTGAATTCCTGAATTACACAGGTAAATGAATGAGCCTAATAAGGCATATAGTGCAGCTGACATGAGAGTGGGGCTTGGGGTGTCGATTCCTCCCCCAGGTTGCCTGTAACAACTCCAAGGTGGGAGGTTTTACAATCAGAAGTCTGAAGTCTGTCCTGGCTGTTGATGTTGATGGAGGGAGGGAGGGAGAGAGAGAGAGAGAGAGCGAGTACAAGCCATTTGCAAATAGACTGTGATGTACTATATACATATAACTATAACCACCCCCATGTGAAGCAAATAAATGCAGAAGAAATGGGCAGAGATAAAGGGCCAAATTATTATAGCCAGATGACTGAGTCAGAACATCTCTGAATCAGTAATGCTTGTGGTGTGTTTACACCCAACCATGATGAGTACCTTCAGAAAAAATACACTTTTGATCCTAAACTTTTTCATCAAAAATGTTTACATTATCAGTGGTGATAAATATATGGCACCTTATAATGGCCGATTTTATCAGCTGACCAATGCAATGTTAGAAACCTAATATTTAAATACATGTTTCTCTCTTCCTTGCAGGACATCAAGGAGACAGAGGACCACCTGGCCCGTTCGGGTGCCAAGGAGACCCTGGGACCATGGGCTTGATAGGACATCGAGGGCCCCCTGGAGATCTGGCATGTGGTGAGAGCTGCAGAATAATAGAACATTTCCTTGAAATGGGGACTAGAATGAAATACTAAAAAACTTGTTGCTAGGAAATTACACTAATTTTAATTATCAGGCCCTGCTGGCCAACCTGGAAAGCCAGGGTGTCCAGGCCCCCAGGGACCAAAGGGGGAGACCAAAACAAGTTGCTTCGATGAATTAAAAGTTGGATGCCCAGGAAAACAAGGACTTCAAGGATTGAAAGGTGCCAGAGGTCCACCTGGCCCCCCAGGTACATTATTCATCTACTAATCAGAGTATTCACTGATGTAGACATTTCCACCTGCTATCTCTACTCAAACAAATATATCTCCATCTAGCTCATGACAGACTAAAGACTCAGGATATTTCTTTGGGAAGAATTATATCTATGACCAGAGATAGGCAGAAATACAACAAAATGTATCTGATACTTACAAATTGGATATTCTATATCAATATAAAACTATGAAATATAGCCACCAAGCAAAGTATCAAAATAAATTACAGTATTTTGTATTTGAAAGATATATGGCTGGACAATGAAACAAACATCTGGGTTTAGACTACAATAATTTGTTAGTATGGTGTAGTGCTTCCTTGTACGGCCAATACAGCATCAGTTTGTCTTGGGAATGACAAATACAAGTCCTGTACAGTGTCCAGAGGGATTTTGATCCATTTTCCTTGCAGTGCAGCGGCCATGTCGTGCCGGTGGAGGACAACTCCTTTTCCTGACTTGCTCCTCCATAACATCCCAAAGTGGCTCAATAATATTCAGATCTGGTGACTGTGCAGGCCATGGTAGATGGTCAACTTCATTTTCTGTGATGATGGGGCATCACAAAGGAGGGATAATCCACGCACAGTGGGGCAAGAAAGTATTTAGTCAGCCACCAATTGTGCAAGTTCTCCCACTTAAAAAGATTAAAGAGGCCTGTAATTATCATAGGTATACCTCAACTATGAGAGACAAAGAGAAAAAAAAAATCCAGAAAATCACATTGTCTGATTTAAAAAAAAAATGTATTCGCAAATTATGGTGGAAAATAAGTATTTGGTCAATAACAAAAGATCATCGCAATACTTTGTTATATACCCTTTGTTGGCAATGACAAAGGTCAAACATTTTCTGTAAGTCTTCACAAGGTTCACATATTGTTGCTGGCATCTTGGCCCATTCCTCTAGAGCAGTGATGTTTTGGGGCTGTTGCTGGGCAACACAGACTTTAAACTCCCTCCAAAGATTTTCTATGGGGATGAGATCTGGAGACTGGCTAGGACCTTAAAATGCTTCTTGCAAAGCCAATCCTTCATTACCCGGGTGGTGTGTTTGGGGTCATTGTCATGCTGAAAGACCCAGCCACATTTCATCTTCAATGCCCTTGCTGATAGAAGGAGGTTTTCACTCAAAATCTGACGATATATTGCCCCATTCATTCTTTCCTTTACACGGATCAGTCGTCCTGGTCCCTTTGCAGAAAAACAGCCCCAAAGCATGATGTTCCACCTCTATGCTTCACAGTAGGTATGGTGTTCTTTGGATGCAACTCAGTATTCTCTCTCCTCCAAACACGATGAGTAGAGTTTTTACCAAAAAGTTCTATTTAGATTTCATCTGACCATATGACATTCTCCCAATCCTCTTCTGGGTCATCCAAATGCTCTCTAGCAAACTTCAGATGGGCCTGGACATATACTGGCTTAAGCAGGGGGACACGTCTGGCACTGCAGGATTTGAGTCCCTGGCAGCGTAGTGTGTTACTGATGGTAGCCTTTGTTACTTTGGTCCCAGTTTTTTGCAGGTCATTCACTAGGTCCCCCCGTGTGATTCTGGGATTTTTGCTCACCGATCTTGTGATCATTTTGACCCCACGGGGTGAGATCTTGCGTGGAGCCCCAGATCAAGGGAGATTATCAGTGGTCTTGTATGTCTTCCATTTTCTAATAATTACAATTACAGTTCATTTCTTCACACCAAGCTGCTTACTTATTGCAGATTCAGTCTTCCCAGCCTGGTGCAGGTCTACATTTTTTTTGTTTCTGGTGTCCTTTGACAGCTCTTTGCTCTTGGCCATAGTGGAGTTTGCAGTGTGACTGTTTGAGGCTGTAGACAGGTGTATTTTATACCAATAACGAGTTAAACAGGTGCCATTAATACAGTGGAGGACAGAGGAGCCCCTTACAGAAGAAATTACAGATCTCTGAGAGCCAGAAATATTGCTTGTTCTTAGGTGACCAAATACTTATCTTCTTTAAAAATCAGATAATGTGATTTTCTGGATATTCTTTTTCTCATTTTGTCTCTCATAGTTGAGGTATACCTATGGTGAAAATTACAGGCCTCTCTCATCCTTTTAAGTGGGAGAACTTGCACAATTGGTGGCTGACTAAATACTTTTGCCCCACTGTAGCAACTCTCAAAAGGGATTTTTTTAACAAACAGAACACAATTGGTGAACCACAAAGTAAGGAACCACAAGGGATCAAAACAAGATAGGTAAAACAACTACAGGTGACAACTGAACATTGCAACAGAGGGCAAACTCCCACAATGATCAAGTAAGGAATTTAACGAGGGCAGGCAATTAATATACACAGATGACAAGTGTGGACTATTACAGCTCATACTGATGGAATGGCCGATTAGTGAAGATTGGTCACCAGGCCGCGTATATATAGGCATGATACCTCAAACACTATTGACCATGTGTTTCGGTTTCATTGTCCAACCCTTGTACGTTTTGTATACTTATGTTGTAAATGAGCCTGTTCCTTTACAAACCGTCTATCCTTATGACCCAGTTCCTTGCCTGTCTTGCATGCTGGCGAAATATACTTAGAAGGCATGTAATTCTTTGTTTTGTCTTCTTTTGTTTGTGTGTTTGTTCTGTGATATTTTTGTTTTTTTGTGCTGTGGACGGTGGACAACAATAAGGTTGTGGAGGTGAGTATTTTTACTTATAGGGTCCACCTGCAGACAAATACCCATTACATGTATCCGTTGCATATATCAGTTACAAAATATTCTGTTCTCTATAAGCACATGTAAGCGAGGCATGCTTGTGGTCTATGCATTTGTGCTATTTATGATTTTTATTTGTTTAGAGACATGGCTTCTTAGTGGTCAGCACTGTGGTCAGGCTGCCTCTAGTCTGGACGTACATATCATTGTCATGTTGTATACATACAATCAGGCTGATTGGCATTTCACATTGTTCTTTGAGTATGTGCATGTGTGTGTTGTCTGTGAAGGACTGCCATCACATCCAGGGTGAAGGGCTGCTTTGTTCACAGTACCACCTGCAGTAGGTTGCTCCCCCTACTCAGGATAAGTGGTTGCAAGGTGGATGGGTGTGTTTGATTGCATCAGTATGTAGTGCTGTGATGAGAGGGGCAGATATTAAAGACATGAGAAGTGCAGTGGGTATTGTGAGAGCAGTAATGTGTGCTGATTGTGCCTGCAGGTTATTACTGCATGCCAGGATCCAAGGGGAATCCTGGACTCGATGGAGAACCTGGTGTGCCAGGTACAACTGGAATCAAAGGATGTAAAGGATTTCCTGGAGAGTGTGCCTGCGGTGGCCCTTTAGAGATTAAGGGTCTGTGTGGCATTGTGGGACCACAAGGCCGGAATGGTGACCCTGGCTGTCCTGGAGCCCCTGGAGAACAGGGCAGCAAAGGGTTCCTTGGAGAAATTGGAAGTCCTGGTCAAAAAGTGAGGACAATCTCCTTTCTGCTACTCCTTCTGGCAGCACAGATATAATTTATTCAAATAAACTGAATATATAATTGATTTGAAAATTTGATATTGATTTCTTAATTATATTCCTCGGATTATTTTTGACCGGTCTGTCACCACAGGCACTTACTCGTTAAGACATTAACTTAAAGTATTTCATGAATCTTTTTTTAACTTTGCAGAGGCATTGTATGGGTGCAGAAACGGATCAAATTTTGAGACATATTGCACCATAATTGAAGCAATGCTGCTTAGTGGCAGCAAAGGGAAGATTATTGGCCTTACGAATAAGTGAACTCTGATCTCATTTTTCAATTTACTCTATTTTAGACTTTGATGGATGTTATTACCACATCATAAAAAAACATATGGCTGAAAATCTACACTTGATATAACTGAGACAAATTGAGAAGCAGCAGGGCTAGGTGGCAAAGGGCACAAAAGGGAGGTTCCATCTTGTTTACACAGTGATCTGAAGGCATCCATATATTTGAAACTTCCCTGGAACATTGTATAGGTCAGTAGTTATCAATCTTGTGCACTAGATGATTTTATGAATACAGAAAATGCGTTTCAGACCCATCAGCGATAGGTGAAAATCCGCGATATAGAAAGACCATATAAATAAACTTTTTATAGTTTAAGTCATAAAATTCGTCTCCCACACACTTGAAACACGTGTAAACTTATTAAAACAGCACATATATGTGGATGTCAGGCTGAGGATTTTCAGCTGCCCTGGAGCAACTTCGGTTTATTTTAGTTAAACGTGGTTCAGCAGGAAGTTAATCTGGGGTAGGTAATTGTTAACTTGGCTATTTTTAGTTTATCTTTAAGGTTTTTATTGGTGATACTGTTGGATAATTTTAAAAAAGTTCAGTTTTAAGGTAAGCGTTAATGTATTGTTTTATTGTATTCGGCATTTTATTCTTTTAACTACATAATTGGATTAAATATTAACAAAAGTTTAAATACGCTATATTAATATACTGGGCTGGGAGTAAAGGACGGGGTCATAGTAAGTTAGTTAATTATGGGGCCAGCTCAGTGTTGTGTTTGCAAGATATTTGCCCTTCTTGATGCTTGCGTCCAGTCGCATTTCGTTTGCGAGCGATGTAAGTTAGTGGACTCGCTCATGGTCCAGGTTCGTGACCTCGAGCAGCAACTAGCTCTCATCCAACATAACAATGAGTTAAAGGAGAGAACTAACACGCCTTTTAGGGAGACTGTGGCTGTGTCCGAAATCGCGCACTTGCGTCAGTGCACTGAGATGTAGTGCATAGTGCGCACTTCCTTCTGTAGTGCACACT
>JAABNX020000042.1:17826718-17843200 GCA_015163995.2 Mormyrus lacerda | reverse complement strand
TTCAATTTTAAAGTAGTTTGTAAAACCTGAAGTAGCTCATAGTGTCCCTCCTGACATGGACTAGGTGGTCACCCTAGTTGCAATGTTTCTTAAATGTTTGTTGCTACTCAATCTGTACAGACTATCCAATTCATTCCTTCTGGGTCCAGTTCATGTATGGTGTACATGTTCCCCAGTGACATCGTTGACACCATGTCTGTCTTTCGTGCTCAACCTGGATTTGTATCATGACCGAGTCTGACTGAGCTGTGCCTGAGCCTACCTCTTCAAGCTGGAAATACATATGGTTTTGGGATTGGACTGGTTAAATTTTGAGACATATTGCCGCAAAATTGAAGTAGTGCTGCATAAGTGATAAAAAAAGGGTAGTTTTTGAACTAGTTCTTCAACTAGGGATAACTGAAAAAATATGTTAGGGATGTTTTTCAAACTTTGTACATGCAGTGAATAGCTGAGAAACTGGAACTGGTGAAAGTTTGAGATAGGTCATCCCAAAGCTGATGCAATTGGTGCTTTTATACCATAAGAACTTTTTTAGGAGCCAGAACGTTTTTTCAAAACCAGGAACTTCTACCATGTTCACACCATAGGAACTCAACCATATTTTAGTCCCTATATATCTTGAAAGTTACATGGAAGGGCTGGGAAAATAGATAAAAGTAGCCAGTAAAATTGAACAGATGGAATTATTTTGGTACCTCAATAACATTAAATGCATCAATGAACACCTTTTTTCTTGTATTACCATATCTCTGCATGTGTTTTCAGGGTTTCCACTTCATCTGTCAGTTTTCAGTATTCAGATGATGTAGTGTTGGTATCATGATTTTGTATAAGTTCCATTTTATATCAAATCACCCGGGGGTCTCAGGTCACCCTCTCAGATTCAAAAATTCAAAGGTGCTCCTATGCCAAAATTATACAGAAATTAGAAATATTAGGTCTGTTTCCTTAATAGTTTTGAAACGAAAGCATTTTGAAATTTTAATTAATCACATATGTTTTGCTATGGAATTTGATTAATATTATGCAAATATTGAGATGGTCTGTTTGTTTAAATAAGTAAGGATCTTTTATTATGCTATTTTCAAAATCTTTTTAGGGCCCCCGGGACCCTTAGGTTTACATGGGCTTGATGGACTAAAGGGTGAGAATGGAGAGAAGGGAACCAAAGGTAAGCATGACATATATGGTACATACTTTCATGTAGCTGCACATAAAGGTGTAGGCAGCCCTGGCTTAAATGCCTCAGATAGATGGACCTACATGAATCATAAATTATTTACCTAAAGAACCTCTGTGAAATGCTCAGAATTGGAGGAACCAAGGGTGTCCAATTAAAAACATGTATCGCTAAAAATCCATAATTTCAGGAGCATGAAATGACACATGTTCACAGGAACTTTACAAAATAAATATAAAACAATGTAATGAGACACCCTTAGCACCACAGCCACCAGTGAACACCTTAATGCTTTAAATGGACTTACATGGATTGTCAGCAAAGTAAATATGTCGGTATCAGCAAGACACAAAACGTATTCACAGCTTATTCAGAATTTTAAAAGGTGTCAATTACTTATCTAGCTATCAACATTATTAAAAATGTTATAATTAATGATAGAATGTAATCCATACAAAGGACCATCACAAATTCATCTGTTAACCAGTACAAACCCAAATTCTGGTTAAATGAGTCCATGAATTTTCATTAGTCAATTCCATGTCAAATGCTATCAGTAGACATAGGGGTATAGGCATATTCCATACATAGTAAAATTATATGTTTTGTATATTATACAGAAAGGTCTAGATAGCAAATGACAGAGCAATTTGACAGACAAGATGTACAGTACAGTATGGGAGGTATTTTTTGTAAAAAAAAATACAGAAAAAAGAAAATAGTGTAATTTAATTTCTAAAGTCTGTGTGCAAAAATCCTGCAAAATTGAAAATAAAATAAAATAGCACTATTTTCATTTAAATTTTCCACTCATGTATGCGTCAGATGTGAATCTTTTTTTAAATTAAAAATCCATTTTGTCTTTTCATTTTCCAATTTGACTGTTCATTTCCTACTTTTCATTTTCAAATGGCTACATGAAAATATATGGTGCAGGGTGGTGAGTGGAGCTGGCAAAGTGGAGATTGTATTTTCTTTTTATCATTTTTATTTTATTTTTTTGCAGAAAGTACCTCCCATAGTACAGTAGTGTTGTGTTTTTTTTGTTACCTTTCAGACTGTTATGAGTTTCAAAATGTTTTCTGATGTAGAAACCCATGTTTCTCAGGTTCTGGACAGACAGGGCCCTCAGGACACAGGGGTGTTCCGGGATGTAAAGGCCTCAGGGGAGGAGCAGGCCCTATTGGGCACTCGAAACAAGGGGTAAAAGGCTGCACAGGGCAAATGGGATGCTCAGGTATCTGCACACTGCACACAGTTTTAAACAGTGGCATTTTGTACATTTTGTGTTTATTTGGCATGGAGAGTTTTTCAGTTTATTTAAACACCCCAGGGTTTTAAGACTTTAGATATACAGTAGATATAGTGTAATTCAGTGATTCTCAACCCGTGGGTTGCAACCCAAATTTGGGAAGCAGCAAGTTTTGAAAGGGTCATGAGGCCTGGAAACGTAAGCATTTTAAAACCAGCGAGCTCCTATGCTGATAAACATCACGATATTAAAATAGAAAAAACCTCTTGATAATTAATAGTCAACATGTTTATTTATTTATATCAAATTAGTTCTTCATTTTAACATAAAGTGCTTCTGCTTTTCTTTTAGTGAAATAACCAGCTATGAAATTAAGCCTCTACCAGAACTTAGCAGTAATTGTCCTTTGCAATGAATGACTGAATAATGCATGTAATTGCAAAACAAATAGAAGCAGTCAGTAATTCCTTTATAAAATATCAGTCATTACTGCAGCAGTTGAATCTTTTATTCAAAACACTTTCTGCAATTCCGCATTAGTGTTTTCTGCCATTTTTCTGCCGGGCCACACCCATACATACAGTGCACGTGTAACACTTATGAACCTATTTTGAGTCCAATTAGTAGTGCTACTGGCCAGTTCTAGGTTTGATGGGAATGGTGGGGGATAATGACACCTCAAAATTTAGAATGGCAACCTTTAGTAAATATTAATTGTAGAACAAGAAGAATCGTGAATACATTTCCATACATTTACATTTAAATGGAAAAAAGTATATCTACCTCTTTATAAAGTATGGATTTAAATATTGTTTGTTTTGGGTTCAGTGTTTAAATGAGTTATTCCGAGTTAATCCTAAATCTAAATCTAATTATATCCTAGTTCAGTTTTGCAAATTTTTGACTGCGCACAGATGGTATAAAATAATCATTTCGTATCTATTTATAATCACCTAATAAGTCTTTATTTAAATTCTCTATCCAGTATCTTTAGCATCTATTTATCTTTCGTACAGGTAGGTCATTACAGGTCATAATAATAATAATAATAATAATAAATGTACTACCTGGCATAATTGTATCAAAACTAAAGTACTACATTCTTTACTTTTTTTTAATCAACAATATTCAATTATAAATTTTACTTAGAATAACTAACAAACAAAGGGAGTGGTGCCTCACAGCAAAAAGGTCCTGGGTTTAGTCCCTGGTTTAGGCGTAAGACCTTTCTTTGTGGATTTTGCATGCTCTCCCCATGTTCGCATGAGTTTCTGCCAGGGGCTCTTGTTTCCTCCCACAGTCCAAAAGTGTGCGTGGTAGGTAAATAGGTGACTCTAAGTTGGCCACGTGAATGTGTGTGGCCTGTGGTGTGTTGGTGATTGCCCAGGGTTGGTTCCTGGGATATGCTCCAATCCCCCCCATGACTCCAGTTGGGATTAGGCGGTTACGGTGATGGATGGATTGATAACTAACAATGCTCATTCCAGGTCAAACTTAACATATGTACTTGTAAAAACTTTGTAGCAGACTGGAATGCCTGGTGCCATTAAGCACTAATTGCCAAAGTTCCAGAAGGCCGATTCCACCGGGTGTCATGCCCTAATTCAGTATTATCATTACTAAGCCTGTGGGTATACCTCTACCATTCATCTCTGCAGGATCTCCAGGAGAATGTGGCCCCATTGGGCCTCCAGGTGCAGACTGCAAAGATTCCTTAAAAGGGCCTTTTGGAGAACCTGGCTTACCTGGACTAGACGGGTTAAGAGGTATGATCCGTCTGGTCTTATAAGTTACTTAGGTATATAACATTCTTCATTCTGTTGTTATAATATTTTTTATTTAATTCATACAATGTATCCGGTGCAGGGTTGTGGTGACCCTGGACTATATCCCAGGAAACATGGAGAACATACTTACACACAACATAGAAATTCATCTAAACACATACCTTTGGATTTTGAGGAAGCTGTGCAATCACGAGGAGATTCAAAACTTACACATACACAGAGGCAGGAATGGAGGCCTCAGCCATGGAGGTGAAAGGCTTCAGCCATAACTGAAGATAACATTGAATTTGTATAGTACAATGTCTGACCTGGTTAAATTTAGAGGAAAATTGCTTTCCAGAATACCTTTGTAATGGAAGCAATAATATTCATAATCAGACCAAGTTATGAAGCAGATGGAAAAGATAAGCGTGGTGTGTGGCCAAGGGTACAGGTTTGGTTTCATCATAGGTAGACAACAAATCAGCCTTGAACACCCTCCCCCTACATATGCATGGTACTCCTACAATATTAGTAGGGACATGTCTCTACCGTCCATTTCAACATCTACACCTTTGTGTGCGGCTCAACAGGTTAGGATGCTGTGCCTGTGATCAGAAGGTCAAGGTTTAAATTTTAGGGGCAGCAGAGCACTGGTGGGTCCTTGAGCAAGGCCTTTAACCCCCTATTGCTCCAGTAACTGTTTCATCCTTTATTTTATTTGTATGTTGCTCTGCTAAATGAATGTAATGATATATTGTTCGAAATTTGTGAAAAATTGTTTCATGCACAGTGTGAGAAACCGATGTGTTTTTATTCCAGGGCCAATTGGAGATATAGGGTTCCCTGGTCCATCTGTGCCAGTTATGGGGGACAAGGGGGATAGAGGCCCAGCAGGACAATATGGCATCAAAGGCTTGCTTGGCCTTCCTGGACACAGGGGTCCTGAAGGGGGTAGTGGTTTGCTAGGGCAAAAAGGTAAAAAAATACCTGTACTTCATGTTATCTTACTACTGTTTAAAAATCATCAAAGTGTGTTCATGGGAGCCCCCCATGTGATATTTCACAGTGATCTCTCTCCGAAAGCCCCCAGCTGGAAGTACTCACTTCACATTTCTTGCTAAGGGGACCAAGGGAACCAAAACATTTTGTGTGCCATCACACCCCTACAATACACAGCATTCCTATTCATGTGCATACAGTATATGGAAGAACAATAATCTTATATTTGTGGAGTTTGCCTGATCAGTCTTCTAAGCAAGTATGCTGTATGTGGCAGGTGAAAAGGGTAACCAAGGAGTAAGAGGCCCGTCAGGACCCATGGGACCTCCTGGAACACAAGGCCCCCCTGGACACAAGGGCGAGAAAGGAATGTCTGGTGATCCTGGTATGTACCAGTTTCTCATAATATAAAATAACCAATGATGTGTTTTAAGGCAGGCTAATATGGCCAATATATAGGATGAATTGCTCAGTGCATTAAAAGCATGCTGTAAGACTTCTTAACCACTGGGAGGCCAGACAGGTTCATATAACAGAGATACCGTACCAAAGTCTAGAGGCACCTACTAAAAATCATTTGTTTTTCAATAAGATGACAACCCTAAGTAAACCTTGAGGTTATGTAAGAACTGCATTATTTTGTGAACAAAGAAAAAGATGGAATGCTGTAACAGATTACCTGCCCCCCACAATCCCTTGAACTAAATCCCATATAGCTGGTTTTGGATGATTTGGATCGAAGACCAAGAGCAAGTTAGTAAGCTTGTGCACAGAACTTGTGGAAACTCTTTAACACTGTTGGGGAAAGTTTCCAGGTGGCTACGTCTTGAAGGTGGTTGAAAGAATGCCAAGTCTACAATGCTGACATAAACACAAAAGAGGGCCTATTTTGAAGTCTATAATTTGAAAAAATGTACCTTTATTGTTGAAATATTTATTCATCCATCTATTTTCCACCCCTTATCTGGGGTCGGGTCATGGGGCAGTCTTAAGCAAAAATGCACAGATGTCCTTCTCACCAGCCACATCCTCAGGCTCCTACAGGGGAATATGAAGGCATTCCTAGGCCAGTCAAAAGATATAATCCCTCCAGCATGTCCTAGGTCTGCTCAGGGCCAGCACCCAGTTGATCATGCCCTAACCTCCTCCCCAAGGAGCCACCCAGGAGGCATCCTAGATAGATGTCTGATCCACCTCAACTGGCTCGTTTTGATGCAAAGGAGCAGTGGCTCTACTTTAAGACCCTCCCGAATGTCTGAACTCCTCACCCAACCTCTAAGGCTGAACCCAGCCACTCTACCGAGGAAATTAATTTTGACCGCTTATATCTGTGATCTCATTCTTTTGGTCATTACCATGAGCTCATGGCCGTAGGAGAGGGTATGAACGTAGGTTAACTGGTAAATCAAGAGCTTTGCCTTCCAGCTCAGCTCCCTCTTTGCCATGACAGATTGTATGGTGTCCACATTACTGCAAAAGCTGCACCGATCCATCTGTTGAACTCCTACTCTTTTCTTCCATCACTCGTGAACAAGACCCTGAGGTACTTAAACTTTTCCGCTTGGGGCAGCAACTCATCCGCCACCCAGAGCAGACAATCAACCCTTTTCCGGTTGAGAGAAATGGCCTCAGACTTGGAGGTGCTGATCCTCATCCTGGCCGCCTCAGATGCTGCAGGTCACCAGCTGACAACACTAACAGGACTATGTCATCCACAAAAAGCAAAGACGAAACTCGAAGGCTCCAGAACCGGACCGCCTCCGCCCCTTGGCTACAACTAGAAATTCCATTAAAATTATGAAAGTCGGTGAGTCCAGTACCCACCAGGAATGAGCCAACTTACTGCTGGAAATGCGAACCAAGCTTTCTCTCCATTGGTATAGGGACCCGATGGCCAAGAACACCGTACCCGGTACCCCATACCTCTTGAAGCAGTCCCCACAAAACCCTCCAAGGGACATGATCGTATGCCTTTTCCAAGTCCACAAAGCACATGTGGACTGCTTTGGAAAACTCCCATGAAACCTCCGGTATCCCAGTAAGGGTGAAAAGCTGGTCCAGTGTTGTGTGGCCAACTGTCGTCTGCATTGTTTCTCCTGAATCCGAGGTTCAATCAATGGACCCCAGCATATACTTTCCCAGGGAAGCTGAGGAGTGTGATCCCCCTGAAGTTGCAACACATCCCCTAGTCCCCTTGAAATTAAATGACATATAGTCACAATAGTCACACAGTATTTTAGCAATCTGACACTTTTTAAAGTATATGGCATAATCCATTATCACTGTGATTCCACAAAACAGCGTGCTTATAAAATACATTTGAAAAACAAAAACACACCTCTGAATTTTCAAAACCAGTGTTAAACAGATATGAGTACAAATATATAGAAGGTTGTAGAAGAGCATTATAGCCACCTACAGTACACCCAGGGTCAATGGGGCTCTCAAAAGGGTCTTTTAACCTTTAAATAATCTGCTGGCCTTATTTGTCAAAAATACACATTTGTAAAAACTTTATATTGTATTTCTGAATCAAGCATGTTTTTTTTGTCTTCCTAATTTCCCTTGACACTGGTTGAAAAAATTTCTACTTTCTCTCCTGAAAGTGCAAAGAATGGTTTGGTCTGTTCCATTAGTGTCACTCAAACAAACTTGCAGTTTTTCCAAAAGCAATGCATTACAACGCAGAAGTAGCAGCAGCAATGCATTTAGTGTTTGAGTAGATTTCTAAATTCTCCTAGAACACAAATTCTCTTTCTAAAACCTTTAGTACATCTTCATAATGTATTCATTATGTATTCAGAAATCATTCATAAACATCATGCATGTATACCTTTACATCCTAACATCCCTTAAGAGTTTTAATATACATTAATAACATTATATAATAATAATATTATGAATGTTCTATGAATGCATAAATGCAGGCGCGTATAAATGCAGAATGAATGCATTATGAAGGCGCACTTAATATAAAGCGTTACCAAATAAACTAAGGCCTGCATGTGCAGCTTTTTAGCGTGGTTTGCCCTTTTAATAATCTTCGCTCTGGAGGTGGTGAATTGAGCTCACTGTGGTGCCGGTGGGCATGCTGAAGCATGTTGGTTCTGCTATTTGTGTATGTTAGTCTTTTACAATGTCTACACACAGTTTTTGTCTTGTCTGTGCTTTTCTCACCATTTTCGTTTGTGATTTCCGGAAAGCTAAAATGCTACCATGCCACCGATTTAAGATTGGGGGGTGTGTCCTCAATTTCAAATTTGCTAGCCATCTCGTGTTCGGTCAAAACCAAAATGACGTCGACTTGAATACGCAGTGACATCTGACGTCAACCTGACGTTGTGAAATCAAATGTAATATTACACCAGTTTTTCTGTTAAGTAAAGTACCGTGAAATACTCCTAAAGTAACAATTCATTTTCCACATCTGCTGGTTTAAATTGTCATACATTTACATCGATTTTTAACCAGTTCGCGATTCATCGTTACATGTGTAGTTCTTGCGTATGGTTTTCTTCTAAAAACAATGCAACGTATAATTTATTATATCTTATTATATGTTATCTTCCTACCTATCTTCAAAATATCAGCCTTCTTGAACCACTTCAATTTGGTTTCCAGCAATTCCACAGCACAGAAATGGCTTTAGTTAAAATTTTAAACAATATTCTTTTTTCAACTGATACTGGTGCCATAAGCTTCCTGCTTCTGCATGATTTAGGTACGACCTTAGACACAGTCTCACACCCTATTTTTATTCTGTGGGGTAGTGTTTGACTGTTTATTATTCTTATATCATTGACAGAAAATATTTGTTTACCCAATCCGGACATAAATCAGACACATAAATTATCACACGTGGCATCCCCCAGGGCTGTGTCCTGGGGCCACTGTTCTTCATCAGTTACATTCACGCTCTGCTTTAACCTAAATTTCCACATCTGTGCTAATGACACCCAGATCTACTTCAGTACCTGCTCTATAAACAACCAATTTTCTAAAACGTAACAGTGACAAGACTGAATGAATTGTCACTGGGTATAAATCTGAACTTAACAAAATTAGACTGATTATACCCCATTTGGACCACACCACTATCTATGCTTCTCCTCTAGTTTGTAACCTTGGTGTTACCTATACTTACCCAATACTCTTATTTGATGCACCTATGCATTCTGTATTGAAAACAGCTTTCTTCCTTCCTGAACAATATTACACGGCTTAGTCCTTGCTTTCCTAACTTTGCTAGGTAGTTCACAATGTCATAATATTTCAGTTTGGGGATGTCACCCACGCTGCAACACTGCAGTGGTAGGAAAAGATGATTTGGTATTGAGTTTGGATCTCATATACCAGCCTTGTTGAATTTTTGTTGATATCTGGTGTTATCTAAAGGACCAGATAAAGGAAGATCACCATCAGCTGTAGGGGTGTCACAATTGTAATTTGTCATTTTTTTGACCAACAAAATGGTAGAGGGGGGTTTAGAGACCATATTGTCCCTGGGCACAAGTAAGGAACATGGTGGGTCTGCCCGCCATTCGCCAGCGTTTATTGGCATGGGTAATACATTGAGAACAGTGTGTTATAATTACATTACCCTTATTATTTATTTTTAATTAATTAATTTTAAATTAAATCACCAAACTATATTGCTATGCATATTATAACTTTATAATGAGTTTCCAACTTTTCTCCTTTATAGGTCCCCAAGTAGTATGTTACAGCAGATCTTCTAAAATGCGTCATATCATCCCTGGACAACCAGGGCCCGCTGGCCTACCTGGGAACCCTGGTTCTCCTGGTGATCCTGGGGTAGTAGGATACGAAGGACCAAAGGGTGAGCACCCATTAAATGAATAGTATTAAAAATAGAGACTGAGAGTGATGAGAAAAGCAGCAAGAGCATAGTGCACCCAGTACTCGATATTCGCTGGTCTCCTCATAACAGAAGTAACAGAGTTATAGAGTTTGATGCCCACAGGCAGGATGGATCTCCTTTGACTCTCAGTGGTGCACCTTGGTGGTATAAATCTGCTGCTGAAGGAGCTTTGGTAACTAGTTGAGGTGTCATGTAAGGGGTGAGAGGATGTGTCTGATGGGGGGTCACACCCTTATCAAGGTGTTTTATGAACATGCAGGTTTATTAGTTTATATGTTCTTATAGGTTTAAAGGGTCAGAGAGGTTTGCATGGCCACCCAGGACAGCAAGGACCTTCTGGACCAGTTGGACCTCCGGGAGATCATGGAAAAAGTGGAGAAAAGGGAGTGCCAGGAGTTCAAGGTCAGTCTGAAGCCAGGGACAGCAGTTGCATTGTCTTTTGCATGTGACCATTGAGAATTATGGATAGCAGATGAGATTTGTAGACTTTTATTTTGTTTTTCACTGGATTCAGGTGCCATTGGTCAGGAGGGTGATCCTGGATATCCAGGTCTGTCTAAGAGGCCTAGCTCTGGGTTCCTGTTGGTGCTGCATAGCCAATCAGAGGTCATCCCTGAGTGCCCACTCAATATGAAAATATTATGGAGTGGTTACAGTCTATCCTATCTGCAACTCCAGGGGAAAGTACACACAATGGATCTGGGTATGTTTATCAAGGTGAACATATATACTCCATAAAAATGAGGTTACTCTCACTAGTGGTGTGATGGTTGTTGACATGGCTATGCATCTAAGACTGGGCTGACTATAGTTATCATTCCTAGGTCAGACTGGGTCGTGTTTGAGAGTGTTTAGCACTGTGCCATTTTCCGTCTGCGATATGGGCACTTGTAGCTATGCTGAGCGCAACGACAAGTCCTACTGGCTAGCCAGCACAGCACCGATGCCCATGGCACCCATATCTGGGGCACAGATCCAGCAGCACATCAGCCGCTGTGTCGTATGTGAGACACAATCACCCATCTTCGCTATGCACAGCCAGGATGCATCTAGCCCACTTTGTCCTTCTGGCTGGCTAACACTGTGGAGAGGATACTCTTTCCTCATGGTAAGTATGGTAAAGGCTTCTATTTTGCACTCATGGGATTAATGCATTTTTAAAGCTGTTGTAATTTGAAGGAGGTTAATTTTGAAGTAAAATTGTATGAATGGGGTAGGACTAAATAAGTTCACACTTCTACCTACTCTTTTTCAGGCAAGGTGTAATGTTATGATGGAGAATGTGGAAATATTTTTATTTTTGTTGTTTGTCTGAAATAAAGATTGATGAAAGTAAATTAATGGTATAATATTGTAATTTCCTAAATATACCAGTTCATGCATGATTAGACAAATTTTTAGGAGAGTATATCTTGCTGAAAGTGTCTTTGATATGCATTTCAGCACACAAGTGGAGGTGACAGTGGTACTGGGCAGGCTCTGATGTCACCAGGAAGTTGTTTGAAGGATTTTCGTACCCAGCCAGTTATTGAGTGCCAAGGGGAACGCGGCACCTGCGGCTACTTCACCATGAGCTTTAGCTTCTGGTTGACCCGTGTGGATGAACTGGGACAATCAGGACAGGAGATACTTAAGGATGAGATGCAGCAGCGTCAGCATGCTGGCCAGTGCAGCGTCTGCATGAAACAGTGACACTTCCATCACCTGAGCCCTATACGCTGCATTTGCTAGCAGAAATGCACTGTAAATGCACAAACAGCTTATTAGATTATCTGGGGAAATACATTTAAGAAACCATGACATATTTCAGATAACTTGTTTGAATGCACACACAAAATATTCCACAGGGAAATTCAAAACAGATTCTAGTAAAATAATGTTTTTAATTGGCTTAAAATTGCTAAATGAAGGTACCCAAAACTTTATTTATTTAACAGATGGTTTTATCCAGAATGACATACAGAAAATGAAGATATTGCATTACATCAAGCTGACTTAGCAGTTTTTGTTAATGTACTATTCAAAAGCATAGTTCCCAACATTTTGATATGTGCAGATCAGTTTATGTTGTACAAAAGTTTCACCGTCAGGTACAATAGATGGGTTGGGGGGGCTTGGGTACCAGCAGATCGATCAGTGATCTTATAGATTTAATCATTTCCATTTTTTTCAGATGCAAATGAAATGTGCGAATGTGGGGTCAAAAAAACTTTAAAAGATGTGGTTTATTTTTGGAAATTGACCAACAGCACCAGAAGAACCCCAGCATTCTGCTCCCCTATAAAACAAAAAGAAAGAAAGAAAAACAGAAATGCTAGAAATGCAAAAAAATGATTCAACAATCAGTAATGCGAAACATCAAGGTACTCGTGGATATGTCTCAAACAACTTAACACGTTACCCTCATTTCTGCCATCAGGAGGGGGATGAACCCTCACACTATGAAAGTAATCACTTGGTTAGACATGAAATACTAAAAAGTACTTTAATCCATACATTTTATGAATATTGTTTTTTTTGAGAACATGCACTTTTCAAGTATTCAAAGATATGCCACTGCTCTAGATAGTGGAATTGTACAGAATATATTTTAAGAATTCGATGACACTAAACTGTCCCAATTTGTACCTTTGCTTGTCGCTGGGGCTGTACCATCAAGGGTCTGCAGTAACCTGTTGCCTTGTTGTACACTAAGCTATAGGTACTTGTACCTTGGACTATGAGGACCATTTTTATATCATTTGTACCCACATTAATGTTGTTTGTATTTTGGGGATGTTCTTCACAGTCTAATTAGACTACAGCTAGGGTACAATTGGCACACTCTTGAGGGTGCAGCCCCAGTGACAACAAAATGTACTCTTTTTTTCTGATAATCAATCATCATACAATTGCCTTCTTAGAACATTTCTTATACAGTTGCATTACATTAAACTTTACTGTAAATAAAATTAACTCTTACATTTATATTAAAGAGTTTGTATAGAGTTCAAAGAAATCTAACTAAGAAATGTGTCCACTATACAAACGGCAGAATTAAAAAAGAAGACAAGGTGGGTAACATGACTGCAAAATTATGCCAAGCCAAATGTTTGAATAAACAAACAATACTCACTGTAATTTAAAGCGAGATGTCTATGGTCAGCAATTGTTTGCAATTTATGTTATACTACTGTTCACCATAGAACCCACAGTAAAAACATTATAGCTATATTGAACAAAATAATATTGTATTGATTTTGTATTAACTGCTTAAATATATGTGGTATGTTGTAGAGCATTTGCACAATTTAATGTCAATAACACAAATATTTATTTAGATATCATTTATGTTGGTGATAGTTGAAATGGTGAAAACACATCAGTTCTAGAATTGAGTTTATATGTTCTGTGTCAGGAGCAAGTCATTATTCTTTTTAAGTTAATTCATAAAAATCCACTCTTTTCGGTTAAAGCTAGACATTTGGTCCCCACAATGCAATATTAACATAATCCCACGTGCACACGCACGCACACACACACACACGCACGCACACACACACACACGCATGTGAACATGGATCTTCAGGACCTTATTTAGTTCCTCTGTTTCACAGTCAGGTGCTCCTCATTGTTCAAACTACATCCAGGTGCAGGTCGTTCCTCTTTACAGCACAAGATAAAATTAGCCTATGATCCTCCTATAGGCCAAAAACTGGAACACACACACCCCTACAAATTCAAAACAGTTTTATAATGGTACCTTGGGATCTGATTCATGATAATGGTAAGAAGGCAAGATTGGTTGATTGTTCAATGGATTCAGTGACTCTGGTTTTGAGGACAATAGTGGAATCGTTATATTCATCCAGACTGGATCCCAAGGGAGCTATTCTAGGTTATGTCTGAAAATGCAGAAGCCACAGAGTAGACCTGGGCCACACTGTGGACATTACAGCTTGTTTGGGAGCATCAAGGAATCCCCCATAAACAGCAATAGTATGTAGCCATGGAAAGAGAAGGCTGGTCTGAGCTGCTTGACATGCTGCTACTCTGACTCTCACCAGGAAATATAGTGGGAAAGATAATGTTGGTGTCACTCATTTCAATTCATTTCAATTCAATTCATATAGGGCTTTTAACAACAGTCATTGTCACAAAGCACTTTGCATTTAATCGGCCAGAACCCCACCAAGCAAGCCTGTGACAACAGTGGCAAAGGAAAACTCCCTCTGGCAGGAAGAAACCTTGAGAGGAATCTAGAGTCGGAAGGACCCTCTGGGCGACCGGGAAGCATGAAACTTCATTTACATTCACATTAATTTGAGTCCATATAGTTTTAAAAGTCCCATTTGGTTTCATGTAGTTATCTCCATGGAGTCCAGGTGAGGATTCAAGTGGTATAGGCGCGGCTCGAGAACAGCTCGGAAAAGAGAAGATGGAGAAGAGTTAGTGCCCTATACCTAAATTCTGGCAATACTAAAGTAACTATGGAAGTCTGGCTAAAAGAGGAAGGATCAGCAATACAGTGACACACAAATATTATCTTTCCCACTGCATTTACTGGTGAGAGTCACAGCAGCAGCATGTCAAGCAGCTCAAATCCAGAGGTTTCGGCATCCAGGGGTTTCGGCATCAAGCCAAACTACCGTCAACAGCTTAAGTGATTGGCAAGAATGGGAGGACGACAGCACCAATCCCGCCTTTCATGTTTAATCTCAAATGACTATGAACCTCCATGTTTTCCATTCACCTTAGAAAAGGGGATTTTACTAAAAGACTGGCTAAAGAGGTACGTCTTAAGCCTTGACTTAAAAGCAGAGATTGTGTCTGAGTTCCGAACACTAATAGGAAGTTTATTCCATAACAGTGGTGCTTTATAATCATATTTTTTAGTTTTAGTGAGGACTCTGGCTGCTGCATTCTGAACTAGCTGGATTTTATTTAATGACCTGTTCAGACAGCCGGAGAACAAGACATTGCAGTAAACGAGCCTGGAGGTCTCTGCATCTTGAAAAGAAAGTGTGTTTCTTAACTTGGCAATATCACGCAAGTGAAAGTAGGCAGTACGGCTAATGTTAGAAGCATGTACATCAAACAAAAGATCAGAATCTAGAACACCAAGGTTTTTAACAACAGTACTTGGTGCAATGGATAGTCCATCCAGACTGACTATGATGTCCGATAGTTTACTTCTGGTGGCTTTAGTGCCAGTAAGCCTCAGACTTGTCTAGATTTAGCTGGAGGAAGTTGTTTGACATCCACTTTTTGATGTGAATTAAACATTCTTCCATTCTCTGAAGTTGCTGTCTATTTTCTGGTTTGGCTGGTATATATAGTTGTGTATTATCTGCAAAGCAGTGAAAGCTAACTCCATGCTTACGAATAATAAGGCCTAAAGGTAACATGTATAGTAAAGATAGTAGGGGAGATAAAACTGAACCTTGTGGCACTCCATATCTGACCTTGACATGTTCTGAGGAATCACTATTTAAATTCACATACTAATAGCAGTGTAAGAGGTAAGATGTAAACCAAGAGTGCCATTCCTCTTATGCCTACAGTATTTTCAAGCCTGTGTAGGAGAATGGCATGGTCTACAGTATCAAAAGCAGCACTATGGTCACTAGGAGCGAGGCACTGTAACCTCAATATTGGGGTGTTGGTTCTACCCATTTTCCATACTGCTTATCCAGTACAGAGTCCTGGGACTATTCTTTGCAGCACAGAGAATGGGAATACATTTGAATGGGGATGTCAGTCTATGGTAGGGCAGCTATACACTATGGGTAGTTTAAAAACACAGATTTCCTAGCTGCTGAGCGACCGTGCCACTAATAACTCTGCTCTCCACTTATGCTTTAACATCAGTGTTGCACTCTGGTTCTGGTTCTGGTTCTAATAAAAAAGAAATTCAAGTGTCACACAGGGGCAATTCTAGGATTTCACCTGTAGACATACAGGGCACTATAAATTAGAGCCTGACCGATTTATCGGCAGGCCGATATTAGGCATTTTCCAAACTATCGGTATCGGCATTTATAATGCCCGATAAACGAATATTTAAAAAATAAAATAAGAACGGACGAAACACCCTTCAACCATGTCATGAGTGTTGGCGTTGTATAGTTTGTCCACCAGAGGGCACTCTACACCGTCCCTGTTGGGAACACTCGTGTATAACGCGCCACACATCCTGCAACCTGCTGATCCAGCCAGAGTCGGGCAGAGAGAACCAGTTATCCGTGAGTGAGATCATCGGTGAAGTGTGTTCATGGTGAGATGGTCACGAGACATACATTGCTTGAATAACAATTAAAAGAACATCCCCATCAGTTCTCTTACAGTTTTTTACAATCGCTATGACAGTTTTTTCAAAACATTTAACAAGTTTCCTAAACTCTTAACACGGTTAGCA
>JAABNX020000042.1:17798327-17809476 GCA_015163995.2 Mormyrus lacerda | reverse complement strand
TATATATATATGAGAGAGAGGGGGAGAGAGAGAGAATTTTTGAGCATCTCCCGATACCAATCCACTATTTTTTTCCCCCTTATCAGCTAAAGATATTTGGATCCATACATTTCAATTCATATGCTAAACTGTCTGCATTTAGAGTTGTTACAACATTGTATGAGTATGATGAGAATTGGAAGATATGATGGTCATGTTGCTCAAACAAAAGCTATGTCCGTATGGTAGAAGAAATTGATGGCCAACATGAAATACACTAGTCTGCTGCTTTGATTTATTCTGTAAAACCTTTCACAAAAATGAACAGACATATTTCTGAAAGTATAACTAGTGAGATCTGTTGCCAAATTAAATATATTAAAGAAATCGATCATAAAAATATCTCTAACTAACCATTTCAGGACAAAGTTCACATAAGGCTCTAGAATAAAATATACCAAGTAGTAAAGATAAAACTGTTACGTAGTAATTGACCAAACTACAAGTTTCAATAAATTATAAATAAGAATCTGATTAAATGATAGCTTAAAATGTTTCTTTATTTTTAAACTGTACTATGCTGTATATTTTGCATATTACGTTGTCTTTTCCTATCAATATAATATACAGACCATCTAAATAATGCCACTATATGTGCAAACTTATGACTGTATGCAGTGGTAGCAGTATGTTTTGGACCCATTATTAAAATATTCAAAAGTAGCAGCTTTGAAAGCTACTGCGAGAAACGTGAGATTCCACAGTCACAGACAGCTAATGTGAGTGAGGCCGGTTGCTGAGACTTTAATATTAAAGATATAGAATGCGCTTACATTAACAAATATTTTTTTAGTACTAGTGTTTATATATTGTGATTTTTATGTGATCCAAATAATTTTCATTAGTTTTAATGTTTTTTTGGCTTATGTATCATCTGTGAGTTTCTGTGATCTTTCAGTAAGCTCCAAAAATATTCCTATTTAATTGTTCATGACCATTTCACAAATACCCAAAGCTGCAACTGTGAAATGCGACTGTGAGGGTTCACTGTATTTCCACAGCTGACATGAATGCTCCAATGCACATGTGTTGCTGAACCACTAGCCATCATGTGACCCCCACTTCTGTTTGTGCGCTAAGGCTACAAGAATGTTAGAGACTTTTCAGGCGAAGCATCTGAAGGACTGGTTTCTTACAGCCCTCCACGTTATGCCACTTACAACCTCTTGCAAATACGACCCATTTTTTTTTTTTTTTTGAAAAAAAACAACATAAGTAAATGTATAAAAGAAATTTTGGGGGGTAATTGCACACTCAACAGCGCTACCCTGCTGAAATCTGTGGCCAACATGAATTACACTTGTCTGTTTCTTTGTTTTATTCTCTAAAACCTTTTGGAAAAATTGAACAGACATTTCATTCATTCTCCAATGAATTATCCTATTGGGTCGCGGGGGTCCAGAGCCTATCCCGGAAGCAAGGGGCAAGAGGCAGGGAACAACCCTGGACAGGGGGCCAGCCCATCACAGGGCACACTCACACACTGTTACCATTCACTCACACATGCACACCTACGGTCAATTTATTAACTCCAATTAGCCTCAGCATGTCTTTGGACTTGTGGGGGGAAACTGGATTACCCGGAGGAAACCCCACGACGACACAGGGAGAACATGCAAACTCCACGCATGTAACCCAGGCAGAGACTTGAACCCGGGTCCCAGAGGTGTGACGCAACAGTGCTAACCAATGCACCACCATGTTGCCCCCAGACATATTTCTTAAAGTGTCAATTATGCAATCTGCTGCCAAATTAAATTTCAGGTTTCTCAATCACTAGTCTGAACTATGGCAAGGCAACATGGTTCGGTCATGACCGACCACTACACAGTCAGACCCTCCCCCAGTAGGCAAAATTTGCCAGTGGGTAGGTAAAATTCAGAGAGGGACCCAACATAATGAATGATGCTTAACCAGGCACAGTATTTGGAATGGTTCAAAAACCCTGTAAAGATCAATTTTGATTTTGATACTGATACCAGCTTTGGTATCAATACTCAGTCAATATTGTAAAACATTCCCATTTAAATGTGATATTGCTTTGAAACAAACAGGACTGTTATAAGTTAAATGAAGAGCAATATTGTATAATATTGTTATATATAGTTTATATTAAGCTTAATTTAGTGACTAGATTCTAATATTGATTTGGCCTCAGCTGTTACAAAATCTCATTAATAATACACTAATGTTCTGGCTTATTTGTTTGTTCCTTCGTTATTTGACGTAGAGTAGTTTTCGTCACAGAGGAAAGTGATAATTAATGAACTAATAAGCAGGCTAAACATAACTTTAAACAGAAACACAAAACATAATGACTCTTAACAGACATAAGACACACAATATTGATGTAATTTATCATGCACCCCTAACAAACTTTAAACTCCTTACATGACCCAGAGCTGTGCTGACCCTTTTTAATCAGTTTGAAACCAAAATGTCTCCATATCTCACTTTTTCTGCCCTACTTATAAAATAGAGGTGGGCAGCAGGACAGGGCTTTCTATTTTCCATCTATGTAGCTTTTCTGCACAAGCGTTATGTGAAATGAGCATGACTGTTTGTTTCTCCCCAAAGCATAGATTTTGCATGGCAATGTACCACATGATGTAACTTCTTAAATATTGAAGTTTGCAGAGTGATAGAATTTTACCATTTAAAATTTTCTGTATTTCGATAAAATACTTTTATCTTATGGCTATTTCCACATTATTTATATAATTAGCTGTCTGTAGTTTGGGACCAATAACAAACCTGTAATATTCTACACCTTTATGGATAGCAACTATTTGGTGAATTAGAAGTTGTGTGGATTGATGTTTACCTTTGAAGCTGATTGTTGTATTTTGTTTTAAAGTTTTTTTTTTTATTATTATTTTTAAAGTAAAAGGAAAAATGTTACATTCAACCTTGTTCTTTTTTTGTGCAATAGTGAAAGGCTTCATGAACAAACCAGCTTAAATAGCACTTGATATTGCTGAATTTTCCCACATTGGGATACTAGATGGATCTGAGCTTGAAAATGAACCAATTGAGAGGATGTTTTTTTTTTTCTTCTTCAGAGTCCAGAATCTTCTTTTCATTTCTGTTGCTTTCTGAGAAGAGATCAGGATCTGGGTTGGTGCTGATTCCAGCATCCATAAAGGCAGGGTGGAGTTTAATTAAATGGTCTGCAGTAGGTTTGTGGAGGATTCTGCCAATTTACAGCTAGTTGATGATATTAAGTGATAGGAGCTCAGCGACTTTCTGTGCACCTGCACAGTGTAGGCCATTCTGGGCTCATGCAGCTGCACAGACTGTGCAGACTGTATTGCTCCGTGCTGGATTTTCCTGGGGGCAGGTGTTCCAGCAGCTGCTCTCTGTCTCTGAATGACAGAAGCACTTTGATCAAACCTGGCATTTCTCAGCTTGGCCTTTTGCCCAGAGGATGGCAAGAGCCTGTAGGCCGGGGACACTTCCCCTTGAATAAAAAGGGGTGACAGACTTTTTTGGATGTAATCCAGAAGAGGCCACAATAAACTACAACAAAGTTATTAAAATTTCATTGTGTTTGCATTTAAACTGTAAACAGCCTTCTGGGCCACATATGTCTGGCTCCCTGTAGCAGTCTTAATGGCAACATGCCAGCAGGCATATAACACATTGTCCAGAACCACTTCTGGCCTTATTTATGTCCTTATAACAGAGGTCACAGGATCAGCAATGGAAAATTTTGAAGTGCGTCAGTCCTGGCTTTCTCTCCTTAAAGCTGGAATCATTTTGGTTACTGGCGTCTTGGTCTCAGGCTTCCTTTTTGTTATGCATTTGTAGGTTTGTATTGTGCTTTGTGGTTCAGGTCTGCTTTGTGTGGAAGTTTTGCAATGGGTACCCAAAATGACATCAGTTTTTCTTACAGCTGCTAGTGAACTGAAAGTACGGAACAGAAAGTTGAATCTAAGGCGGGGAGGAGACTATAGTGTTATGCCAGTTATCTATTTAGTGGGCACAGTCTGTTTTGTAAATTGATATTTAAGATTCCAGATTTTAATTTGTCACATGCATAAATGTAGTGGTATACCAGCAGTAAAAAGAAATTTCTACTCCAGTCTGTGCAATAAATCAAAATAGAACTATATTAAAATTAAATAATATGAACAAGTATTAAAAATATATAGAACCTTAAAAGTTACAAGAAAATATGAGAATATATTTGAAGAGCAGGCTGGTGTTAATTATGCTAATGGCTTGGATAGAAGTTTCTCCCCAAGCTCTCAGTTCAGTGGTAATATTATATGGTGTATTATGGTATTATAGTTATTGCTTTGTGAATGGAAATGCAGTATTAATACTGAAATGTTTTGTTTGAGCTGTTCTTTTCAGGTTCAGACCTTTATCGCTGACACTCTTAACTATTGTTATAAGCAGACTGTAAAAGCTCAATAAGGATGAAGTATATTTTTCAGTTGTGTGACAAATGGTGTAGTAGAGCTGGGAAGTCTCCATGGAAACGTCCCCATGTGTGTCTGAACTTGCTAAGGTCGGGGAACATCTGGATTTCGCAGCAGCAGGAAGTTGTTCCTTTTCTGAGACGAATGGTATTTGCCCCAGGGCTGCAATACAACCAATGCGATGCTTCTGTGCATATAATCTTTAAATATTAAAAATCCATTAGGAAAAAATGTTGCGGGTGTTTTTTTTTCTTTTCTCATTATCCTTTAATTGATGCTTATGTATTGATTCATAGAGTTGGAATGACTGGTTTCTAACATGCATTGTCTTATTACAGTACATCTTGGACTGCCCAGTAGAGATTCTTAAGTATGGAACCAGACCCAACATGTTTCTGTTGATTTGTGCTTTATCAAATCAGTATTTCATTTGGGTTGTAATGTAGACAGACAGTGTTCATGCATTGTGATTTGGTTCTGCGTCAGATAACCATGATTTGAGCAGTCATTTTATTATTTCTTTTTTATTCATTCTTTGTCCCCATATTGCAGTAGTCCTCCTCATGACGTTCACACCCGCTTGACAGCCACCCACGTACTTTCACACTGCAAGCTTCATTGAGTATAGCATTGTGGTTCAAAGTAGAGTGGAATTTGGAAAATTTCTCCCATAGTCTTACAGTCTGTAGTAAACACAGTTGATGAGAGGGAGAGGAATCTAGCGGTGTCTCCCAACAGACAGAACAGGGCACAGTTGGGATCAAACCTAGATCTCCACTGTAGCACACTCCTTGTTTACCTCTTTAAATGGAAAAATCTTACTGCAAGAAAAATAAACACTGACTTCTGCACTGTTGGAGAAGCCCTGAACAAGTATTGCAGTGTCAACATTTTCTGCACAATTACTTGTATGGTTACGGTCAATGACACTGGCAGTCTCAAGGTGATTAAGATGAATGTTTATTTTTATGTCAGTGTAATCTTTTACTTATGCAAGTTTTTTGACTAAATTACACAATGTATTTCCCTACAGTCATTTGGTCTGGTCATATAAGCTATACTCATCCTACATGCACCAACTTGTACAGTAAAAGTACTGTTCTAAAAGTACTGAATAACCTGGAAATGTAAAAGTTAAATGTGTTTTTGTGATATATAGCTCTGACAGTATACTTATTCATTTAGGGGGAAATTGTCCCATTCACTTAAATCAAGTCAAAAAAAGTGTGCATTTGCGTGTTTTTTTCCACTTAAGTGTATTCTCCTATCCACTTAAGTATGGGGTTCAAATGCACTTTGGCTATAATCTAATATATGGAATACAGTACACACAATGTGTATTACCATTAGGCATGATTGTGGCATAAAAAAGAATACATTTGTAAAAGAATAAGGAAATAAATTCTGAATAACAAAATGAAATAAATACAAATAAAAATAAAATAACAAGGAAAAGGAATTTAAAAGAATAAGAAAATATTTTTCTTCATTTTCTTTGCTTCTTGCCATATTGCTTTTAATTTGACAGCTTGTCCCCAATACGGTAAATCAGCTGTCCCCAATAGGTATACCGTCCTGCCCAGGCTGAGTAGTCAATTCCAGCACACACAAATTCTGCTTTCGACTACTTTTCTGATTTCCATCAGAAATCCAACCAACCAATCCATTCCACCAAATCCAACAAACGCTCATATTCTATCTTGTTTTTCTATCTGATACAAGACGCATTACCCTCATATGTGACTTACGTTACTTGTGGAAAACATTTTAGTTTAATCATGGTCACATCTTAATTCCATCCCACAATACATTGAAAAGTGGGCACGCTTTACTAAAGGCGCTTTAACACTGCAGAAAGTTTCTCTGGAACCAGGGACCATTTTTGTCATGTTCACACCGCAGGTACAGCAGAAAAGTTTTCAAACACAGTATGTATTATATAACATGTTGGATAAAGAAATGCAGTTTATTTGTGATGTCATGCTCGTTGAAGTTTCTGCTCTTTAACAACTTTATAAAGTAATGTTATTAGTTATATAAATCAACTCGGGTGAAACAAAAATTGTACATTTTCAGCATCTGGCATGCCACTCATGATTTCAGACTCACGCACAGAATCTATATTACTCCATTATAAACCTAAAATGAGCTACTTCAAAAATATACTTAGATGGTTAAATACAAAAGCAGACTATTTACAAGGTAAGAAGTGTTACATATGTGTGCAGACATCTCAAATTGAATTGTACTGAATTAATTTGATTTGACAGTCAGGTACTGATTACATGCGTACATACATCACACTAAATAGTTAGACATTATGATCTTCCGGACCTTTGCTTCAAGTAATTTTCTCTAACTGGACCTGTTTAAATTTTGGTTGAATACCCTTGCAATAGAGCTATTGAACTAATTAGATTTTTTTTAAATCCCAATATCGCAATATATATCTCAGAAAAAATAAACATCACAACATGATTTTTTTCCCCAATATCATGCAGCCCTACTTGTACAGTAAGTACCTACTACAGACTACGTACTATTCCTTCAAACACAAACTACCGGGAAGGCACAGGGATAAACTTGCTGACTGGTTGATGACAAGCCCCGGTTTTAACTTGGTAGTCACACGGAAGTGCAGGGAAAGAGGATTAGTGGAGCAAAATTGAGCAGATGAAATTATTTTGTATCTCAATTACATTTTTAGTGCATCCAATAGATTTTTTGCTTGTGTCTCCATCAGAAAATTCAATCTATAACCAATATACTTGAGTCTAATATGAAACTTGCCAGCACTTATTAGTAGGATCTCATTCCATTGTTTTATTTTTCTATGGAAAATGAATATATTAATATAAAATAAAATGGACAACGTTGCTATTTACTGAATTTTATTGACTCTTTCAAAATACAGTATAGTGGTTTCAAACGCTTTTCAAGTTACAGTATTATTCATATGAAATTGCTGAACTGTGTATAATTCAAATATACTAAAATACAGTATTGTACTGTACATAAAATATAGCTTGTAGTTTCACTGCTTGTTTTTGTTAGCTTATCATGAACTTTGAGGCTATATTCGTCACAGAGAAAGTAAAAATATATATATAATAATAACAACAATAACAATAATTATTAAATGAATAATAATAGTACTATATATACTCACATCCACAAACAATATTGCTAAAAGTTTGGGACTACCTTTACACACACATGATTTTAATGACATCCTATTCTTAATACTTAGGCTTTAATATGGAGTTGGCCCATCCTTTGCAGCTATAACCGCTTCACCTATTCTGGGAAGGCTGTCTACAAGGTTTAGGAGTGTGTTTATGGGAATTTTTGACCATTCTTCCAGGAGAGCATTTGTGAGATCTGGCACTGATGTTGGACGAGAAAGCCTGGCTCGTAGTTCACTTTAATCCACCCCAAAGGTGTTCCATTGGGTTGAGGTCAGGGCTTTGTGTAGGCCATTCAAGTTCCTCCATACCAGACTCGCTCATGGACCTTGCTTTATGCACTGGTCATGTTGGAAATGGAAGGAGCCATCCCCAAACTGGTCCCACAAAGATAGGAGCATGAAATTGTCCAAAGTGGCTTGAAATGCTGCAGCATTGAGAGTTCCTTTCACTGGAACTAAGGGGCTAAGCCCAGCCCATGAAAAACAACCCTGCACCATAATCCCCCCTTCATCAAACTTTACACTTGGCACAATGGAGTAAGACAAGTACCGTTCTCTTAGCAACTGCCAAACCCAGACCTGTCCATCGGATTGCCAGTCAGAGAAGCATGATTGATCACTCCAGAGAACATGTCTCCACTTCACTAGAGTCCAGTAGTGGCATGCTTTATGCCACTGCATCTGACGCCTGCATTGCAATTGGTGATGTAAGGCTTGGATGCAGCTGCTCGGCCATGGAAACCCATTCCATGAAGTTCTCTACACACTGTTGTTCAGCAAATCTGAAGGCCACAATAAGTTTAGAGGTTTGTAGCTATTGACTCTGCAGATAGTTGGCAACTTCTGTACACTCTGCGCCTCAGCATGTGTTGTCACCACTCTATGATTTTACATGGCCTTCCACTTTGTGGCCAAGATGCTGTTGTTCCTACTGTGCTATGATACCACTAACAGTTGACCATGGAATGTTTATTAGCGAGGAAATTTCACAAATGGACTTATTGCACAGATGGCATCCTAACATTGTACCACACTTGTATTCACTGAATACATTCTTTCAGAAAATGTTTGTAGAAGCAGTCTGTATGCCTAGGTGCTACCTATGGCTATGGATATGTATATGTATATGTGAATACAGTGGTACCTATACGTCCGCTTTGGAATAAGTCCAACTTGGTATACATCCTGTTTGGATGCGAAAAATTGCTTGGTATACAACCTTTGTTTGTAGTACGACTCGCGTGCTAGAACTTGTATGAGTCATGACACCACACACTACCCTTGTTTACCTCTCTCGAGACAAATCCACGACTGCCCACAAGCGTCAGTATGCCAGTTGCTAGCATTCAGTGAACACGCGAGCTATAACTCTCATTTAATTTATTTCGTCTAATTTCTTTTGTATTAATGTGTTTTAGTATCAAGCAGTGTTTAAATTATAATATGCCAATAACAATAGGATTTTTTCATGGGAATGGATTCATCATTTTCCCTTTGTTTCTTATGGGAAAAATTTGTTTGGTATACATCCTCTTTGGTATAAGTCCAAGAATTTGGAACGGATCGATGTACCACTGTATATGTGTGTGTGTGTGTGTGTATACACTCTTCTACTTATGAACTTTCAGACATACGAACGAAGTAAGTCCAAATTATGTTTGTTGCCAATTCCGCCTAGTACGACTTCAGTTCGGAACATTTTTGTTCGTAATTAGAGGAGCGTCTGTCTGTATGTGTGTGTGTGTGTGTGTGTGTGTGTGTGTGTGTGTATGTATATATATATATATATATAGTTGAACATGGAATATATATATATTGTGTCTATATATGTACAGTAGACACACACACACACAAGACAAAACGTTACTTAATCTAGGTCAATATAACACATTTTTCTTTACAACTTACATTTTATTATATTAAATAATGAAAGTAATTCAAATGACCTTGTTTATTGTGATGTCTTAAAAATGAGCATCACCTTTATTTATTAAAACAATTTTGCTACTAGTAAAGGTAGCCAATATGTTTTGCTGTCTTTTTGAGATATGCCTTCTAAAACCTTGTGCAACCTTTACCACATAAAACATAATTACCTTTGTTGTACTTTTCATACAAATATAAACTAATATAACATTGTAAAATGTCTAACAATAGTGTGCAGATTGTTCCTTTAAAACTTTTGAGTTGAGCCTTTAAGCAAATTTTCCAAACTCATAAAAACATCCTGTAAACCTTTATGGTAATTCTTTTTGCAACTTTTGTATCAACTGAACTACAAAAGTTCATCTCACCTTTTATTTTGAGAAATGTAGGGCAATAGTCATTAAGTAGTCTCTAACAGTGGAAATCAGTTAAAGGAAAAAAATATCCCTTCTCCTGGTCATTGCAAATTTAACAATGTTCACATTTTCTTACTGTTATACCACAATATTTACCATAAGGAACAGAGAAGGTGTGATTTTAATTATATCTGGTTATTTCCTCTTGTATTTAGAATTAACAATCCTGGAATGTATTTCAATACAACCTAAAAAACAGACTTGACACTCAGACTCCACACACTGCGTGTCAATTTCTCCTTGATTATTTTCTGAAGTGCATCAAAAGTATACTTTAACTCTGAAAGCTCAAGTTAAAAACATAGGTGAGGCCAAATAACATGGCATGTTCACGTGCAAGTTCTGCTTCTTCCTTTTGATCAACCTGATAAAAAAGACATTTTGTAGAAAGTTACTCAAATGCAAGCAGATCTGATGTATAAAAAATATATACAAACAGTTCTCCAAAACAAACATGAAAAAAAAGTTCCAGTAATACGAACATGTAAAAACTTAGTTAATAGTGGCTGCTTCAAAACATTTTTTTTTCCATATAGTAAACATTTTACTACTATAAGTAAACCATTGGTATAATTCAATTTTTGTCAGCTGTGACAGACTCAAAAATGATTTTTCACTGATATTCACTTCATGCTAGCTTCACTGATCACTGCAGAACAGAGAACTACACATATGCAAATGTAGATAAACAGTAAGCTTGGGTATTTTTTATAGAAACTGAGACCATGCATGAGATTTGAAGTATAAATATTCAATGACATATCTTTTCAAAAGCCTAAGTGCTCAATACAAAACGACTTACCAGATACTCCTTGAAGAGTTTGTGTACATCTTTCCAGAGGTAGACAATATGACCCTACAGAAGGCACTCTCATTTCAGAGAGCGCACACACACATGCAAAATTAAGCTCTCCAATTTTGCAACTCGACTCAAGGTACAGATACTACATGATGCACAAATGGGCAGTGGAAGTAATCGTGATTTACAAATTCTTTTAATAAACCAGTTACAAGGCCTGCCACATAAAAAATAAATGTAGTACATCTTCCAACATGTAATCTGTCACGATTGGCGGTACGGCGAGCGGTCAAGCAGGTGACGGGAGCCAGATGGACGAGGTAGACAGGGTTTTATTCTTCGGGCAGACAGGCAC
>JAABNX020000042.1:17782488-17794250 GCA_015163995.2 Mormyrus lacerda | reverse complement strand
CCTCGTTTGCCCCGTCACCCCGTTGACTCTCGCCTCCGTGCCTGCTTGCCCGCCGCCAGCCGTGACAAATCGTAACAATGACATAATCTTACTGCAAAATCAAATGTGTTGTCAAAATGAGCACTATTGCTCAAAAAAATAAATATTTATGTAACACAAATATTATACTGGGCAAGTACATACCAGATCAAGAAGCTTCATTATATCCCTAGACTTCTCTCTGACAGCTCCTCCCTTGTCCCATATTATCTCAATCATGGTGCTTGTCCAAGGAAGCCAGGAATAGTTGTTGAAGTGTAACAGTTGTAATTCTTATGAATTCTGCATTGATCTTTCAAAAACAAAACAAAATAAGAAAATGTTTCAATACGTATTTTATTACATATGTGTGCTCTGCAAAATCTTAGATTAGACATGAGAAATATTTCCTTTTGGATTGACTATAATTTAGGCATCTACATCATCAACTGTGAACAATCCAGGCCATCTCTCTTTCACCTCACCAACTTTGGCTTCCTTTCCCACAGTTTCCTTTGCAGTGAAAATGTCTTGTTAATTTTCTCCTTTATTGTTGTACGATTGTTTCGCTTATTCACTGCACTTATAAGCCACAGTCTCATTTTCCAATTTGTCTGGAGTCTCTCCACTTGGAATATCAGGTATATGGTTGGCATCCGCTCTTGTAGGTCTCTATACTTTTATTGCTGGCAGTGCATCTTCTGTAGCTTTGAACGTTGAAAATAGGATGCTACATTGATGTGCATAATTCACCACTCTTTATGTAGTAGTATCTCATCATGTGGCTAAAAGTAGCAAAAACAAAGTGTGGATCGCACGTGTAAAACATAAGAACATAAGAAATTTACAAATGACAGGAGGCCATTCGGCCCATCAAGCTCATTTGGGGAGAACTTAACTAATAGCTCAGAGTTGTTAAAATCTTATCTAGCTCTGATTTAATGGAACCCAGGGTTTTAGCTTCCGCTACACTAGCAGGAAGAATATTCCATACTCTAACTACACACTGTGTAAAGAAGTGCTTCCTCAAATTTGTTTTAAAATGATCTCCCACTAATTTCCAGTTATTGCCACAAATTATAGTATTTAAACTAATATTGAAATAGCCATTTGGCTGAACAGCATCCAGACCTGTTACAATCTTACATACCATATCATGTGCCCCCTTAGTCTCCTTTGCTCAAGGCTAAACAGATTCAGCTCAGCTGACCTCTCCTCATAAGACATTCCTCAAAGACCAGGAATCATTCTCGTAGCCCTTCATTGCACCTTTTCTAAGGCAGCAATGTCCTTCTTAAGGTATGGTGACCAAACCTGCACACAATATTGTAGGTGGGGTCTTACCAAGGAATTATATAAATGTAACATCACCTCCCTTGACCCAACTCCACACACCTAGAGATGAAACCCAAGATTCTGTTGGCCTTTTTATTGCTTTTATTGAGATATGGAAGCATCAACATACACACCCAGATCTTTCTAATAATCAACTCCCTTTATTTCAGTAAAATATCTGTACTTTATATTTCTGCTCCCTGCATGGATTACCTTACATTTATCTGTGTTAAATTTAATCTGCGAAGTATCAGCTCAGTCGCTAATTAAATCCAAATCCCACTGTAGCCTCTCTGCTGCTAGATCAGTATCTGCTACACCACCCACCTTGGTAACACATTGCATACAAATTACACATTGTACTTTGCATGATAAATGAACACACATTGTTTGGTAACCATAAATATGACTTTGAAACACAAATATGTAAAGTGCTTACCTTTCTTTATTTTTGTTTGAACCAAGCGAGAGAAAATGGCAGACAACAGGAGCAAAACATCAGCCAGCAGACAATTGTGATAAAGGCCTGTAGTGATGACACATGGTAACGTGATATGAAAACCTCTGATTTGAACTGAAAGTGAATAAATCAGATTTAAACCAGAACCCATCATTTTCAATTAAACGATACAAAAATATACTTCAAATAATTGACAGTCCTTTCATTTTTTATGGTATGAAATTTTGTTATTGTGACAGAACTAACATACACAGCTAAGAATGAAGCTTGGGAGTGCATGGTACAGCTAGGTATCCGATGAACCTGGAGCACTTCATTAAAAAATGTAACATTCATTTACTTTGTGTGATAAATTGCACTGAATGAAAATACCATAGTCTAAAGAAATTATTATTACAAGCCTACCTTATACACTCTCCCTACGTCTCCAAAAAAAAAGTGACATTATTAAATTCCCTCACAGTAAAGTTACCTATGATACATTTCACCAACCGGTAAAATTTTATGAATAGGGAGGCTAGCGGCACGAAAGGAATATACTTATAATAAACTTTATACTCAGAATTTATATTCAGCAAATCATCGTGCGCCCTACAGTTTTACAATCACTGATCTGTACAATGTTACTGGGAAGTCTGCAAAAGAATCCAACGGAATAAGTTGAGATGGCACATATCTTTGTTCACAAGATGGCAGTTGCAGGGTTCATTTTTGTTCTCTGCTGCCATTGGTGGTATGGATCCAATCTGGGGAGGGCGGTTGAAGAATCAACACTGCAAATTACTATCGACCACATTGACAGCTGTGGGGAAAAAGCTGTTCCTCAGACTAACCCCTAAATTCCACCTTAGAGTTGTATGAAACTTTGCCTCATTACAAAGATTTGAGAACCAATTTACTGCCAAAAAACTCTTTGCTCTCAGGCAAACTGTGCAGATGGCTTGACCACAGTCTTGTCTCCAGCATGAAGTAAAACTTCATCAAATCATGTAAATGAATGATTATTAGTTTGGTTCTCCTCTTTTGCTTTGACCTCCATGCAAAAACATAACATGCCTATTAGATTATAAGCAGAATCATTTGTCCTTTTAACTAAGTAATTTCATTTCTATTTTTAGATAAATTATTACATCACAAACCTTTATTGTTTCAATTGGAGAATTTTGTGTCTCATTATAATGAGAATTGTGTTCGTTTCTTTGATGTGGTAGGCTGATGTGTGCCATCGAGTGGTTTGTTAACGACAGTTTATTGAAGTTTCTAATGTTCTAATTGTTTAAATTTTATAGGACAATAAATTATTTATATTGCCCTGCCCTAGACTGTAGATATACATTTGTCCTGTCCCTGATTTGTTTCCATTTTTCTTTGTTTTCCAAATAAAGATCTTGACTTGCAATCAGATCCAGACTGTAGAGCTTCTCCTCCACTCCCAGGATCGAGTGCATCAGATCCACTCCTCCCTGAGCTCAGGAGCCGACTGCAGCTTCCTCCAGATGACTGAATGAACTGAGCTACATGCAGATTGCCAAATTGAGCAGTGAGATCACCATGTTCTCCCTCAATGATCCTTAGGGATTGTTTGATTTTATGATATTTCATGATGTAAAAGATGTATTTTTACTATATATATAAATATATATATATATATATAATTATATTTTTTTTTTACTTTAAATGTGTAACATAGAAGGCTTGTCATTCTTTTTATGTTTAACAGTTCCTGTGACACAATGGTGCAATTGTTTGACACTTATGCAGACATCTTCAGATTTGTTTTATTAGTTTCCACTCATTTGGTTAGAAATATATTGAATGTCATTTCACTCGAAGGTCACAGCTTATCCTTGTGCAGTTTGTTATGGCCCATAAGGAACCCAGTTGCTTCCTGAAATTACTCCTTAGTTTTCAATGAGATTTTTTTGATCATAGTCCTAGATTGTTTTTACTTGCCAGAGTTAGCTAGTTTCAGTTGAAAATGTTGCCAATAAGGATCCAATGACCAAAATATCTATATGACACAATCCCAGTGAGACCCTGTGTAGGGAATGGGCTGGAACCCATAGTTTCTACAAGAATGTTATTTGTATCTACCCTCCCTCACACTTTTTTACTGAGATGTAAATACAAAGCTCATATTTTTAGCACCATAATTTTAGATGGGTAGAAGTAAGTGATTGCTGGGTTTTTGTTCTTGTCAACATGATGTATAATGGTAAGATGCTTGTGAATCTTAATTGGCTGGCCCTTTTCTCTACCGTGTAGTGGGTGGGATTATTGTGCATCTGTGGCCTCTGGTATGTCAGCCTGTAGAAACTGGGATCTCAACCACAGAACACAGGACTGAATTTAAACATGATAATCCTCAGACATTTACTGTACATACTGAACAGATGAACAAATGAGTGCATAAAGTGATTAATAAGCTAATTTGGTAATTAAGTAAATACTGTAGGTGGGTGAATAAGAAAAACAACATTTCCAAAAGAGTGGAGTATGTGACATTGTGTGAAGCACTATCCTAGCCTCAGCAAAACCCTTTACCAGAGTAGATGTGACCACTTTGCCACAACATGGATTCCTTTGTACATTCTCAGAATTATTTTGTAAATAAAGTCAATCTTTCTCTTGTAAGGTTTCTTTGTCTTATTTCCAGTTAACTAAAAACCTCATTAGCAAGACAACCACAGAAATGAGTATAGGCCTGAAATCAACATAGGGTTCAATTCGCTGATGTTGGTACTGTATGCTGAACAGGAGATGCCAGTTAATTGGTTTTAATTAGTTAAACAAATGTCATATATTTAAAAATGAAGTGAAAGTACACCATAGCTATGATTGTATTTTGATTGGTGTTGTGAAGGAAGTTGAAGAAAATTATTTGTGTATTGCTTTACATTTGTCAAAGAACTGTTTTCTGAAATGACTCCGAACCCTTGAACTTGAAATTCTAAATGGAAAAACACATATCTCTTCTCAGAATGGTGCACACGCACCATATGATTACACTGAAGTACTAACTATGCACACATGACAATTGCCATCACCTGTTCCAAAAGTTTCAAAGCAAGATGCAAGTTTTTATGGGAGGGGCAAATATATTTTTTCCAATCTAAATAGACCTATCACACTAACATTAGCCAAACATCTATGAGCAGCATACGCCTATGATACTAGCATGCAGGAAAGTGTATATTAGCAAAGTATAATTACTGACCTGTTCATATTTCTGAATGTCTGCTTGAAAGCAGTAGCTAATGAGCATCTTGGTTTGGGCTGGACTCAATCCAGCCTCCCTCATGGTACAGTAAAGTCAAATGGCCTAAATTTCATTTGAGATTGTTCTTCTTCCTTGATAGATAGACAGATAGATAGATAGAGAGAGAGAGAGAGAGACTTTATTGATCTTACATTGGGGAAATTTATTTGTTGCTACAGCCAGTAAATAAAAAGCAATAGAAAAGAAACGCAACAAATAAGTAATAAAATTAGTGCACACAATTACACATATTTCACAGACCCAAAAATACACATACATACATATATACATACATACAGATTACACTGAGTGATGTGAATATATTTGTATTGCACAATATACAGAATAGTGACATAATTTATGAGGTATCATAAAATCTGATAGCAGATGAAATGAAGGACCTGCGGAAGCATTCCTTCTTGCATGTTGGATGCAGTAGTCTGTTGCTGAAGGAGCTTCATAATGTCCTCACTGTGTCATGGAGTGGGTGAGAGGGACTGACCATAATGGATGTAAATCTGGCCAGCATCAGCCACCTCCTCAGTGGAGTCCAAAGAGCAGCCCAGGACAGAGCCAGCGCTCCTGACCAGTTTGTTCAGTCTCTTCCTGTCCCTTCCTGAGCTTCCACACCCCCAGCAGACCACCATAAAAAATATAGCAGATGCATAGTGTCGTAAAAGGACCTTAGTAGTGTCTGGCACACACCAAAGGACCTCAGCCTCCTCAGCAGGTGGAGTTGGCTTTGCTGCTTCTTGTACAGGGCATCTGTGTTATGTGACCAGTCCAGTTTGTTGTTTATGTGAACACCCAGATATCTGTACACAGACACAGCCTCTACCTGCACTCCCAGAATGTTCACTGGTGCAGATGGAGTCAACTTGTGGCGGAAGTCAATTACCATCTCCTTTGTCTTACTGGCGTTTATCAGGAGGTGATTCCTTCCACACCATTCGACAAAGTTGGCGACGACCCCCCTATATTCCAGATTGTTATCCTTCGATATACATCTAACAATGGCTGTATCATCAGAGAACTTCTGGTGGTGACGGCTATCCGTGTTGTGTCTGAAGTCAAATGTGAACAGTGTGAGAAGGAAAGGGGAGAGCACTGTACCTTGCGGAGTCCCCGTGCTGCAAACTACCACATCAGACACACAATCGCAAAGTTTCACATATTGTGGTCTGAGGTAGTCAGTGAACCATGCAGCCAGATGGCAATCCACACCAGCTCCCTTCAGCTTCTCCCTTAGCAGTGACCGCTGTATTATGTTGAAAGCACAGTCAAAGAACATGATTCTCACAGTGCCCTCCAGGTGAGAAAGGTATCAATGGAGCAGGAAGAACACATCCGCCATGACGACACCTGGTCAATACGCAAACTGAAGGGGGTCCAGCTGACTGCTCACAAGATGTCCAATGTGACTGAGTATGATCCTCTCCAGGCACTTCATCAGATGGGGCGTCAAAGCTACTGGCCTGAAGTGACTGGGCTCCCTGGGGTATGTGGTCTTAGGGACAGGAACCACACAGGAGGTCTTCCACATGGGTGGGACTGAGGTTGAAAATGTGCAGAATAACCCCACAGATTTCATCTGCACAGTCATTGAGCAGTCTGGAACTGATTCCATCTGGGCCCGTTGCCTTCCGCACTTTCATTTTCCTAAGCTCATTCCTCTGACCTCTGTGTCCTTGATCTCTTCCTCTCATGCTCACTCCTGTACAGTATTTCTAGCTATTTTGTTCCACTTTTGCACAAAACAGGAGTTTTTGGATATTTATCGCACAATCGTGGGTTTGTAAGCTTTTGCTGTGTGAAAACTATGCCCATTTGATAAATGGGTACAACATTGCCAGTGCTTTCCAAATTATTTTATTTGCACTTAATATAGAATACTGGTGTTTTGCAAACAGTGTGATTTATAAATGTAAACTGATTGAAATGTATTTCTGTTTTTGAGATTTCATTATGGAATTTGATACATGAATTTCAAGTGTTATCGATTGTGTTTTAAGTTCCACATTCAGTGGCAAACAATTGGCAAGCACCAGCATAACTGAGTATATCTTGGCAAAAAAAAAAACTAATTGTACTTGATTTTTCCAAACTTGGGGAGAGATACAAATTAAATTTCTGATGGTATTCATGTTTTTTTTTCTACTGGTAGTAATAGGACACCGCTGCAGAATAGCTTATACGTCTCATTGTCCCTTAAATATACAGGTGGTCCCAATGTTGCAGCAAATCATAGAAGATTCTTGAACTTATATATGCCATAAAAAGTCCAGCTGTAGGAAGTTTAAAACAAAAAAAAACGTAGAATGATTGCTGCAGGGGTGGAAACAGATAAAAACATTGCAATGAATGTTTGGGAATTATTTTTTTAATTGTCTGCAGAAGCTCTGATGCCTGCTGCAGAAGCAATAAAGGTAGGAAGCAGTGGGGACTAGTGATGGATAATTCTGAGCATACGTGTCCTTATGTAACTCGCCACTGGGTGATGAAACATTATCCCACCTGGAACCCATTTATGCCTGGCTCGGAGAGGTCCAATCTTAATGTGGATAATAAAGATATATCCTGTCACGCCCCCACGGGCAGGGCTGGACAGGTGTGGCACATCAGGAGGCAATTAGTGCCCTTTAAAGGAGGGATGAAGCCAAAGTATTACTGAAAAGTATTGTGCTGATGTATAGAAGCCTTACTGAGCGTTTTCTGTCCGCAGTCTACCCTATCTCCCCCACCTTACCCACCTTACCCGTTTACCTCGTGTGTATTCTTTACCTGTTTTGCCTTCCCTTCCCAGTCCAGCTCTTGAACCTAACCTACCTGTACGGCCGAGCTCGGCTCCTCATGTTCGCCCCTCCGTTTATTCTCATGTCCTGTGCTACCAGGATTCCCCTGGTATCGACCCTTGCTCACGACCCACGACTACAACTACTGCCTCTCAATCCTTCCTCTGTTTGCCTCTTTGGCAGCCCGCAGAACCTTTTCTGCTTCCTGCCGCCGATCCCACTCTCAAGGCTGGCTGACTCCCTCTGCCTTCTACCTAGCTTATGGAGATTGCCTGTACCTGCCACTTCCTTTGTGCATTAAACCTCTGCATTCCCCGCATTCCTGGATCCCTGTTTCCGTCTTAAGATCCGTAACATATCCATTCAAAGCCTTAGATTTTTCTCACGTTTATTGTTCCTGTTAATTTTCACTTTGATTTAAATTGAGCACCCTGTTCAGAGAAACCCAGCCGCCCATAGGTAAATTCAGCATAGTCTATATGGCAGAATATTGATTTATTAGTTAAGAATGTGAACCAAGAACAACAGCCATATGTACAGATCCTACTCCAGGGCATTGCCAGGGCACACTGGATTGTATCCCTTGGCTGTCCTGGAAGCACCTGGGTGTCCTCCCAGAGGAGCTGGAGGAGGTGGCTGGTGACAGGGAGGTCTGGGCATCCCTGCTTAGACTAATGCCCCCCCGATCTGGACCCAGATAAGTGGTGGACAATGTGTGAATGATGAATTAGCCTTTATACATTAAATGTTACAGCTTTAAATTAGTGCACAGTAAATTCTGTGTAATTCACTGCATTTTTATTTTATGCTAGATCTCCGGAACTTTTAAATACTAGAACTCAAGTGGAAATGAGCGGTAGAACATTTTAAAATAAGGAAGCACTTCTTTATACAGCATGTAGTTAAAGTATGGAATAGTCTTCCTGCTAGTGTAGTGCAAGCTAAAACCCTGGGTTCCTTTAAATCAGAGCTAGATAGGATTTTAACAACTCTGAGCTATTAGTTAATTTCTCCCCAAACAAGCTTGATGGGCAGAATGGCCTCCTCTCGTTTGTAAATTTCTTATGTTATTAGCTTCTGGAATTTGTTTAAAAATATTGTCAGTATGAAGCCATTATTTTGACCTGGTTTGAGGCTGTCAAAAACTTAATAGCACCATACAGTAGCTTAGCTTCCTGTCATATTGGAATTTGCATGTTTTCCCTGGATGCACCTCCCTGCTGTCAGGATCTGAGTATCCTAATTTTGCCAAGTTTAATGTATCTCTGGGCCAACAAGGGAGGAAATTGCGTTTCTCTTCTTTAACCAATCACAGTTTTCATTATATGACATCACCACATTTTCAAACTCAAAACTTCCAGCCATCACGCTGGCAGCTACTGGCACCTGTTCCAAGTTGTCCCTAATCCTTAGTGTTTAATTGGTTCATGTCACACCTGTCCCTTGTTCTGCCCTCATTATGTTTGTGTATTTAAGTGCCTCTCTTACTTTGTTCCTTAGTTGGTCATTGTGGTTGTTCCTGTGTTTGCTACTGTTTAAATGGTTTGCTAATTTTCTAGCTACTTTAGTTATTGCGTTCTACCTGCCTGCCTGCCTGCCTTCCTTCAGCCCCCCATGGCTCCTTTTGTTTTTTTGTTGTTTTTTTTAGTTCAATAAAGCTCTTTGTTTTGTAAAGCCGCGACTTGGCTTTTCCTTGTGCCATGTCTCACCACCCTAACACCTGCCCAGGCTTTATCCATGTGGAGTGTGTGTGTTTATCCTGGGTTTACCTCCCTGCCCCAGGGTTTATGTGTGTGGAGTTTGTGTGTTTCCCCTGGGTTCACCTCCCTGCCCCTGGCTCTATACATGTGGAGTTTGCATGTTTTTGCAAGTTAGTGCAATTGTGACACTAGGCACTAGCCTGAGCTTGTTACATCTATGTCTGGAATAATGTGATAAATTAAAAATGCATAAGTACATAACCAGATGTACAATAACCAGGGTTTTTTCTCCATGTCTCTTTCTCAGCACTGCACCTAAGTTAGGGGCTTGGCACACAGGAAATAGTGTGAAAGAACTGTTGTCTTGGAGCTGATGATTAGAAGAGATACATCGAGATACATTGAGATACAGAGCCTGGCCAGACAGAACTCCATCATCCACAGTTTTGTCTTTGACAAAGAGGAGCAGAGTACCCCTGGCTGCCTGCCAGCTCCCTCATGTAATACTCAGGAAGCCATTAAAGTCAATGACCCTCTTCCTGTCTTTTGCAAGAAAAAGACTCTACACTACCACCCACAGGACATAATCAGTACTGTTTATTAGTTATTTTATTTGTTTTTCTATTATTTATTTATTTATTCCATACTTTTCAGAATCACAACATTGACCAAATATAGTATTATGTCTGTCTGGACACCAAAATTCTTACCTAGTGTAATCTAAGTGGGATAAAGAACAAAAAATCGACTTACTTGTATATTTTATCTCAGCATACTAGCGAATTCTTAATGTTTGTGTTAGGTCTGGTTTGTAACCATGTATGCAATTGGCATAATCATTTTTTTGCTATTACTTTCAGTTCACACCTGTTAGGCTCTGCAGCCAAGGAACAGGCAAACTTTGTAATGCAGGAGACTGCTTTATTAGAAAAGCGAGTGGAGGTCAATCACCAGGAGAGTCAGTCCTACACAGATAGATGGGACGGGGGGACGATTAAGGAGAGGGAGCTGGATCGTCAGGGCAGCAGGACGGAACAGAAGGGCAGGTCAGGTGGGATCGGGCAGGTCGAAGAGGGGCAAGGAGAAGGCAGGGCAGGCTACACAGCAGGCAGGACAAGTGGGGGAAACAGAAGACAGGCAAAACGCTCGGTAAGGCACATTCGGAAATGGCAATAATACTTCGCAACTTCCAGGAAGTTGTGATCGCCTTACAGTAAGTACTGATTGGATCCACCCGCTGATAAAGCGCCGATTGTCTACCGCTGTGCTGCCCTGCCCCTGTGGGCATCACAACACCACCCTGAACTGGATCACTTTAGGCACCAGAAGCACTGCAGTTCATGCCCTAGTAACAATGCTGAGGTGTTGAGGATGATATCACATAATTGAATTAAAGTTTTAATAAGAAGGCTTCTAACATTTTAGCCTTTAAAAATGGGACAACACAAAATGAAAAAAGCTGAGCCTTTAGATACAGAGAGACTAGTCAGCCTTCCATATCCATAAGGAATTGCAACTTAATCCTCCCCTATATATTAAATAATCTCTGGATTACCTGTAATTCCTAATACAATGAAAAAGCACACGAAAAAAATGAAAAAAGTCTATACATGTGTCACGCCCAGCTCCATCCGATCCTTGTGTATGCCACGCCCCCCTCGTTACCTCATGTGATTGCCTGATTGTTCTCACCTGTTGCTTGTTGAATTCTGCTTGTCTTGTGTATTTAGTCGGCGTCTTGGTTAGTTTCCCCAGATCTGTCATTGTAGTGTTATGTGCTGGTGTATCGTTGTGCTCCCTGATGTCCTATTAAAACCCGTTTGCCCTTCGGTCTGGCTGAGATCGCTTGTGTTCCTGCTCGCCTGCTCCACCCGTAGCAACATGTTTAGTATAGACACATGATGTACTTCGGCAACAACGTAACATTTATTTTTCTCAGCTCTTACACATGTCTTTTGTTTAATGACCTGAAATAGAAATACACAGAATAAAACTGAATACTTAAAATACAAGTTTCTGGATTTTTTTTTCTTAAATATTTCTGAGACATTTAATGACGGATCTGTTAGACTGGGGAAAGACACGGACTGATATACACAGGACAAGTTGAAACTAACTAACTCCCGGATTGGAATCGTAAAGGTATCAAATACTTGGAGCATATATTTGAAGAAATAGACTTTATCCCCTTTGACATA
>JAABNX020000042.1:17756057-17777663 GCA_015163995.2 Mormyrus lacerda | reverse complement strand
GTAACAGTGTGTGAGTGTGCCCTGCGATGGGCTGGCCCCCTGTCCAGGGTTGTTCCCTGCCTTGTACCCATTGCTTCCAGGATAGGCTCTGGACCCCCCGTGACCCAATAGGATAAAGTGGGTTGGAGAATGAATAAAAAATATTGAGTACAAATGTGTAAGCTAAATGTCTGGTAATTACTGTGGTATAAGCAGGCTCATGCACTCCAATTCCAAGCTGTGGGTTACATAATATACAGTTGAAACCAAAAGTTTACATACACTGTATAAAAATTTTTATATATAAAATATTTTTTTTCTTATTGTCTGATATTAAATCATACAAATCCCTTTCAGTTTTAGGCCCGTTCAGATTCCCAAAATAATTTCATAATTCCTAAATGTCAAAATAATGTGAGAGAGAGTGAGCTATGCACGAGGTGAGCTATTGGCGTGAGCTGCCGGAGATCCGAGAAGATCCTGGCTTATTAGCCTTAGCGAATCGGAGCTGGGACCTCCTCCAGGGGGTTAACCTACGTACGGAGGCACACGCTATGGCGGAAGTGCGCGCCCTCCTGCAGCAGCTCATCGGCTAAGTAAAGGAGAAGCTACGCGGACCTCTTGGCGGCTCAGCGGCACCCCTGCCTCCACTTACCTGCCTCGGCCGGAAAAAAAACAAAGGAGGAACCAAGAACAACAGGAAGAAGCCCTGATGCTCTTCCTGGGACCCTGCTCGCTGCTCCCCGCTTGGGAGTCAGCCATGGTGCGAGGGAGCTTCCCGCTCCTCTGGGAGGATGCCACTGCTGCCACCTCCCTTAGAGGCATATCACTACCGGCTGACACGCCTGGCCGGTAAGGGGATAAGCGCGATAAGGGACAAGATTTCCCGAGCCCCTAAATCCCTTAAAGGGACCACGCAGACCCAGGAGGTGCCGACCCTGGATGCGCTGGCCGAGGCGCCTGACCTCCCGCCAGCTGCCACAGCTCCGCCTGCTGCTACTGCCACCGCTCTGCCCGTGGCATCGCCCGCCGTTGCCGCTTCTCTGTCCGAGGTGCCTAACGAGGCGCCGTCTGCTATTGCCGCCGCCGAAGTGCCCATCAAGGCGCCCCCTGCTGGCCTCATGCCTATCCAGCCCTGCTCGCCCGACTCATCTGTCCAGCCCGACTCGCCTGTCCAGCATGACTCGCCTGAATCGTCTGCGGCCACGCCCACGGCTCCAGCTGCACCACCTGCGGCCACACCCACCTGACTCCAGTCCCCCTACTGTACATGTAGCTCAGGTCCTAGTCTCTGAGGAGTTCCCGAACAGCCTGACTGCTGCTCCTACCTCCATGGAGGAGGAGCTCAAATCGGACCCCTCAGATACCTTCCTAAGGACTTTTGCACCCTCGTCACGACGAGGGCGATCCCAGAAACTGCCCCGCCTGTCTGTGTCCTGGAAGGGGAGGGGACATAGACGTCGGGCTGGGGGGCTGGGGTCCCACCCGCCCTGCTCCCTGGCTCGCCCTCGCGCGCCTTGGGTGGAGCTCCAAGGGCACCTATGGTTCCTCCGGCTCGGGGTCGCCTCTGGGTTCCTCTGCTTCGGCGGGGCGTCAGACGGCACCTTCTCCAGCTCCATCTGACCCATCGCCTGCCGCGGCTTCCCACTCCTGCCTGCCTTCACCGGTGTTCCCTCCTGCTCCCTCCGTGTCCCCTCCGTCACTCCCTCGACCCGTTCCCTTGGCCCCTGTATGGCTGCCTCCTGCTCCCTCTCTCCTGCGGCCCCTCCATCTGCCGCCTGTCACCCGCCTGGGCTCCCTCAGGCTTCCCTTTGTCCCCCGTCTGTTCCTGTCTGGTCTCCCCTGTCTGCTCCTCGTCCCTTCATCCCTCCTGTTTTTGCTCCTCCTCCTCCAGTGGGTCCTTTGTTCACTCCAGGCCCTTTTGTTCCGCCTGCCTGTGTTCTCCCTGTGTCTCCCTTTCAGGTGTGTCTATTTGCATTCCCCGTCCTTTGTCAGGTCCTGTCTTTCTTCTTGTCCCTGTTCCTGTTCTGTGTCTCTGTCCTGTTTCCGGTCCTGTTCATGTTTTGCTTTTGTTTTCCAGGTTTGGTTCCCTCGTCTCCCCTCGGGCGCGCCCGGTGTGCGCGCCTTTGGGGGGGGGGTTCTGTCACGCCCAGCTCCGTCCGAACCTCGTGTGTGCCACACCCACCTCGTTATCTAGTGTTTATTCCTGATTGTAATGATCTGTTGCTTGTTAAATTCAACCTGTCTTGTGTATTTAGTCCATGTCTCAGTCAGTATTCCCTAGTTCTGTCATTGATGTTTAGTCGCTGTCTTCCCCGTATCTCTGAAATAAACCTGTGTGCTGGTGGATCCTCGCCTTCTTACCTCGTCTTTCCCCGCGAACACGACACATAGTGTAGGCATTTGTGGCAGGGTGCATGACTAATATATTATATAATTTCTTTTGTTAAAATGGAACAAAGAATCAAAACAAGTTAAGTGCACATGTAACTTTATTAGCACAAAAATGCCTGCATAACTTTATTAAAGGTTGCACCAATATGACAGATATGACATTTACCTCATTTTGAAATAGCCCTTTCAGTTAGCTAAAGGGTTTGAATGAAAACCAGCATGTAAAGTGGATACTGAGGAACCATGGCTTTTATCTGAAATGCACCCACAGACTAGGTAAAACTCACTGGGTACATTTATAATAATTTCTGTCCTCTGTATCAATAAAAAATATTTCTTTACACTATAAAGGATGGATTTATTCTTTCTATTCTGAGAAGCCCAGCTTAAACAATAATATGGAGGTTTTGCTGCCATCAAATAGAGTAATTCTCTGTGCACATTTACATACACCTTCTGTAAAATGTAAACAAAAAATATTCAAGTTATTCCATTCTCTATAAATTCTGAAAAATAAATAAAAGAGTTACAATAAACAAGCTTTCCCAATTTTTTTAAAAATAAGAATTATATATTCTCATTGCAATAAATACAAATCTGTGAGACTGTACTTTTCTTACTGGTTGCAGTGCAGCCTGCACAAAACTAATTATATACAATTGTATTCAATATGCACGCGAAGAAGCAGAGGACTAAACATTAAACAATTGTTTTTAATTGCTTGTATTACTCAAATAATCAGCAAAATGGATATTTTCAGTAAAATTGTGTTCAGATCACACACAGCCACTCAAATTACACAAAAAATGTGTTAGTTGTTTTGGGTCCACTATTTAAATAAATGGATGCTGCCCCTTGAAGGACAATTGGTTATTTGGTAGCTCAGTTGCTACCATTTTTTTCTTATGATTCCATTCCTTGACACCATTCATAGTGTGACATTGTATTATTCAGGCCTGCAGTCTCTATGTTTATGACCATCAAGCCCAACATGACCACATTCCTTAGTCACAGTGAACCCAATGCAACAAAGTTGCTAGGATGTCTTCTGGCACTGGTTTAAACCAGGTGACGTAAGAGAAATACCAAGATTAATGGGAGTACAGGCCCGAACAATAAAGGCTGAACAATAAAAGTCAAAAGAAATGTATAGTTGCAACATTACTATGACAGGGAAAATAATCAGGCAAGACAGAGCCATTGGGTCTTCATATTCAGCTTGGCTGCACCAACCCTGAGTGGATATCTCTTACATTGTCATTGGAGGGGCATTTCCAAGAACAGGTACAGGAGTGCAAGGCAGCAGGAACAGGACAGTGGCAATACACCACCTGACTGTGATCACTACCAGCACAAAATGCGATGATTTAGAACAGAGGGTAGTGGCCGCTGCAGTTCCCTGGGTTATGTAGTCACTCTCCTATTATGGGATAAAACAGCAGCCCATACCATACTCCATCAAACTAACAACTGATGTCACCATAACAATATAGTTATGTTGAAATACTCTTAATTCAAAATCAATATTGCAAATGAAAAAAAAATATATATACAACATTAAAGTAATATATGAATCATTATTTCACATTTGGCATATAAATAGCTTAAAGAATTTTTAGGAGTATATATGTTGTGAACTGTGAGTATGTTATAAAGACAATGGTATGATTTAAATAGCCAAGTGACCTTGCTGTTGTTACAATTCTGGGCTGCTTGTTGGTACAATTCTGGGCTGCTTGTTTCTAAGCATTATTGCCAAGCACCCTGTACAAGCTAGGCACTGAAATACATCTGTTCACCATACTTTGGCTACTTGAATTGTTAAAATATTTTCATCTCTTTGTCTTTATAAAGTCAATATACATTGCTGTTTGTAGATTCCATTTAATAGCAGAACAAAATCATTTTCTGCACACTGTGCTTTTTGCAAACCCCAGCTATCTGTATCAGATAAAGCACTGAACTAAAGAAACATCCAAGTTGTACACTTTAGCAGCAAGGTCATCAGAGATGTGTGATATCACAAAGACCACCATGCCCCTTTCCAAGGCTTAATTTCTTAGTAAACATTAGTAGTCTAGCTTAGTCCCAAACCACCTTCAGCACCTTGTGCAATGGGGAACTGGGGATTGATTTGCCTGAAAAAGCTAGGCTTAGCACAACATTAGAATTTTTCAAAATATAGTCAATTTAAAATACTACTTTTTCTCACTGTAAGAAAACAACTCTTGATGTTTGTATAAATAGTATAGCATAGCACTTCATATCTTTCAGACTAACAGATAGTGGTGTATTTGAGTGCCTTGTAACACAAACACAGAACAAGCTAAAATAAACAAGACTCTCATTACTCCACCTACAACTTGTTTATTAATAATTCATTTTTATTTATAAAATACCTAATAATAATAAGAAAATCTTATGTTAAGACATTTCTTTGAGTAGAAAAATATTAAATATAAACAATTCGGAATATTTTATAACCCTGGACCCTCAGTTATATTCATTTGCTACATTGGGCTAACCATTGGGCTACCCTGTGTGCAAGCTGATTGGTTGAGACAACAGGGACAGGGCAGGACTATCTCTCAAATGGCAGTGTCCCAGAAAACTGTAGTATGAGCTGAGTACAATGGAGGGCTACACTTCTTTGTTCCATTGCTTTTCTTCCAACTAGGAAGGATAGGCATACTCTCTTGTTTGCACAAGCCCTTGTCCATCCGTTGCCGAGCCTTGATCTCCTTGCACAAAATGCGTTTCTTCTCAATCATCTCCATCATGGTGTTGTCCCCCTGCAACCATGGTAAGGGCGCCACCTGCTGGGGGCACATAGTGTTGATATTCCCAGTGTTGGGGGGAAAAAAATATGTGATCTGTAACAGTTAAGGAACATGGTAGAAAGGAGAATGTTGTGGGTGAAGGAAACTGAAGGAACAGAATGTGGTAGCTTTGCTGGACCAAAGAGGAGCAAAACATGGAGAGCGACCAATCCATTGATAAAGCTGTTTACAGTATATTACCTGTGTCACACAAAATCAGTGTGTAGGACTGGTTGTATAATGTGTATTTTGCTGCATATAGCATTTCACTGTGTATGCAGTATTATGTATGCCTGTACAATCAGCCCTTTAAGCAAAAAGAGGGTTAAATGCACCATTCTGGGAGAAGTTAAGACCCCACCTAAAATATTGTGTACAGGTTTGGTCACCATACCTTAAAAAGGATATTGCTGCCTTGAAAAGGGTACAATGTAGGGCTACAAGAATGATTCCTGGTTTTAGAGGAATGTCTTATGAGGAGAAGTCAGCTCAGCTGAATCTGTTCAACTTCGAGCAAAGAAGACTAAGGGGGAGACATGATCCAGGTATATAAGATTGTAACAGGTATGGATGCTGTTCAGCCAAATAGCTTCGATATTAGTTTAAATACTAGAACTTGTGGCCATAGGTGGAAATTAGCGGGAGAATAATCTACAATGGATTTGAGAAAGCACTTCTTTACAAAGTGTGTAGAGTATGGAATAGTCTTCCTGTTAGTGTAGTGCCAGCTAAAAACCTGGGTTCCTTTACATTAGAACTAGATAAGATTTTAACAACTCTGAGCTATTACTGTAGTTAAATTCTCCCCAAATGAGCTTGATAGGCTGAATGGCCTCCTTTCATTTGTAAATTTCTTATGTTCTTATGTACACTACACTAAGACGTGATGAGGTATGGGATGTATATTTTTAATGCCAGAATGTCAGCAAATGCAACTGGCTGAATGTTTTGACTGTCAGGATATGTTGCTAGTGATAAAGATACAAATGTGTAATTAAGCAAATTTGCTGAGCTGTCCAATTCACCAAGGAAATGCACTTCTGCCAGTCAAGTAATAAATCATTTCATGCCATTACCTAGTGTAGGAAATTTAGGTAGGTAGTGTCAACACATGCAGTACAATATAACTTTACTGATGTTTAGTACACTGTCAAATTTCCATACACCAAACAAAAGATCTCACAGTAAACAGACATAAACACAGACACAACACCACAAAGACAAGATTGGACATCATGGTTTTGGAAATCATTTATTTATTTAAGATGATCTTATATTTGCCTGAAAATTTAAGTAGAATCTCAAAGCGTGTGGTATATGGTATGTGGGAGTATGTGAGTATTCAAAGCTCTGAGTGCATTAATTCTAATAGACTGTAGATAATACTGTAATGTGCTTGTTGATTTATAAACTTTATGTCTCTCATGTGTAAATACTGAGAATTTGAATGATGCCACCACCCCCCGCCCAAAAAAACCTATAATTATCGATATCAGATTTATTTAATTTATGTGATATACCACTTTCCAGTTTTAATTGATCTGATTTTATTGTTTGATTTCAGTAGGTGAAGTTTTATGAAATTACAAGGCAGGAAAAAATTGTTTTTAATACAATAGAATTAAACTAAAGAAAAATATAACTTTTATCTAATAAGGAAATGCATACAGAAACATACACTTGCATTTCATTTAATTCCAGACATGCAGTTGTATGCACATATTAAATAATAATTAATGTGATTAAAAATACCATGAAACTTCCAATGAAATTAGAGGTATACAAAGTGCTTAAAGTGTTTTGGGATCTGACTTTTACAAGATGCATTAAACAGTAAAACAAACGAGGATAAAAATGTCTGAAAGGAATACTTTTGCCTTAGATAGCATTGATGTTTGTGTATATGTTATAAATATACACAGTATATATATATATATATATATATATACACTAGGCCTGGCAAGTTGAACTTCATTATTCAAATAAAATTTGAATTTTTAAAATATTTATATATTCGACAGCAAAAATCCCCATTTGAATTTTTGAAGATTTATGTTGGCCACTATTAATGACTTTAACATGAGTTTTCTCATTTTTGTTTTGCCAAATGCCTTAGTCCCTTAATGTAGAATAAGGGATCTGCCACAAGCAGCAGACATCTGAAAAGAAACTATAAATGACATGATCCTTTATTTACCATTTGCATAAGACTGAGTACAGGTACATTGGAAAGCATCTTTTTCTCTACCCCATTCTGCTCTCCATGGCACACACTGACACATACACAGGTGAGAGCAAGTTTGGAGGTCACAGCACAGGGTCAGTCAGCATGCCCCTGGAGCTGGGAATTAAGGGCCTTGCTCAAGGGCTCAAAAATATTTGACTATTCTGCTGAGGGAGGGGTTCAAAGCACCGGTTTTCTAATCACAGGCACAGAGGCTTAGCCCACTGTGCCGCACATTGCCCCTTCAGCTAGGCTAAAACTACCCAGCAAGGAAGCTAGTGAAATATTGTGCTAAGTAGAATAATATACACATAAGCCTATGTCAGCTGTCTAATGTCAATCATTTGATAATTTACTTTTTTGCACCACAATTTAGATTTTTGTTGTTGCCGCAGGCCTAAATAATTAAAAATGTGTTATTATATATCAGATATCCCATCTTATGTATATTGATTTCAGGGATGTGGCAACTGGGAAAAGGGTTGCTGGGTAGGCTTGGGAGGTATTATATGAATACCCAACCTCGAACTCAAGAAATTGTCAGGAAGTACTAGAAAATAATGGAATAGTGTTTCTTTTAAATAAAATGGCATCAAAATACCGTACACTACGTATGGGGTAAAATTTGCTGACTGATTAGGGTGGGGTTGTAATAGTAAAACTTCTTGCCAGCTAATTTTACTTCCATTGAACTGTGGAACAACAGATTTTCTGGACGTTGTGCATCATTTTTGGGTGTTTGGGAGCCACTGTCAATGAGTCAATGAGTTCCAGGAGAGCTGGGATGTTTGATATACTTTTGTCCCATCAACATTTTCCTCAGGTAGTAGGTTAACGCTGCAGGTTTCGGATGCGCAAAACTGGCTTAGGTTACAATGCAATGTTTTACTGGGTGTGTAGTGTAATTGTAATTTACATTAAAATATTTTCAAATGATTCAAATATTATTCAGATACGAATTCCCAGTTCTAACATATACAGTGTAAAGTGTATGTGTGTGTGGATTAAGTTTATATTACATTGTGGGGATCAAATGTCCACCACAATGTAATAAAAAACATTTTTATTTTTTATGTTGTGGGGACCATTTTTCAGGTTTTGACACAGACCTGTGAATGCAAAAAATTAAAAATGCCAGAAGTCTTGTATCTTGTTTGGTTACTTATGGTCAAGCTTAGGGCTGGGTAGGGGTAAAGGTCTTCATGTTGGGGTTAGAGTTTTCCGCATAGAAATGGATGGAGAGTCCCCACAAAGATATAATTACAAACGTGTTTGTGTGCGTGTTTGTGTGTGTACGTGCGTGTATACACATGCACACACATTAAATTGAAGAGACTTGGAAAAAAGTTTTGACAGACACAAACACAGAACAGTACTTTCAGTCAACAGGACCTAAATCAGTTTGTAACAGACAGATGGATTGCAGACACATGAGTAGGACACAGGTAGGACAAGGGCAGCACACAAGTTCATTCACTGGTGAGTGATGGTACCTGGCTCTGCTGTGACCCTGGCACCTGTCGCTGGGGTGTCCCCAGGTTGGGGGCCACATCTGACACTGAGGCTGACTGTCCCCCCCTGGCCACCGTTTTGGGTTCTGCAAGATTAGTAGAGTTGAGTTAACAACAAGCATCTTGATCTGAAAAAACCTTTATTAAATGATGTCAATAAGACATTTATTCTGCTAATAAATTACAAAATACCACCACTAGACTTGAATGTAGATAATAAAGTCTGATTATATTTCCAGTAGTAGTGAACAGGTGTTAATCAGAGAGTTCCGATATCAACCCTGATTCACAAATTTGTCCCCCTTGAACCCTCACCTAAAATGTTACTCCCTAGCATCATAGTATGGCTGTAATAGGAGCACCCCGATCTGATAGACATGGTATTGCCTGATTGTCCTGACTTTCCATCCATCTCGACTGCTTTTAGGGAGTCCTTGGGCAGTGGGCCATGAATGACTCCCTTGTCTTTGCTGTCATCTTTGGGCTGTGGTTCAGTGCTATGGCTCTTACTCTTGATCTCAGCTGCAAAAATAGGTAACAGAGGCAATTGTCTTATTTATAGAACATGGCTAAGGTCAGCATGATAACTGGTGTAGTATAACATTAAGCCATCTCAAGAATACATTTCCAAACAATGCTTTCCTGGTTCCAGTCCTGACTTTGTAGCAGACAAATTCTCCCAAGGAAGGAACAATCTTTTAATCAAATATTGAAATTAATCTAAATGAATATGCATTAATACTTTTTTTTAATCTTGGATCTATATTTTAGCTCTCCACAGTTTTGTTTTACCGAGTTGTTCATCTCTAAAAAATAGGAAATTGTTTTAGACCTTTATAAGTGAAGCAATCATTACAGTGGCACCAGAATGTGAACATTGAATGCTATGTCATTTTGCTCAATAAATAAATGCATAATATTTTGCATTTTATACATTTTAGTGGGCTTTCTTTGCTCTTAAGAAATTAAGATCTAGTTACATTTCAGATTGTTTTAGAAAGTGACACCATAATTCATGCAATACATTTCTCTGTCATAATAAGTTATTACTGTGGCCCAAAAAGGGGTCAAGGCATATCAAATGACACCTATAACGACTGATGCTGACTGCAAGTATTGCCTCTCTGAGAGGCAGTACATCACATTGTCCACAAGATGTCTCTATTGAGCCACAGTAGTGCACGCACATAATAACACTACCATAGCATGACAGAAATACAATGAAGTGGAAGACAGCTAATATTTGGTAATTGTAGTCAACATGTTGAATGTAGAAGAAATGGCAGGAACAAAGATCTAAATTAAAGTCAGATGACAGGATTAGAACATCTCCAAAACGGCTAAGATTGGAGGGTGATCACAGTCAGTCATGGTGAATACCTACTGAGAGTGGACCAAGGAAGAAAAAATCACCAATTGCTAACAGGGTGCTGAATGACCAAGATGGGCACAAAGGCTATCCAGTCTGGTTTGAACTAACATAAGGGGTACTGTGGTACAAATGGAAGATAATTTTAATGATGGTTACGGAAATAAAATTACGATGTCACAATCAGGTTGATGCCTGTTTTTAACATAACCATCCTTTCACTTGTAATCACCTAATTTGCTTAATGCATGGCAAACAGAAAACAATATCATAGCCTAGCACAGCCCAATCCGACTGTTCCTTCCTTGGACCACTCTCAGTAGGTATTTGCCATAACTGACTCTGATCATCCTCCAAGCTTAGCAGTTACACCACACATATAAAGCAAAACAAAACAGTAAAACTCCCTATTCTGTCATGCTATGCAAGCTGCTGTTCCTTCCTCCATATATCAAACACAGGTTTATACACTGGCACATCCATCACATCCTTTATATTCTTGGTAAGCATTAAGAAAATTACTTTGCTAACTGATGAAAGCTTTCCACTATTTTTGCTGCCAAATGTTTCAGTCTTAATTGCCATCTCAGCCATGCAGGACTAGATCACTATACTACAGAGGAGCTTAAGTTGAGGGAGTGTGGCCACTGTACCCGACAAAAAGAGGCAAAAAGACACATCTAACTTCAGACGGTGCATTTAACCCTTTATGGTGTCATGTTTCACAGAAGTGTGTTCATCAACACTGAAAGCCATCTTACTATTGTAACACTTTAACCTTTGTCACCAATTTAATTAGCAATACTGAAAGATTATATATAAAAATTGATTCATTCTATTGTTAAACATTATGGTTATACAATGGTTAAAAGCAAAAGACAGGGCTGAGCCTGTTGAAGAGTTTGACTGGAATTATTTGGAAGTATATTTTAGTGTATTTGAGTGTTTGTGTGCCAGCTAGTACGGTTACGTGGGTGGTTGTTGTGTCATTTAGGATCCTTGTCTGTTCTTGTTAATTGACAGCGCGAGTGTTATCGATAGCTGCGGTGTCACGCGAGCAGCGTTTCTGTCAGCGTACCTTCGCATCAAACAACTGCGGGGTAATATTATCTAACGTCGGTAATATTAACTTGGAAAGGACAGTTGCTCCTGAGCGTTGCTCAGTTGCCAGTCGGGGCCAGGAGGACATTTTCTACTTTTTTCCCGCTCCAGCAGTAGCCTGCTTTGAGAGGGTCTTTTGTGGATTTTCAGCCTCCCTAGAGCAACTTCGCTTTATTTTAGTTAAATGTGGTTCAGAAGGAAGTTAGTCTAGGGTAGGTAATTTAGGGTAGGGTAGGTTGTTAATTTGGTTATTTTAAAAGTTTAATTTCTAAGGTTTCTAAGAATTTGTCTCTGACCCCATCATATACTTTAAAAAGTTCAGTTTTAACGTCTTTATTTAGTATATTATTGTACTTGGCATTTTATTTTACTTACTTTATGCTAATTAAATCAAGTAAAAGTTAAATATGCTATATAAATATACTGAGCTGGGAGTAAAGGTCGGGGCAGCTCAGTGTTGTGTTTGCAAGATGATTCCCCTTCTGGATGCTTGCGTCCAGTGGGACTTACAGTAATCTGCAAACGATGTTAGTGGACTCACTCATGGTCAAGGTTCCTGACCTCGAGGAGTAACCGGTTTCCCATCCAACACAACAATGAGTTAAAGGAGAGAACTAATATGCCTTTTAGGGAGACTGTGTTTACGTCACAAGTGGGGAAGGGGGAGAATGATGAACAGGTAGGTCGAGAGAGCTGGGTGAATGTATGTCGTAGATGTAGAAAAGAGGGTACACAGTTCACAGAGGCAGCATCACCTGAAGTGATGGTGTCTAACCGCTTTCAGGTGCTTCATGCTTTAGAGCCGGGAGAGTCTGGGGAGGAGGAGGGAGGTTGTGGTAGTAGGGGATTCAATTATTAGAGGTGTAGAGGTGTGCACCTGTGATAGTGTTCAGTACGGTGTCTTGCCTGCCTGGTGCCCAGGTAGGGGTCCTACTGAATCGAGTGGAGAGGCTTTTGGCCCCTGTCGGGGTGGATCCAGTGGTCATGGTGCATGTTGCCACCAACAAAATAGGAAAGGGCAGGAGGGCTGTTCTGCAGGATTCATTTATAGAAGTCGCGGATAAGCATAGAAGCAGAACATCCACGGTGGTATTCTCTGGAATACTTCCTGTGCCACATGCAAGCCAGGCTAATTTAGCTGAGATAAGGGGATTAAATGCATGGCTAAAATGGTGGTGTAGGAAAGAAGGGTTTAGGTTTATGGGGCACTGGAAGACCTTCTGGAACAGGTGGGACCTGATCAAGCCAGACGGGTTGCATCTGAACCATACGGGAACCAGTGTATTAGGGAGGCGTATGTGTAGAGTAGTTGAGGAATGTTTAAACTAGGGACTGTGGAGGCAGGGAGGTTAGTTAACAATTTAGGTGGGGAGAGATGGAAAGTCCTAATAAATATTAAAAGTGGGCACTGTAAAAGGCCTACCCTTTGTGGTCTGTATTTAAATGCTAGGCGTATTAGAAACAAAATTCATGATGTAGAGGCTTTAATTTCATCAGACACATGACATTATAGGAATAACTGAAACATAGATGAGTAACAATTATGTTGAAGAATATATAATATGGATGGCTATACGTTGTTCTGTAGAGACCGGTATAGGCAAGAAGGGAGGTGGGACACAGTCTCTGGCTCTAAATGAACTCGAGATGGTGGAATTAGTACAGGATTGTTTTTTTACTCAGTTTGTTAATACTCCTACCAGGGGAGAAGCCCTTCTTGATCTTGTTTTCTCTAATAACCAGAATAGGATTGGAAAATTAGAGGTTTTAGAACCATTGGACGGCAGTGATCATAGCATGGTTAAATTTAAGGTTAATTTTAGTGTCCGAAGAATAAAGTCCAAAACAAAAGTATGCAGTACGTGTCAGGCGGCTAACTTTGGTGTGAGATAGTGGTCTCACTCATCCCTGCCATATACAGTAGTACTTCAGCTTCTCTGAAGCAAATGCTCTATAAATAGGTCAGTCTTGCAGTGTAATATTCTGTCAGGCCTAGTGGCAGAATATGACAGTTTACAATGCCTGCCTGTTTGAATGGAGAGGGGCAGCATTACAGAGCATGCAGACTAATACGGAGTGCTAGAGTACACTACTACAAGTTATATGGTGAAAAATCTGTAAACATACTCAGCATGTGTTGGACGCTATGGAGTGTTGAATGGCAGAGGATAGTATTTATAAAATAAATTATTTGTAATAAAAACAAGCAAATAAGAATTGTGGAATTGTGCTTTCAATATAAAGATATTTCGTTAATTATGTACAACAAAATAGTAACTCCCCCCTGCCCCCCAAATCACTGTATGTCATTTTATTCATCAAATGACAGTAACAACTAGAAATCTGATGTTGGTGAGGGCAACTTGTATATGACTGGACTGGAATACTCACCTTCTGCAGGCTCTTTGGACTTTCTGCCACTAGAGGACTTCCTTAGAAGACTCCGCCCAGTGGTGAAAAGATTGGTGAGCTCATCTAATGGGCTGGTGGGGGTGCGTGAACGTGGCGCAGTCTGCATGGATCCATGGGCACTGGAGGAGCTTGACAGTTTAGTCCCTTCCTGAGAAGAGCTCTTTGAAGAATGAGGCACAGCAGAAGCACTGCGAGGCATGGGCCCAACTGCCACGGCATCATAGGGCGGAGGCCGCTTTAGGCTAAGAGGTGTGAGAGAGCGACCCATGCTGACAGGAGAGGGGCAGGCCGAGTGGCTGCGTGGGTACCCGTGGGCAGAGCCCAAAGATTTGTACAGGCTGGAAGGCATAGGGGGTGCAGAAGACCTTCCTGAAGAGGTGATGGTATGCGTCACAGAGGCTTCTTTCTCTGTTCTACGTTGCGTGGATGGCAGCGACTCAGTAGAGGTGGGAGATGTCCTAGTTTTGATATAGGACATGTTCTCCAGTGCAGGCAGCTTTGTGACCTCCAGTGGTGTTAGCGGTGACTCATCTGAGTTCGGAGAGCATTGCGCAGGAGCAGGAGGGAACACCAGCAAGGGGGGACGATGTGACAGCAGATTGGGAAAGGGGGCAGGGATGTCACACAGTGAGCCCCGGGGTGTGGAGACCTGTGTCAGGTCCATGTCAGGGATAGTGGGTGTTGGGCATTGAGGTGAACCACTAAGGTGGTCCCACTTGGAGTCCTGGCTAAAGTCATCCAAAGTAGGATACTTCATCTCTTCATACACAGCCTCACTCTGGTCCTCATCATCTCGCTGGAGGTCCTGAAGTACATTGCCCACCATCTCAATGTAGACTGGCTCATCCACATCTGAGTCACGGGCCAGGCTCTGGGACAAGGGCATCTCCTTTTTGGAAGATTTTCTGACCACGTGATTCTTGATGTAGGACTCATCAAATGAAGTGCTCAGCTGGGTGTTGGGGTTCCTCTTGGGTTTGGGGGGTGGCACCTTCTTGTAGTCCTCATTGCAAATTCGGGACTTGGATGATGCTAAACCATAAAAACACAAATAATATTTTAACATTAAAAATTATGGCATTAGAGAAATTATGAGAAATTAGTATTATTTGGAACTATAAGCATAAATTAATCAACAATAATGATGGAATCTCTGCTCTTATTTTATACTTTTATACCTTCATTTGGAGCAATTTATAAAGTGATAAGAAGGTTTGAATACATATTCACATCATTATATGTAGCTCTGGGGGTGTTTTAAAGAATCTGGGTCAGTCATATACTGTAAATCAAAAACTCCTAGCTTATCAACACACTGCAGATTAATGTGCACATGATTAACCTTTGTCCAAAAGCCCAGCAAATCTTTATGTCCCAAAGAGATTCTGCCTGATCCATTGGCCTTAATTTGATGGCCTCCCTGAATTCTTTCCCTCTTAGTATAAATGTTTATTGTCACCTGTGCTGGTGATTTCAATGACTGTAACCTATTAAAGACCTTGGAGAATCTAATTACTGAAATTTGTAGTGGGACACATTAACAATTTTGGACATATATGCTGGCAAATTTAGTTTTCAATTTTCAGTTTTGTATATATGTATATGTATGTCTAAGTGTGCAGTAAAATGTGTGTATATATATGTGTATTACAGTGTGCGCACCTCTGTAAATTATCAAGAATTCTTTGCAGTGAGGCAGTCAATTGCTCAATTCAGCCCATCATTTCTAAATATAGGATATCTGTCTAGGGCCTTTTTCTCTCAGGATAGGAAGTTTCAAGTAGGGTAGAGAAAGGAAGGGGGAAAAAAATCATGGCCCATATACAGACAGACACGACATATGTGTGTGTTGTGTCTGTATCTGTATCTGTGCGTACATGTGCCATAGTTTTTAAGATGTATATATTTATTAGGGCTGGAAAAATTATCACATTAACACATAGTGTTAATTTTAAAATCATAATGTATTATCATTTCTTTGATTGCATGAAGTATTTCTCAGCAAATGGGAGAACATCACGAGAGTTTGGTTATGATGTGAAGAATCCCAGATTTCAAAGTTAAAATCAATCTCATGGGACTTATCTTGTCTTTAAAAATTGCAGGACAAAGTCACACATAGGATAATAACATGGTTGGGCATTTCATGTCTAGTAGCTACAAATCCAGACCAAGATTTAGTTTCTACCTATCAGCAAAGCATAAAGCATCATAGTCATGGAATACTCAGTTGGTTGGTAGAAACAAAGGGTCCTATTTTCCACCATCACAAAGTATGGTGCAAAGTGGTTTTTCTAGTTTCGTATCAGAACATTACTCAATTTAACACCATGCACAAATGTCTTTAAAATAGCAAATGATTTTATGCCGGTTTCGTGCTTGTAGGATGAGGCATAGCTGGGCACATTATCAGTGCATTGATATTTTAAGGCAGTGAAATGACACTGCACTTTTGACCAACAAATACATCAAAAGTCAGTGGTGCATTGTTAAACGGTATTTAAGTGGTGCCTTATAGAAACGAGCAGGTGTATGCCACTTCTTACTGATACAGGTATGCGCTGGAGGTACGGTAATGGTTTTTTGTTATTTTATTTAATTTATTTTATATATGTTTTATTATACAGTACATCTGGTCCTTTAGCATAATCATACTGTTTAATGAAGCACAAAAAGATAATAATTATACGAAAATAAGAACATAAGAAATTTACAAATGAGAGGAGGCCATTTGACCCATCAAGCTTGTTTGCTATGTAATTCCATCCAGGTTATAGTTTATAGTTTCTTATCTCATACCATTAAAGTTAGCCTTCCTGAAACATGTATATTATCTTTCATTTGAACATTTTAAAACACCTTAAAACTGTAGGTTGTGTTTTGTTTGAATAAAGATTTCACTTTTATTTATATGTTGTGAAATGCAGACCCAAAATTCAAATAAAAAAACACCCACAACCATAATTAAGTTCCCGTTCCTAGTCACTGTCTTCAGTCAGCGGTAAACTTAGGTTTTCTCTGTGTTCTGACAACATTATACCACTTTTGACACTGCAGAGATGATATGGTGATACCAGAAAACAAGGACAAACTCACTGTTACCTTATCCTTTACCTGCTTCACCTCAAAAGCCTTAGGTGGAATAGGGGTGGTCCTGTAAATGATGTGTTCCCACCTTTTCATCTTGTGCATGAGCATGCCTCAGGCAAAAAGTGATCTTGCCAGGTGTTCTACTGGGCACTTTAATGCACACATGAGTAACGACAATGAAACCTGGAAGGGTGTCATCTGGAGAAATGGTTTGTCTGATCTGAACCCAAGGGGTGTTCTGTTAATTTGACTTCTGTGCATAATGAACATGTTCAAGCATAAAGGGGTTCATAAGTGCACAAGGCACCAGAGCACTCTAGGCCACAGTTCAATGATCAGTTTTGTTGTTGTATTGTTGAATCTGTGTCTACATGTTTTTGACACCTGTGTGAAAAGAAGAGCTGAGCTGTCAACTGATCACCACCTGTTAGTTAGTTGGGTCAAATGGTGGTGGCCAAATAGACCTAGTACACAGCAAAGTTCTGGAACCTAACCCCAAAGTATATTGGTTGTCAATCAAATTCTCTGCTGCTGAACTATGGAGATGCAAGCAGAAAAAAGTATTCATTGACTTTCTAAAAGTAACTGAGGTACAAGTATAATCCAATCTGCTCATTTTTTGCTCCACTACTTCTATCTCTTTTCCCTGCACTTCCACATAACTTCCAAGTTAGTGCTGATGCTTGTGATCAACCAATCAGCAAGATAACGCAGTAAGCGCCTCCCCAGTAGTTCATGCTGAAACGGAAAGTACCTACTATAGTGGACAATGTGCACCACGTAACTTCAATGTACTGTGTTTTATATGTATTTATTAATAATTGCACTGTGTCCATTCACTGCCAGTAATTTTAAGCAAGACAGCTGGGCTATTGAATGTAAAGTGCATACATAGAGAGGAAGACAGCGGTAAGGAGCATGAACTGATTACAGCACATTGCCACACCCACCACACAACAAACCACCTCAGGGATGAGAACATGAGTACAGCCAGTGGGTGATACCTCTGCACTACACTATTCTGAACAGAGTGAGTTTTTTTCCAGTGGCTGGAGTACCAATCCCACCACCAACCCCCAATTTTTTTCCCCTGGAAGTGGGAAAATCTGCTTGCAGGGCTGGATGTAAATTAACATGATACCAAGTATGAAGAAATTGCAGGTTTAAGACCTTGCTCAAGGGCCAAACAGAGTAAGATCATTCCTGGTATTCACAGGATTCAAACCAGCAACCTTTCAATTACTGGCACAGATCCCATGTCTCAGAGCTATCACTCCACCTGCATGGAAGCACTGAAATATACGAAAAATGAAAAGATATTACAGCTGGAATATTGCTTATAAAGCTAAATTTACCACAGTGTTGGATTTAAGGTTTAAACTCAAACCCACTTTTTTATTTCAGAAAAGTATACCTATAACTAGCATGTCCAATCTGCTGGTGGTCTTTATTAGTCTGCCATTGTACTTTCTGTTTACATTAGTTAATAAGTCCTTCAACTTTGTTTTTTAACAATATAGGCAACTGTGGAAGATGGGAGCCTAATCTTTTTGCTGATCTGTCGAACAGAATTGCCTTCTTACTGCAAAGAAATCATGCAAACATTTACTTTCAAAGAACTGTTCCAAGATAATCTATAGTGGGCATATAAGTTAATTTAGGGACACATGGGTGTTGTTCCCATAGGTTTAGTTTGTCATCACATTATCCTTGAACATGTCTCGCTAAGCCTGAGAACCAGAATAGATTTAAGTGTCCAAATAGTTCTTTAGACATAATTTTGAACAGCATGTCTATTCTTCTATAATTTACCATCTAACCAATTTCTTTTCGTCAAATATTTTGTTTTCACAACAGAATAACATAATATAAATGCAAGTTTGTGCAACATTTTGTTACACATCTTTATAAAATTCTGATATTATGGTATAAGTATGGCATAAGCATCCGAATTGCTTTACTGGTCACTGTATGTTTGAGTTTGTGACCTAATCACTAGGGATGCATGCTCGTGTTTAGATGGATGCTGGTTTGAATCCCTGACCTACAAGGTACTGCCCCCACACAATGCTTCCTGGGCTCTAAATAATAGCTACCTACTGCTGTGCTGCATATGTAGATTAAATTTAGAGGACCCATTTTGTTGTGGTGTGTTGACAATTTTTCACTTCACTTATTTATGAAACTCTGTAAGGTACCTCTAATTCTTGAAAGTATTGTATCAGATCTACATTAAGCTTCTGTACAGAAACTGTGACGTTAGTGCAACGTACCCCACTGGAAGATCTGTTAAGAATAGCTGGAAAAGATACAAAAACATCTGCATTCAGGATATGCCTTTGATAAACAGAATCGTATGTGCTGTTCACTTGAAATATTTAGAGCAATATCACCTGTGGTTTTTTTACCACTGACAGTTTCTGTGTCAAATATGAATTATTCAGTATACAATGGGGAGCTTAACCTCAATAGGACGTCAGTCAGGTTTCCCACAAAACTTCATGTTTTCTTGTATATACTCCATAATGGTTACAGTCACTCAGTATTTATTGGTCATGTGAACAGAACAAGCTTGAGCATGCAGAAATTTTCAAGGACTGCTGTAATTTAGGTCATGATCTGAAGGAAAATCCAGAGAAAAAGGGTATGAGATGTAGTGTGTCCTGGATGGGATGGGATAACATTACTATAACACACACAGGCATCCTTAGCAGAATTTGTAGACTTATAATTTTCATTTATAATCTTTGGATGGTTGGAAACTTGGAGGTCACCAGTGGTTGACACTACCTTTGTCTCCTTATTAACTTGACTAACTGATTCCTGAAAAAAGATCTTCAGGACAGGTAATAACTGGTTAATGATAAAATTCACTGAGTGTTTTGATCATATTTTACATGAAGAACTGGAGATTATGGCCAAATGAACAAACAAATAGTAAACATGCCATTAACTATAGCTACTGGAGAAAAACTGGCGGTGGTTAGACCCACAACTCACCTTCTGACCTCTCAAGGTCTTTAGCCAACATGCTTGAGGGCACACTTGTGTTTACCGTCTCTGCAGACGTGCTCAGCTTAGTACTGGGATCTCGCTTCGGCTTGGGTGGTGGCTGCTTGCGGGAGCTGGGGCTGCCATCCTCGTCCCCTCCTCCGACAGAGTGTAAGGACTGAGAGCGCACTGAGAAGCCCGAGCCACAGGAGAGGGGTAGCCGGTCCTGGGGGGGTGGCATGGTCATGAAGCCCATGCGGAAGTGTTTTCCTGCATAACCGCCTTCTGACACATGAACAACATCTTCTCCAATCCTGGAAAGAGAAGCAGAGTTGGTTTAGGGAGCTAGCTGTTTATTTATATGCATATATATAGCTTCAGTTTAATCATGACATTTTGCTATTCATACTTAGCAACAACACAAACAAGTAAAAAGAACGATGGATTTGTACTACATTTAATTTTTACAATGTTTACAGTTCGATGTGAACCTTCCAGTGATATGGCCTTCCATGCAAAATACAAGAAATTAAGTTTATATTTGATTATATGAACATGTGTTCATAAAGAGTTTCAGAGAACATGCTTGCCAATAGAAAGTAAACAAATACATCCCCCCCCAATATCCATGGAGTATACGATCCAAGACCTAGCCAAAGCCATGGATTGTAGCAAACATTATATATTACCTGCATTATAATGGTGAATATGATAATTGATAAAGCACTGCTACATCTTCTATTCACAGTCATAAGACATTATAGTGCTGATTATAACTTCATAAGCTCCAGTGAAGCTCTCATTTATAATGCACTAAAGGAACGTTCATAATACATTATAAAGGTCAGTATAAAAATTAAGGATGCTTTGTGTTATGCCTTTTTATAAATATTTATGGCCATATTTATAATGCTTTATGAATACATTATAATGTGTTATGAATGTGTTAACAGATTTTTTAAAAGACATGGTATTCGTAGAAAGTCTTACCAAATAAGATATCAACAGCAATAACTAATTATAAAATAAAACAATTATACTGTCATAAAAGTAACCCTCAATGGATGGAGCAATGAAAAATATCTTGTACAGAACATTTTTATTTTGATGTGGAATTTTATTTCTTAAAAAATATTATTTTTGGAAATTTCTACATAATATTTTTTGACCAGGGTAAACCGGAGATAACTGAAATCATGGTTACTGAATCAGAGGATACAGGAATCCACTGTATTTATTAGAACTTGATTTTTTTTAACAGTGAAGGATGAAAAAAGTATTTTGAGCTATACTGTAATGGAATAGGTACACTAACAGAATGTTAGACACAAGATCCTAGCACAAAAGTTTACTCTGCTCCCTTGCTGTACGTATTGCTTCTTTCAGTGATTATTACAGAGAAGTAATTGAAATTCTAATCACTGGGATTGGAAATCGAAAGGGTGTCTCTTTTCCCTGACCAAAGTGAGTGTGGTAAATCACCAGGAATATTGATAAAATGGACAAGTGGGCTCTAAGACTGCTGATAAAGTCTGTTCTGGACTTGAAGAGATGAAATTAGGAAGATCTGTCTTTGCAATAAAATGCATTGCCCATAATTAGGTGCACATGAACTGCTTGGCTGTAAGTGCAGAGCTGTGTGTCATGATCCGCTCCGTACGATCCTCTCGTGTGCCACGCCCCCTCATTTCCCACGTGTATTTCCCTGATTGTACT
>JAABNX020000042.1:17734385-17744867 GCA_015163995.2 Mormyrus lacerda | reverse complement strand
CCCTTCGTTCCTCCTGTTCCTGCTCCTCCTCCTCCTGTGCCTCCCATGTTCACTCCCGGCCCTTTTGTTCCACCTGCCTGTGTTTCCCATGTGTCTCCCTTCCTTGTGTGTCTCTCAGCCTTTCCCGTTTTATGTCAGGTTTTGTCTCGGCTTGTGTCTGTTCTGTGTGTCGGTTCTGTTCCCGGTCCCTCGTTAATGTTCTTGCCTTTTGTTTTCCAGGTCCTGTCCTCCCAGTTCTGTCTCCTCTGTCGCCTCCCCTGAAGCACACCTGGAGTGCGCGCCTTTTGGGGGGGGGGGGGTTCTGTCATAATCTGCTCGTCTGATGCTCCTGTGTGCCACTCCCACCTCGTTACCTTCTGTTACTTCCGAATCGTACTCACCTGTTACCTGATAAGTTCCACCTATCCTGTGTATATAGTCCACGTCTGAGTCTGTATCAGTAGAGCTGCCATTGACGTTAGTCTGCCCTGTCCGTCTCAATAAACCCTTGTTATCCGGCTACCCGGCTTTGCTGCCTTCCTGCCTGCCTAATGAACTTGACAGTATGAATGAAGATGCAACTATTTTGTTTGAGACTAAATTTTGGGTTTTTTTAGTAGGTTTTTAATGATAAACACAGTTCATATAATGCCATTTTAGAATTGCAAAGAACTGCAATCTCATTAACGGACTAAGACTAAAACTTGAATCAAAATATGCTGTGAAAATGAACACTGCACAGCCTACAGCAAGCCAGACAGAGGGCTGGAAAACCTGACAGTCTGCATAAAATCCAGACCAGTGGTCACCCTTACTGGAAATTGATCGTTTTCCACGAACACTAAAAAAACGGTGATCAACACACCTCCCCTGGTCAGCAAGTTTTGATACCAGCTGTTTAGCAGATTCTCCATACATTACATTTACACAAAAATCAAGAATGGGAGCTTTTATTTACAGCCACAGAAAAAAACACATATACACCTATTTCGATGAACCCACTACCACAGGTTGCTCTTCCATAGCTTAGGGAGACACAAGTGTGATTCTCATGTCAGCTAGATTCTGAATTTTGCCTAATAAAACTACTGCATTCTAAAGAAAATATTACAAGCCAACCTTACACACTCTCCTTACCTCTCAAAAAAAAGTGAACCGATTATATTGTCCATAAAAATTTAAAGTTAATTCTCAGTTAAAAAACAATATATTTAGCTGACCGAATACCAAACTGCTACAGATAAAATTTACCAGCTCAGAGCTGTTAAAAGATAAGACTGGACAAATACTTTTTGAGTTATCATGCTGGCAAGATCAGTGTATGAGCTTGCCTTCTTTTTGCTATCACTATGAGGCACTGTTTAAATTTTGGTATGATTAGTCTCAAAATTGGATTAGGTTCAGATTTTCAACATTACAACATGACTTCAACATGATTGACAAAGATCTGATTAAATATTTTATCGCACTGATGAAATGTAGTTAATCATGGTGGTGAAAAGAGTCACTGCACAGATACTGTGCAATGAAAGTGGGTGTTCAGCTCATTTTTTTTTTACTATTACCATGTACTTGTGTTTGTTTTACACTGTCAATATATAACACGTTAACAGTTTTGGACATTTGAACAAAATTTACAGACTTTTGTATGTCTGTTCAATATTTTATAGTCATCTACAGTATCCAGGTCACTGACATGCCATTTTTGTGCATATTCTGAGCATCTAGGGTAACACAACGTGTGTCCAGCAGGGGTGCCACAAAGTGAATTCATCATTTTCAAAATTGATAGTGTCATGGATCGCGCTGGAGAATCTGCATCGCCATCTTAGCCATGCCCCCCGGGGATTCCGACCAATAGGGCTTCCCCGAGGCTTCACGGCCTGTCATCCATTTTTTCTTGTCTTACTATTTGCTCCAGTCTCGGACACTACTCTCCCAGCTATTCCTAGTTTCCCCTTGTTTCAGTGTGCTATATCTGGCAACTCGGTTTTCAGATCTTCATGGTGTGCCCTGAATTTGCATTTTTCTCTGTGATTATCTGTGCTCTGATATCTGCTACGCTTCCTAGATTCTGAGTTTCTGCCTGTTCCCTTCTGTACCTATGCCGATCACTCAACTCCTGCCTGGAAGACCAACTATGGATTTTGGTTCAGCCCCCTGGTTACTTTCGCTGTCTTGAGTCTTGGAATCCTGTACCTCCAGTGTGGAGTTGGAGATCCGTGATCCGCTGATCCATGTCAGTGTCCATCTTCTTGTCCTCACAACAGATACCTCCTATCCCATATGAAAACTATGAATTTTTTTTCCATGATGCACATTAACAGGATGGATATCTGAAATATTTTTGTATTCTTTATAATCTTATCTTGGACAATGTACGTAAAAAGTTATCTAACAGTTTGGATGATTGTCAAGGGCAAGAGAGCGTGTACCTTTAACTTACAGCCACTGAGCTACTCCCTTCCAGTCAGTAAACATGAACACCTTTGTTATAGTTCAGAAACAATTCTATAGCTACCACTCAGCCATAAGCACCACTGGCAGAATCCAAGCAGCCTGTGGCAAAAATGCCAACAATCTTAAACAGAATGATAGCTACCTCCAAAACGGATTCAGATGGAGTTTGGTGGTGCCTTACATCAGTATATCTGATTTTCAGTATAAAATTAGCCAGCAGAGCAATTGTAAAGCATCCTGATCAAACAAACAAAGCACCTAATGAGGAACAGTGAATGTATAGCTTTAATTTTGTATGTCCGACAAAAAGCAAAGAGGTGTATTATTTGATGTTAGAGCTGTTCGCCAAAGTGGAGAGTTTACATTGTAGCTGAGTCACTCATTCTGCTAGCATGCCAACATATTACTAATATATATGTCAAGGGTCTCCAAGTCTCCAACACCAGTCCTGGTGAATCCCAGCCATGCACAGCTTAGTTCTTTTTCGGTTCCACCATAATTGATACAATTCAAGAAATGGTGATGATTGAAACTTTTTTAAGGAGATTTGTTTGTTTGTTTGTCTGTATAAAGCATTAGACACATACTACAGGTAATGAGATATTAGGGTGACCAGATAATCTATGTCAGGGAGGACACTTTCAGCTACTTTGTGTTTTACAAACTACTTTCAAACTGACATCTGCTTCCTAGATTCTCTAAAAAGTTCAGGTCTTCTTGTGCTTCGACTGGTTTGTTTCCTTGACTGAAAGTTTCACCGAGCTGTTTCACATTAACATTAGTGACACATGCATAAGAACATAAGAAATATACAGACGAGAGGAGGCCATTCGGCCATCAAGCTCGCGTGGGGAGCATGATTATAGGAGACTGATCAGTCAGCACACAAGAAGAACTCAGTGCTCAAGTGAAATCCAGGTGCTTTTAACTGAAACGGTAATTTACAATTCCTGTCCTACCTCAGATTGTCCTCCCTGAAATGCATTATCTGGTCACCCTATGAGACATTAAATACTACAAATGAGTACTTTGTATATTAACTGGGATGTGTGTGCCAGAATTTGCTGCATATGTTTTTGGCCAGGTAAAAGATTTTGTTACTAATGCTATGGAGAAAATCCCAATGCTGTGATAATCCACTGCATGATGCACAGAATGTTATGCTTCTAGATCTAACTGAAGTGTTTTATCAACCTGCCTAGAGTAGGGGTGGTGCCCCGGTGTCCTGGCTGAAATTTCCCATGGTGGCCCTATCAAATCTAATCATCCACTATATCTAATTGGTGAATTCTCTCCACCACCATCACCACCTTGGCTACCGTGTGGTGAGTGAACTGGTGCAGCATGGCTGCCCTCGCTTCATCCAGGTGGGTGCGACACAGTAGTGGTGGTTCAAGTGGCTCTCCAGTGCTTCTTTGAAACACTTTGGGTGTCTTGAAAAGCACTATATAAATACAACATTCATTCATTCATACACTCCATCAAGTCCTATGCACTATAGATATGGCTGTTAAGCACACAAAATGGGATCTGAGTACCAATATTTGCTACTTCATTCAGAAGTGAGGTAGTTATTGAGTGACAAAACATTCTCCCATGAGTATGAGATACAAGAAGACCTTCTGCCATTAGCATATGGCCTGCCTTCCAGAAAGCAGATGAATGGGGAACTGTGGTGGGCTAAACCTCTTTACTTAGCTGATATTGAATGGAGGGTTAGATCAAGTAGTATAGTACTCCTTAACCATGCAAGAGGTAATGAGATCAATACCCATAAGCTCCCGCAACATGGATTTGTGGCTGCTTGTCCTTCAACTGAATTCCATGTTTTCAGTTCAGTCTTACATGCTGGAAAGATGAGCTTCAGTGTACAGCTGAACAGCATCCCTGTGCCCCCTGTGGTGGCTCTGTGGTTTATGACTGCAATACGGTGGTCAGCAGAGCCTTGCAAAGCTTAACCCCAACTACTCCAGGGATCGGCTGTCTATACTTTCTCAGTTGTACATCACTTAGGATAAAAATGTCTGGTAAATAAATGCACTGATATTTTGGTCATATTGCATAACAAGCTAAACGTGAAAATACAGGGAAAGAATCTTCTGATGTCAACATTCAAGTTCAAATTATGCTTGTAGTAGGAAACTGCCCAAGAAATTGGCAAGCCAACATGAAACATGACTAATTTCATAGTTTTGTATCTGACTACACTGGAAGAGAAGCTCAAGACATGCTTCCTCCTGACAAATGAACAATACAATTGGGTCCAATATCCATTGTACCTTCCACAGTATTGTCATCATGGTATTTGAAGACAAAACTCAAGATAAACCCAAGGAGCTTCAAATGGACCACTCACTCACAATAAAACACAACTAACAACTTTGGATACTTTGTGGGCCCTTTGGTGGGTGGGACAGGAGTATTTCTCCCTATCAGGACATGCTATCATGGTGCTGTTAGCATCCCTGTCTCCTACTGACAGCAGGTCAGCAGGCTCTCTCCCCCTCATATATGTCAGGAACACGATAAGCAACAGTTTTCATTTTAACAAGATCTCCAAACTGCACTCTCCACCATATTTCTCGCATTAGACAGGCACATGTCCCCATTGATTTGATTGAGATATGTGCTGTTCATTCTTTTATTATTACAGGTATCCATTGACTTACATCCAGGTCACATTCCAGAAGTGAGAACATAAGTAATCTGAATGTACAATATTTTGGATATTCTGGACGTGATCATTATAGAAGAGAGGTGAAACATACTGTACAACATAGTATGTGTAACACAGTATGTAAGATGCATTATGTACTGGGTGTCTTCTTGATCGGCTATTGGTGTGTTTTGGTTCTTGTCACAAACCGCGCACATACATCTGCTAACATCCACTTCATCTTCTTTGGAAATCTCCCAATAAATTTAGGGAGGCTCTTACAGGGCTTGGATAAAAACAATTAGACATACTGGATAGGACTTAAGTTGTTGGATCACCATAATTAAAATGACATTTGTGTGCTGATGATAATAATTTAAAAAAATAGTTTTAAAAATTGCAAGATCATGTGTGATGAATGTTTAAAATTTGGAATTTGGTAAATGATACTTGGAAATGAATTTTTAAAGCATCACATATTCATTTGTATTATTGTTATTATTATTATTGTTGTTTTGTTGTTGATGATGCTGTTATTAATACTTGACTTGAAAATAACTACACTAGTGTTGATTAAGTCACAACAACAGGAAAGAGTTACAGAAAATCAGAACTCATTAAGCAGGTACTGAGCATTGTACACGGATAGAACACATTCTGAATGTGCACATCCACATGTGCAGGGTTTCTGTATCTCAGACCTTTACTCTTCAGCAGGCACTCCTACCAGTACTAAGTACTGTACCTGGGCAACCATAGCTGAGGCAGCTAGGAAGAACTCAAAGGCTAAGTTACAATGGGAATGGCTAATGACAGAGCTGAGGGACTAAGGTCACATTATTAGCAACCAAATCTCAAAACACATAGCTAAAGCAGAGTATTCAGAGCAATGGCGCAATTAAAAACAATTATACATCAACCAGGCAGAGAATCAATATATTGTGTGCTGGTGTGGGTGAATACACGATGATATCATGTCATGGTGGGCATGGCCATGACAGACAACCTGGCCTGTGGCACCTAACTAGCAAACTGGATTCTGGACCAAATATGAAAGTCTTGAAATGTTATAGGTAGTCAGTGGCCCCAGCTGTCACCAGGCAGAAAACCATCTTGCCTCAAACCCCAAACCCCATGACAATTAAATCTTAATCTCAGCATTACAACAATTTATTTTAATTAGTTATTAGTCTCATAGACCCACTTATGGTCCAGTGATTTTTCTTAGTCGCTGACTATACTTCTTTTTTTTATGATTCACCAGGCCAAGCAACTGAGAGCTATATGCTTGCTAAGCGTACAATAACAAGACTGCTCTTATTATGCTAGTTAGATACTCCTTCTACTTATTCCCAGATAAACACTGGCACAGGCACTCAACAGTGTTTGCAGGATATCAAGTCATCCAAATCTAAACCTTATGACACCACTATGATATCCTTCTCTTGCACTTTCATTTTCAATTAATGGCTTCAGTCATTAGGATTCAGAACTGTTACTGAGGTACATTCAGATTTACATCAATGTGACTAGGATATTTACAGTGACTGTTACAGCATGGTTCTGCAGGTTTCCATAAAATTTAGCTAATTTTAGGATAGAAACACCTAGGCAGGATTTATGGCATATATATGGCAGCTTGCAATGAATTTCTAGTGTTCAAATACAAAAGGTATAAGGTGAGTCTCTATTTACCTTTTAATGGCTTCCTCCTGCCTCCTTTTTTTCTCGTGTTTTTCCTGAAGATAGGCCCAGTTTGCCTCATTCCTCAACCGATCACTCTCACGGGCGATGTCCGATGCATTCTGGATGACTAAATCATCATAGGCCTTCAGGCCAGTTTCTTCGACATACTGACAAAAATGTAAAATGGCTTCTTCCTCCAATGCATTCATTTTCCCTAAATTAGACTAAAAGTACTAGAATATAGAAAAAATTAATTAGGGCAGCGTGATCATACCGCATGTCTATGCAAATGTCATTCTAACTAGAAATCACAATGAAGGACTTATTTTTCAGAAAATGTTAAGTAATAAACAGATTTTTGTGTGCATATATTTGCATATCTGTCTTCTGTCATGTGTTCATGGCTAATCCTGAATGAATTTACTGTGTATGTATTATGCATTTTGTGAGCATGTATTTTCTGTTATCCTGTTAGGTGTGCTGAGCCGATGGAGAGCTCTGATTAGAGGAACAGTCTCCTACTCATTATAACAGTTGCATCATGCAGGGGACAATTTATTCATACCACTATATATATGTCTACACAGGATATTTCACACGGTTACTACAGTAAGAAAATCGTGCTGTTTGGGCAGCATAGCATAACCCTTTTATAAAACACCAGTTAACAGCATGTAAATGAAAATATTTTGCATTTACAGCTGTTATGTTTCCTTGATTGTTATTTGCACTTAAAAAGCTCTTAAACAAGTAATTCACTAAATATGGAGCCTAATCAGCTTTCTATTTGATGTCATTCTATCCCACAGTGGGATCTTAAAGGTTCTCCCAAGGTATTTTCTGCACCAAATAGCATGGCCTGCTCTTCACTCATCAACCCACGGGTCTCATTATGCAGTCACCTGTGTGCATGGGCTTGCTTGTCAGCACTTGCAGCATTGTATGCAAAACAATTAAGTCTCACCTCACCTTTAGTTAGTCATGGTTTTAAGCATATTGTAGTTCTTTATAATATATTGACATTACTATTTCTACCTGCATTTGCATGTGCATGCATGAAGATCAGGAGCATGGTCTGCCCTTGTTTACTTCCAAGAGTTGCAAAAAAAAAAAAAAACAGGAAAATGTTTTTTATCTCCCATGGTTCATTGTTGGTCTGAACAGCCTTGTAAGGCCACAATATCCATATATAGATTCAACCATGTATATTTCATTTATAAATTGTTATAAATTGTACAGTCTTAGACCTACAGTCTTTATCAGTCTGTATTCTCATATACACCAACACCAGAACCACAGATATGCCTTCCTATTAAATCTTTGGCAGTCAGTCTTGTAAAAATGGAATCACAAGGAAATTATAGTTTCTAGGCAACCAAGATGGAGATAGAAAAATATATATTTTAAATTTGATTACACAATCTTAGAAATAGTTCTGTGTAAAAGGCACAATTAATTAAAAATATGCTACTAAAGAGAAATACTCACAGATTGGGTTGAATCCCTGATTGGTCTGAAGCTCTGATGGACAGATTTTGATATCTCCACTCACCAAACTAATGTACTTCATCAGAATCAAGAAACGACACCTTCACAGATCAGTACTTCTCAAGAGGAGGAGCACATCCTGAAGAAAGCTGAGCTGAGGCTGCACCTGGAGAGTCTGTAATGGTGTGAGGAGGAGAACAGCCATCTTTGTGTCATTGAGCTGGCAGAACACTTTTTCTCTGCCAGTGTTCTTCCAGACTGCTTAATGCTAGAATGGGGGAGGATGTCAGGTTGGTGTGCCAGCCAAGCTCAAAGCTCAAACCCCACAGCCTGTCTGCACGCAGAGATAGACAACACTGCCCCAAGCAGCAGCACCCACTTCATCTGCACATGGAGCAGCTAGAAGCAAACAGCAGCACAGCCACCGGATAATGCAGAGCAGCTGATCCTGCTTCGAATGCCTTCTTTCGCTCCTCCTGCCAGGTTAATCCTGATGTCCGTTATTCCCTCGGGAGACATCTACATGCTGAACAGCACTCACATGCGACGCTTTCTTCTGTCCTCGTGAGCAGTAAGCTGGCTAGCTCTCCTGAGTGACTCTTGCTTTCCCAGTTACCTATTTCTGTTAGAGATGCAATGGACTAATCAGAGATTCTACATCGCATTTCTGAAGACAAAGAACGAGCTCTCTGCACTGTCTGAAAATCTCATCTGCTTTCCTTGTTCCCTCCCTCCCTCCCTCTCTCTCTTTGCGCTGTAGTTTCTCTACTCTCAGCAGCCGCTAACATAATATTTCAGAACCACAGACAGCTCCATCAAGGGAGAGGGGCGGGGATTGTGTGGCTAGAGAGGGGGCGGGCAGTAAAAGCGTCAAGCAGGAGGGGGTGGGGCAGATCATGCTCCAGAGCAAGCCTGCTCTCTCAGGGACGTGGACTCATTTGAAAAAGCATCTTGCTATGGCAGCTGTGCAAATCCACAGCCATAAATATGGCTCCCCCCTGCCCCTGTCTTGTCTCTCCCAGCAGTAGCACAGTTATGTGTGGGTGTGTCTTTGTGGAAGCTAACCTCCTCCTACAAAGATGAGTGACTGCACATATTTCATATGAATTATGATGTGCTTTTATCGTGAAAGTTGCATCTCTTTGGGGTCTTGGTATCTGTGCATGCAGGTTTTAGATTGAATTTGCTTAATGTGGAGGACACTATATATGCAGACAAGGACATCAGATATGCAGCTAAAAGGAGACGCTAGAGATGTTTTTTCCCTGGTATGATAACACAGGCAGATATCTTTCGTACACCCACAGCTACTCTGCAGCTGCCCATTTTCTGTCCAGCTCTGAAAACATTGACCTCTTCAATTAATTAGCCCTGGCTTTTATGGCCTCTGTTATGGTTTAATGTGCTAAGCACTTACCCACCTGGTACAGATACAGAAACTAAGGCCAGTCCCTAAGAAACCATTGTTCTCTTTGAAATAAATTAATTAACTCCATAGGCTCTCTTGGGCTATGAGGTCATGTCTGTATAGCTTTACTGGAATATACTGCAGTAATAGACTGCTTAAGGTCAGATGAAGCAGCTGAAGTGTTTTTTTTTGGTGTTCTGCATGTTTATTGTATTTGCTGTTGCCTTCTTGTCTCATGTGATCTGACCTTTATTGGCCCTTTGAAATATTACAGATTACTGAAAAGACCTTAAAGTCATTGACTGATATCCAGTTTTGTATTTAAATAACTATTCTATTGAGCTGACACCAAAGCCCAGTAAAACCCATGTATCACGTTGTATTACAATATCAAGAAATTTTTATATTTCTCTACTGTTTTCATTTTTCAATACGATTTTCATACAGCAAAAGTGTAAATCATGAAGACAGATGGAAAAAGCTATTTTGGTGATGGTTGTTTTCACAGAGCTTCCAGGACAGGGCACTACACTAGGAAAGCCATGCAAACCATAACCCTCATTGTTATCTTAAGAAACCTGCTAATTGTAATTATTTTCAATATCAATGGCCTACATCTTTACAAATGTGGCAACTTAAGATAAATCACTATTGGCTTCAATTTGAAGTGAGTGATAACATACATTCATACATTTTTTTTGCTTGGCTCTCGGCGGAGGCGGTCGCACTTTTTCCCTCTCCCTCCCCTTATCTTCCCTGCTTTGCTACTCCTGTCTCGTCTAGTCTACTGTCTTGCTGTCTATAC
>JAABNX020000042.1:17692811-17709365 GCA_015163995.2 Mormyrus lacerda | reverse complement strand
ACAGCTCGCGAGCTGTAGTTCGAACTACACAACTTAACGACAGTGTTTGCGAACGTTCGTTCGAACTATGGTTTCGAAAAACACCTGCGTCGTTTAACGATGCATCGTACTACGCAAGTCCGCACTATCGTTACCTATGTAGTTTGAACTATGGTTTCGAGAAACACCTCCGTCGTACTTACATAGTTTGAACGACGGAAGTTGCTAACGTATCGAGAAACGCACCCCTGAACACTGGTACAGTGAGTGCTGTGCAGAGAGGAGGCAGAACCTCTCTCTTTTTCCCAGTTAATTCTGGTGTTCATCAGGGTTATGTTCTTGCTCCTACTCTGTTCAATGTTTGCGTATACTGGGTGTTGGGGCTGAGTCGTGGGGTCTAGTGGCTGTGGGGAATTTGTTGGTGAAGAAAGATTTACTGACCTTGACTTTGCTAACAATGCTGTGATCTTTGTGAAGTCAGTGGAGTCTCTAATCAGGGCTCTCGAGAGATGTAGTGAGGAGTCTGAGTGACTGGGCTTGTGAGTGTCCTAGATAAAAACCTGACTCTTAATAACCTCTTGGGCACAACCATAAGCAGTTTTTCTGTCTGCAGAGAGAATGTTGACCACATTAAGAGGTTCATTAAGAAGGCGCATTTTCCTGAGGGTAATCTGGCTCACAGGATCCTCACTGCTGAGAATCCAAGCGGCTGTATCGGGCCAAAAGGACTCCCACATACCATCTGTCTTCAGCGGATAAACAGCCTTTTCCAGAGGGTCGGAGTGTGGACCGGACCGCATGTTTGCCCTGGGGCTGGGTGTGGCAACTAACTGTACCAGTGCATGCTCCCCAACCAGACCAGACCTGGTCTATTGATTGGTGGTTTTGAATATGGCCCTTTCAGTATCTGAGTTTAGTATCCCTAATATATTTCATGGATGCCATTACAGAACACTCAAGCATGTTCACAGTCACACATTATTAAATTTCACTTGGACTTCATGTGTTATTTGTTTCTTATATTACTTCATTCAAATTGAATTGTGTGTATGTGTGTGTGTGTGTGTGTGTGTGTGTGTGTATATATTTTTCCTCAAATTAAATGTAATTTCATTTGTTATGTCTACACTGTGTTCCACCTCCATTCATCAGGCTGCTGAATTTTGCGATATATATTTAAATTCTTTTTTTTTAAATTATTATTGAAAATACGTTTTTAGATATTACATTTTGATTTGCAGAGATAGGTTTTTTAAGAATAAAATGCTATGTTAACTTTGTGTTATTATGATAAATGTTGAAATTGATTTGAATTGTTGAGCAAAAGAGCAATTTGGAACTGGAATTTAAGCAAAAATGTGATTCTCAAGGTAATGTTAAGTTTAATATCAAGGTTGATGCAATCACATTTATCAATATTCATTACCAGGTCTTTTAAGGATAAGAAAAAGGAACTGAGCTTTGTTGTAAATTAATTTAACCGCAACAAGAAAAAGTTTTTACCACTAGATGGCAACAAATGACAATTTTTGTTCACACGTGTAAATGAAACGTAAATCTCGTGGTACACAAACGACCCCCGAAACCAATTACAGGTATGCTGCTATAATCAGAAAATGCAAATTCTATTGCATGTTATTTCTCCTAACTAAAAACGTAAAAGGTTAAAGGGTTTGAAATCTACATGTTCTAATCGATGTGCCTTAATGTATAGAAGGAAACTATCTGAAAAGGGGCCAACGAGCAGCTGGTACCACACAAAAATTTATATCGATTCAAAATTTGTATTTGATTCCTGATGTTTTCATATTTATTTATTATAAGTTCATGGTGCTATTCTTTTAATTTATTCAGATTTTTATTGTATTTTTTCATGTTATGTTTTGGGTCTTAGTGTATTATTATTATTATTAGTAGTAGTAGTAGTAGTAGTAGTGTTTCTGTCTGTGACTGGTGAACTTAAAATTTAAGAAATATTGTCTTTTTAGTATAAGAGCAAACTTTTTGTTTGTTTTGTTGTCTAACGAGAACGCAAGTTCCAAAATATATTCGTAAATTGTAGCAAGTTATCTTCCTAAAATTAATTTTGCTAAATTTATCAAGAATTCGTTGTATTCGTTGTTTTTCCTACTGTAATAACATTTGCAATGCAATTTCTTTTTTTTTATGTCAACCAACTGCAGTGGGGGTACATTAATGATAAAACACACTACTGCAAAATATGAATGAATAAAATACAAGTTATATTATGTAACATGTTTTAATTTGCCTCTAAATGTTAGTAAGGTAGAGGTCACTAATAATTTGCCAATAAGATAAAATAACGACTGGTTCCTCACATTTGATGTGTGTATATTTTTCTTTTTCATTTTAATGGCAACTAAACTAAACTAAATGGCAACTTACTAATAACTACTTATAGTTTTCGTATATGTACAATTTAGTGTAATTCGTGATTCTCAATGAGTAAAAGCGTTTAAACTGGTCAAAAGGCAAGAGTGTTGTCCTCGACTTCATATCGAATTGTATTCAGGTGCGGATGTTTTTTAGGCTGTCGTCACTAATTCCAGTCTACCTGGGCTTGGTGATTGCATATCCAATGCGATGTTTACGTCTCTTCTTGTTTCTGCTGGTTTGTACAGCATTCAGAGGACACGTGTTTTAAACGACTGTTGCTCAAATGACACCTCAGCCCTAACAACATCTAAAAATCTTGATTTTGATTGGTTGATTGATTCATTCATTCATTCATTTGTGCGGCCTTTACACAAACGCAGTTTAATTTCTTGCTCATATACTCAATAAGTCACTTAAGCCTTGTGTGTAAGTAAGTTGCCTGGTATATAAGTACCCGAAATATCAGAAGCAGGCAAAAGATCTGCAGCAGAACGATTCCACGTTAACGACAAAAATGCTTATGTTTGAGATCCAGTAGGTTTATTATTTTAACGTTTGTTCTTTTATAACATTCTTATTTGATTTAAATGTTAGTCGCGAAACAGTCAAAAATTCTTCTTGAGGAAAACAGTGTTCCAGTCTCATGCTGGAAGAAATCAATGTGTCTGTACTCTGTTATACAAAGTATTTTCATATGGGGAAAGTAATTATAAATAATATATTTAAAGCTGTTTTAATACGGGAATGCACAGATTTATGCTTTTTCTTTAAATTATACTTTCTAATTTGTGTGAAATACTTCAACCGTGCTACCAGTTAATATTGTACAACAAACACAGCTACAATGCTGTTAAAGTTTGAAGCAAAGAATTTTACCTCTGCTCGACAATAAGTTTTAACTGTAATGGCTAATAGTATTAAAATAAACAGGAAAATTACGACAGATAACAACGTTCCCTCAGTTATTATTATTTGCTTTTTAATTATAGTAAAAATAACAATGCAATACTGTTAATACTAAGCAATGCTGGAGTTCAAGGATTCGTTTACCTCACAAACAAAATGTGCTTATGGTTGGTTCACTGTAGGTGTCTCTCCACTGTGCGGCACTGCGTGTCAAAACACAGCCTCCTTCTTTGGACTCAGCTTACACGCTCATTCCATCCCTCACACCGTGTTTTCCACATGTCAACAATCGGGTCAATTATTTCATTGTAAACTTTGAATGAATTAAACAAATCTCTGGAAATCTGTAATACAAAACAAAAACGATGTCTCCTGAAGAGATGTATTTTAAAATGTCAGCATAGTAAAATAAGAATAATGTTTTTTTTTTTTTTTATCACAAATGGATCATAAAAAGTGATATTTTAGCTGTATCCTAACTTTATTTATTCAGGTTGATATAAATTTATTCTTAAGTGACGCTGAAAGATGTCATTTGCAATTGTACACTGAAAATTGTGCAACTTGATTTCAGCGTTGTTTTTCTTGTATTTTTTTAAAAGTTGCTCGCTACATGTAGCCTTGATAAATATCCCTGTTGATCACTTGATTGATTACTTCTCTCAAAGGTCACACGGGCGTGCGGTAATTTCCTCCCGCCCGAGGCTACCTTTTCACTTTTAGTCTGGCGCGACAGTCCCAACTATACAAATTATGTTTGTATTTTAACCCTTACATAACCTCTCAAATGGATAAATGTATAAAACACCCACACTTGCGGATTCTAAAACACAGCCGCAAACATTTTTAATTCAAATATAAAAGATTGGTAAAAAGGTTGTAAAAAGATATTGTGTTTTTTGAATTCTTTTTCCATCCGTTAGTATAGGGTTCAATTTCAAACACAGGACAAGCTATTAATTTGGCAATACTAGCAAGGGTCTTGAACCCAATTAATTTCTAATAATTACAGCCCACAGGGCTGAGCTGATCTCGCTAGCCCTCCCTGCCCGTGTCATTTCGAGTCACTGAGGTCAGCGTATCACAATAAAATATGTATTTTGAGAGTGGTCATGAGAACAGTGAGTTATTGCAATGAAAACTGTTTCTATTTAACTGCCTCAAGCTGTAGCTATGGGTCTAAAAAGACCGTTTCCCGCAACTCACGCCTCGTTTCAGAATATTATAATATTTAATGGCACTTTAGGCTGAAGTGTACTGTAACTAGTGTTCAATACTTATATTATTTTTTCTGGTCTTAACCAACAAAGCAACACGCAGTCTTTCGTGCATTACTTTTCCACAAATAAATATTTCCTATATAGCTTAGAATCTCTATAGAAAAAGTGCATGTACCGTCAAGTATGAATAAGAAATGAAATAACTAAAAAAAAAAAAATTCACTGCATATAGTGGTTTTAGACCTCAACAAAAATGCTTTATTAAGTGTGAGAGCTATTTAACATTGGTAAGAAAACGAAATTACCCTAGTTTCATAAGAAGTCAATGTCAATTGAATGTAATCGTATGCTGTGCTACAATTTACCTATATATAAATAACTATTAAAATTATTATAAATACGCTTAATTTTTTGGCGCAGTTCATGAAAATAATTCGGGGACAACGCAGAAAACCCTTAACTCAGACTAATTAATTAAAGAAATTTGTCATATACAAGCCACATCAAAATATGCAAATAAATAAATAGATATTGCTAATCATCATTATTTCTATAATTGATACAATTCATGTGTAATGCGTTTCTCTGAAAATTGGAGGTTTATTTGCTGCGTAATGATTCATGTAATTCAGTATAACAAAAGACGCCAATTTACGGTCCAGATATCTTAACAAATGACTTTGATAATGTAGGCCTAGATTTTGCAGCGTTTCAGAACCACGAAGATACCGGAGCACCGTCTATAGACTGACAAGAATTCGTTTCAACTACAATATTTCATAATTTTGACGTTATTAATGAGATATTTAAACATTGCCAATACGAATTGCTTACAAAGTAATGATATTTACGTGCACGATCGGTAAAACGCTTAATTCGAAGTACTTCAGAGATTAATGATAGTCACCGCTGCGAAAAATGGGCAGCGTTATATTTCAGATGTGGGTTCTGACTCTCCACCTCTCTTTGCGTCGGGGGTGGGAGAAAGTTTTAAGTAATTTTACAATATCAATGGCGATGGTTAAATATAATTAAAATACATGTGATATTTAATGAAAACATTTTAGATTGATAATTTATCAATGTCTCCTAATTAAAGCAGAAATTTATTTCTTTTCATTATCATTCATTATAATTAATCTGTTTTGTTATCTCTAGATATATGCTAACGGGTGGCTCTATTTCTGATTCAATAATCTTCGAAGATCTGACTCGAAAAAAACATCTTACAACTATTGCCGTGTGACAAGATCAGTAATACCAAGCGATAAATCCTTCCAAACTTTTTGGCGGCGTCGGCTGTTTTGTTATGCGCATGTGCGAAGGTGTCCAAACTGACAATGTTGGAGAGATAGCGAGACTGGATTGAGAAACAGAGAGAAAAGGACAGAGAAAAAAGAAAAAGGAAGACAAGATCCAACAAAAAATCAAACAAACCCACGTCGAAAGAGTGGCACCATGAGGTCCAAAGGCAGGGCACGGAAACTGACCACGAGTAGGTGCAATACCCCTTTCTATGCATTTTGAGACTGCCATCTTGCACATGTATTTCTCTGGTATCAGTTCGTTCATATCTTAATATAGTTATACCCGGTATTCTTTACAATACTCTCAGTAGAGACTGACCTCTCTTAGCTCTGTAGCCATGTATCAGTCACTTCAGGGAAAGTAAATTGAGTGGCGACATCTCGGGTGTCAGAAAAGGGGACCTTGAGAACTTCGTGTACATGTAAAATAACTACAAAAGTTGCTGTATTGCAACGGAAGCTAAGGAGAATTAAATATTAACGGTTTTGCATCGCATGTAGTGGGCGCTGTAGCGTAATTTGCCGGTCAGATTCTGCTACACAGCTTCTGCGCTGTTCTGCGTCCCGGTCACTTCAATTTGCAAAAGCAACTTTGAAAAGGCAGGTGGGCTTAATTTTACAGCATTGGACATGAAACATCCAGCAATAAGAACTGGATCATTTAAACCCTTGATGCAATATGGACTACGGAAGATATCTTTGTAACTTTTAATAGCCACGGGAAAAACACAAAATTTCGTATTGATTCTTCAATACTTTTAAAGATTGGTCGATGGTGCGAGTCACTTAAAAATGTAGCCTAAACGGGGTCTTCTACTGACATTTGTGAGAACGTTTGACATGTTACAATTTGTGGAATAAGTGGAAATCTGTGACATATTTATGTTTTAAAAGTTGTGCGGGCGGGGATATTAATGTTGTTTAATAGCAAAAATGAATATCTTTACACTCTGGGTAACAGATTCTTAAGCTGCCTGCATCGCCGAGCGACTCACACTGCTCGCGTTGTAATTGCAATTATTTGGCGATGGCTTGATGTTTAAAAAAAACAACAAAACTCGAATGCGAGCAGTTGTGAGTAATGTTACACTGAGGAAATTTCTCCTGCATGCATAAATATTCTGTAATATTAACAGTAATATTAAATGTATTTCAAAAATATTTTTGATGTTTGGGCAATTTCGATGAGCAAGTGTGTAAATTGTACCTATACAAAATATTATTATTGGTTATGTAATTCATCATTAAACTCTTCTCGGTTAAAATGAACACTATTTTATTGAAGATCCGTTGAATTTATAATCGGTCCTGGTCTGTATTGATTGCATATTGTTTATATGTTCAGTTTTATTATTAAGTTATTTGAAAGAAATACTTTTTCGGGGCAATGCATTAGAATGAAATGTAATTTGCGTATTGGAAAATAACTTCCTTTTTGCTAAAAAGCGCATAAGTCATACTTGTACCGAAGCAGGATGATTTGTTGGTGGTGACTGTATGTTCTGCTCAGAATGTCTTTCTCCTGTTGCACCCAGACTACGGACTTATGTATGGAGAAATCTGCAGTGAGACACGCGGATCACCATAGTCTCCGGGCTCTTTTTCTCTCGCACATATTTGAATCGCCTTGGTCGGTTTTATGGTAGTATAATAGACTTTGGGATTTGTTCTTATAAATTGTGGTATGGCAAAACTGAATTCTATTCTGATGTGAATTATTTAAACATGTTATTTAAGCTCGACTCCAGTCATTATAAGACATAAATCAATGATGAAATTGGTTAGTGGTGCGTATTTTGTAATAATCTTTGAATCTGCTTTGATATACCTGCTGATTTCAGCTCATAACAGCATAGTGACGACTGAACGAAACAAATCAATCGTAAAACCGACAGCTTAACACCAATTTTAAGTCCCGCCAACGTCTCAGTCGTCAGCCAAGCCTCCGGCACACCTTTCCGTGTTGGTAGTTTCTGTATACATCTTTTATTTGCGGAGTATCTGAAAGTGTATTTTTAGAACACAACTATTAAAAACAATACAGATTTAGAGGTAGTTACGCGGCCATATTAGACAAGTAGTGTAAATAATAACATTCTACCAAATAATATTATTCCGTGAAACATTTATGTTTAAATAATGTTGCGGATTTGGATGGCTATAGCGTACTGATGCAGTATAGATAGACACCGCTAAATAACAAACATTATCATACCTGTTTATAAACTTTTGTGAGTCACATTTGTCATCTAAATTTTAGACTTAGTACATATTTACGAAATCGTGGTTTTACGCAGATAATTATGCTAGGTTATATAAAACAAAAAAGAGAAAAGGTTTCCATGGGCCTTCATAATTTAATATCTTTATTTTATATCTAACTCTAACCCTCTATTAATGTCGTTTTATCATCGTTTCATATAATCGGAAAGATTCCAGATACTTACATATCATGATTTGCTTAAGATTTTGAAGAATTTTACCAATGAAGTCACAGGGGCAGGATGTTCAGCTGTCCCTAGAGACCCCAGCCGCCTGGCCTGCAGCCAGCTCTGCGCAACATCAAAAGTGAATATATAAGTTTCTAACTACTATGAAAGTAACTATGTTCACAGTGCATCTCCCTGTCATTATTTAAACTTCTGCTTTGGTCTGTTCAGTCTGTCAACTTACGTGTTAGCAAGTAGGCTTTATAACCATGGCCAATGTAAAATGCTTAAGTATTACTAAGGCACTGCTTCTGGTCTAAGACCGCTGATGCAAAACAAGGATGTTTTGAAGCTGTGTTGGGTGTATCATGTTTCACGCCAAAAAGCGAAGCTGAGTATGTGGCATTTTACAAGCGTTTCGATATCATATCTATTCTATGCATTTTTGATATACATATGCCCTGATATGTCATATGGCATGATGTTCCAAACCGTGATTTACAAAATTTTTATTTCCTTGTTGCACGTTAAGAATTCTCTAGGTTCTGAGAATTGTCTCAGTTACATTGACAGAAAAAAAATCCAGTCTAGTCTAATAGGAGAGGGGTAAATTCAGGGCAGTCGACTAGTGTTTAAAGTTTAAAAGATGGGACGTATTTGTAAAATAATGGGCAAAGTAGCCTATATTTAAACGACCCAGTTGCTTCTTTTTTTGATAATAAATAGCCCCAGTTTTTGACATATTGTGGGACCATTTTGCAAACTTACTGTACAAGATGCTTAACTTCATAGTTTCCCTCTGATAAGCATATGCTTTTCTGGGGACAGGGGAAGGATTTACATGGTGGGGCTTAATCCTGATGTCCTTATTATATCAAGAGGATTAATTAGAAAAAATGGCATCATTTTGCTTCCTTGCCTTATCTAAAATTTATCAATTTGAAATAATGAAGCATGTTCAACAGGGGTAATATATGGGAACAGTAACAGTACATACTTCTTCATAACAGTGCTCCCAACTAAGTTCTTTTGATTTATTTAGAAAAAAATATACATATTAAAATTAATAATGTACCAAATAGTACATCATTTTTACAGATGGTTTTCCCACTTGCTACAGCAGCACAGTTCCAGAGCAGTCTTTGCCTTTGTAGTATATGTAAATGGCAGAGGCATGGAGGGAGTCAGTCTACGTGTGATGATGTGAAATTACATGTGAATGAGCATTGCATGAATGCTCTGTGTGCCCCCTGCTGGCCCACCCTGCTGCCCCCAGCAGAGCTTCATTCCCTAAGAGTGCGTCCACATTGTGTAATGGGCCATGCATCAACTGTTTGTCTGCTGTAGCTCATTATAAGCACAATTCAAAAGGGTTAATGGATCGGGCCATTTAAAAGGTGAGAGAAGCAGTGACAGGAGGAACCCTATTAAAGAGCCGTTGTGGAAGGAGTCCGCCCAGGCTGCTTTGCTTACTCTCTGCTACTGTCCTCCGTTTGTAGGGTCTGGTAAATAAATATGACCTATGTCCAGTTTTTATTTAGCTTTGGTTAGAGGTAACACCATTAAACTTCCCTTTCACAGCGTGGTTGTCACTTCAGCATGTATTTTTTTCCCCTATAAGCTTTAGCAGACATATATTTGTTATTGGTAATTTATAGAACTACAGATATTTTTCTCTATTAATGTTAAAACTGCAAATGTATTTAAGGATGAGTGAATTTCATTTAGAAGAGTACGGTATGAACTTGTAGTTCCACTGTGCATTTGAATAGGCCGATTAGGGGCTCATGCTTTCAAAAGATGAATACCTCTAGAAGCTCCACAGGGATGGGATGTATTATTATATTACACCCCCTAGAAAATTCTTAAAATATGTCTCTTAAAATATGACATAATTCTCCATGCAGACACTTTTGGCTCAGGTCTCATTCACAGTGTGCAGACGTCGATACAAGTGAAATTTGTTGCTGGAATTTAAATTGTTTACAAATCTAGATGATTATATATTAAGGAAAAGTATTTGTTTAAATACCACACTTGGCAAAACAAGACATGAAATGTGACAGACAGGGAGAAATGGTCGAAACAAGTTCTTTGGCTCTATACTGCTTAAAATAATAGTCTGGATTTATATAAACAGATATTGATGGTGACCAGATTCAGTTAATTTTTCAAACTGAAAAAAGAAATTTAGGATCATCTCTTTACCTTGTGAGCATTGTTGGAACAATTGTAGTTCTGGCAACTTTTTGTATGTTTGTGTCTTTTAGCTCCATCTTCCCATGTAAGTACGATGACCAATAAGTCTTTGATAAATCGATGGTTGGTTTGTGGAACTAGCATTTCTGTTAAAAATGGGACCACTTCACTTAAGGCTCTTAGGCTCTTTTTAAAGTGAAGATGTGTGTGAAATTGTTACTTTGGCCGAGGTTTTTAAGATGGCATTTGGCCCAAGTTGCTGTGGCAATGCATATGACAGAGAGCCTGGAGGGTGAACCTGCACGGAGAGAGGTCAGGAGACTGCTGTGACCCAGCCAAAGTATGGGAACGGCTGGGAGAGCCTGACTGGGCTGGGAACTCCACTCTGTTTACCACAGGGAAATCACACCAACACAGAACAATGAGCTAACCTTACCCTTCGAAAAAAAAATAATTTCTTTTTCTTCTTAAAGGTCACAAAGATATACATAGGGAGTCTACACAAAAGAATTTAGACTCACATTTGCCAGCACTGAGGTCATCTAAATGTTCTTTCAAAATGAGGCTCATTTTTATATCTGTATGTGTGTGCGTATTATGTTTATTTTATATTGAGGAGACCAAATGTTCTCCACAACGTCATAAAAACCAGTTGTTTTCACATTTTTCAGGTCTCCACAAAGATGTATGAATGCAATCAAAAAACTAAAAATGCCAAAAGTCTCTAATTTATTTGGTTACTTACGGTAAAGGTTTGGGCTGGGTAGGGGTTAAGGTTGTCATGTTGGGATTAGAGTTTTCCCCATAGAAATGAATGGAGAGTCCCCAAAATGACATAAATACAAACCTATGTGTGTTTGTGTGTGCGTGTATGTATGTGAGCGGGTACACCTATCCTTAAGGGGACACAGTGTCCCTGTAACTTGATAAATATCCGTTTTTTTCCCTTAAGGTGAACGGTTTCCTGGTCCCCATAAGGGAAAACTCTATTTTATAAAAATCAGTGACTGCTATGAAAAAACTAAAAATGCAAAATCTCTTGTATTTTGTTTGGTTACTTATGGTTATGGTCAGGGCTGGATGGGGGTTAAGGTTGTCATAGTTAGCGTTAGCATTTTTCCCATAAAAGTGAATGAGCGGTCCTCATACGGATAGGCATACCCGACTGTCTGTGTGTGTGTGTGTGTGTGTGTATGTGTGTGTGCGTGCATGATAATGATGTTGGTTATTATCATAACATCTCATCAATAGTGGGGACTTATGTTCCAGAGGAATCTGTTTTTGTGTTTGAGGATTTAGATCTGTTAGTTAAAGTCCTTTAGGGTTATTCCATAAAAAATAATCAAATTTTGCTGTTCAACCAAGGAAACTTGATGTCCCTGGAGAGAGCAGCGATTCACCACTAAAAAAAAACTTTGCAGACAATGGAGTATTTGGCAAAAATTTTGGCTGACCATAAGCATCTTAAACATTTCAGCACCATCTTCTACAGAAAGAATATTAAAAAAACAGTAGGTGAGAGAAGGAAGGTATGTACAGTGAAATTAATGAAATGATGCTTCATTTCCTGTTTCACTATAGATACACAGGAATTCTTCAGTTTTCAAGTAACCCTTTTTACTCACCTAAGTACCACATAGGTGAGAGTAAAGCTTAAGGTCAGAGCACAGCGTCAGCCATTTGTTTGACATCTCAGAGCATTTTTGAGGGTTAAGAACCTTAGTTAAGGACCCGATGCTGCTGTGACTACTCTGCTGATCCAGGGCTTTCAAACGGCACAGAGGCCTATCCCACAGAGCCACACACTGGCCAGCATAGGGCTGCACGAAGTATTCTTTTGAAGGTCAAACACATGTACTGTGCTGGTATGTGTTAGTACTCAAGCGTAGCGGACACTTACGTTGCGTGTATTTTTCCAGCTTCTGTTGTGAAATATTTCAAGCACTGACTGGGGGGGGGCTTTCTTTCATGTGCTGGAGTGGTGCCACAAACAGGAATTATCCAACAATCACTTTGTTAAGCTTCAGATAACAATTTGTTCAACCACACTGCAGTCTCAAGGGAAAAGGAAACTCTTTCTCATAGTTTATGATTAACTTTATAAAAGAGCAGGTCAGGCCCATCTGCTGTTGTGGATAGACTGCACATGTGCAGCTCAATCAACGAGTTACTGGTTACATTATTTAGATTCACAGAGGGATAAAAACAGTGAGTTTCAAGTGAGGTTGTTGTCATGTATAAAGTGTAACGCAGGGAGTAGAGTGTGACTTTTCTTATAACAGGCTTTTATGAGTATTGATACTATAAAAATGAAACCCCAATGAGTGAATACTTCTCACAGCATGAGATTGTGGCCACTTGACCTTGTGAACTTCAGGTGAGAAAGAAGTTGCTGGGCCTTGACTGTTCTCACTTGTCCACTTGTCTGTCTCACTTCCTCTTCCTCTCAGTGCTGGAAAAACTCAGCATGGCAGGAATGCAGCACTGATTAGGACATTACCTGTGGTTCTGGACGTGCCGGGTGACCGGGATGCGTGATGAGCTGGAGGAAGAGCAGACAATAGGATAGTGGAGATTCTTTTCCACGTTGCATTCCAGTAATCCGCTGATGGGCCCACACTTTGATGAGCCCCTTTTTGCTTCCTGAGATTGTAGCTCCTTTGCAAACACCAAACAAAGGTCTGAGAGTGAATGAGCAGGGGATGGGCGCACCTCAGGATGTCCTGTTATGATTAGGGTTAACATCTCCTGATTCCTGCAGTGTTATTCTAACATGTACGAATAGCTTCTGTGTTTCCATTGACTATGACTGTGCCGCATATCAATTTCCAGAAAGGTCCCTTTCCCATATTATGTCTGATGTATCTTTTTTTGTTGATTTGTACCCAGAATTCTCAGTGTCCTCAGTCCACTTCATTAACAACATGATTTGTGTGTTCCTAATCTCATTTAATTCTTCTGAAACAAGTCTAAGCACTGTGCATTAGTCTGCTCATTTGGCAGCAGTGCTCGTTGTCTTCAAAAATTCTTATTTCTTGACACATTGATACAACTACACATATTCACTTCGGTTTCCATAAATATCCATCTCACATCTTTTCAGTATCTTTCATACATTTCATGTATCTGTTGGATGTTTTGTCAGGAATTTGTGTGCATGTTGGCTGTATGTATATAGGACGGTACGTATATAATCTGCCTGAAGTATGTCAGCTACTAAGAATGGTACACAACTGACACATCTCACTGTTTGTCAGCAGAGATGTTAATACTTTTTTTCATTTTAGGTTCTCAACACATAGAGATTAGTGCAGTTCCTTATTTATTTAGATAGCTATATGTCTTCCAACTCTTCCTAGGTAAAAACATTGAGCTTTAACATCATCATTAAAGGTAGCTGCACACCCCGTTGAGCCCCAGCTTGCCCAGCCCCGTCCCGCGACTCGGGAATCCTTTCTAGATCTGATTTGGGGTTGAGATGCTGGCTTGGCCTCAGCAATCAAATGTGTCCCACCTGTCTTGTCAGGCTTTGTAGGTGTAGCAGGTTGTCCCTTGGACTGCCCATCAATCGCTGACAGCTGACAGTTTAATTTGGGTGGACGGGCAGCTCATTACTCGTGTAGGCGCACAGTGAACATGTGGGCAGCCAGTCGCATCAGCGATCAATGACAAAGGTTGCAGTGGGTGCAAGAGTGGGAGAGAGTAGGGGGGTGAGGGGGTGGAGAAGAGAGGGGACCCCAAGAGGAGGAGGGGGCAGTAGAACTGAAGGTCAGTTCTGAAAGGTGGGGGCAGGGGGGGAGTACAATACTAGCTGTCAGGTGAAGAAAGATAGCCATATTCCTCTAACTCTGTAAAATGAGAAATACTGCCCCTTATTTCAGTTCATGCCATGAAGTACCATGAAATACTCATGGGTGTACCATGAAGTACTCACGAGTGTACAATGTAGTACTCACGGGTATACCATAAAGTACTCATGGGTGTACCATGAAGTACTCACAGGTGTACCGTGTAGTACTCACAGGTATACCATAAAGTACTCATGGGTGTACCATGAAATACTCTTCCTACATACACCTCTGATTAAGAACACCAAACAATATGTTAACGTGAACATTGGATTACATGTATAATCCGATGTTTCACAGTGTGGAAGTCTTACATCAGAAGAATTCAAATGCTTTACAGCAACCAGAATAAGATTTGCTGACTAAAAAAACTCATTTGTGATGAAAATAAAAATGCATTAGTGATGTGAGAATAACTGAAAGCTCCACTGGCAAGAAAGAATGGAACTTGAGAGCCCGAAGCCTGTTCCGCTCATTTAAAACTACATCTTTATTTTTTATAATTCAGACACCTCACACTTAACGATCTACCTGTTTAACGACCACCTGGACTTGTGACCAACTCTCCGACCATTCTGTAGTGTATGCTGTATGGGAACTTTGGTCATGGAAACGGCAACGCGGAATCTCAATGTCAAGGGTCTCATCTCGCATCACCCTTCCTCAGTCTCATTTCTGCAGTCGCTCAGTATTCACAGCATAGGTGTTTTACCTTTTTTTTTTTTTACAGTATGCCAACCTAAGTAATGTATATTAGAGCTGATTTTCTCTATTCTGTTTATTACAATATACTACCAATACAGTATGTTTGAAATATGGGTTTTGGGCAGCTCCTTGGTTACCGACCAATTCGCTTAACAACCTAGTCATACTGTAGAGATAGAACTTGGTTGTTACGTGAAGAATGTTTGTACTTTATATTCATTGACAACTATTTTCCTGAGACTATAGTCTCTATTTTTTCTGATATTCGTCTGATTAAATGACATCAGTAAGAGTTTTGTTTATACTAATAACACAAAACTACATAATCCAAAAAAAAACACAAAGAACCATTTGCTTTATGAGACGAACTAAACTAGGTTCAGTCTGGAATTAAACTACCAATTGACAATGAACCTGGTATATTTAATGCTGTTGGGTCTTTTTCACAATATTCACATGAAAGACTGAAGCTTATAACTGTTCTTAATTTTCTTGTTTTTTGTGAATACTAAACTTTGAAGCTAAATTATGGTTTGATATGACCATTGCCTCTATAATAAACTCACATATACCTGTTCTCAGGCTTTATTTCTTTGGGAATTCATGTACAGTAAATATTTTATTTCTGTTCTGTATTTGATGTTTCATCTTAATAAAATCCTGTAGGTAGGGTGCTTTGTCTTAGGTACAGTGCTAATGTTGTTGCTGCATGTTTTCCATTTGATTAGGCCAAATAAATGAGATTTCTTTTTCTTGATTCAATTAGTTTCAGGACAAAACAAGTAAACCTTTTGGACAAGGTGTGTAAATGTTTAAACACCAGGAAAAAGCTTGGAAGTAGATTCAATCACAGCTCCCAATCCACTGAGGGATTCCCCCACACGTCTCAGAAAGTCCCATGTGAGATGCCTTCGGTGGGTTAAAGTAAATGTCATTTGTCTTTTTTTCAATTGGGGATGGTGAGGGGGCTTGTAAGTGTAGAGTAATCCAGAGTGTACAATGTTATAGAAATCAGCTATAATTATGATTTATGTTCTGCCAAATAGTTTTATCATGCCAGATTGGAGAACCGTCAAAGAGTTTACTTTAACTTATTGATTGTATGAACACTTTAAAACATTAATAGAGCTCTATTCCACTGGGGAAAAGGCATTAGTGATTGCTTTCTACCCATATAAAACTATGTACCAGAGAGGCCACAAGATTGTGTAAATTATTTTCGCTTTCAGCTGGCAGTACAATCTCACAGAAGGGTACAGTTCTAGGGATAGATTATATGGACTTAAACTCATATCATGATATAGCATGTTTTTTTGCAACAACAATATTCACATTGCCAAGTTCATTCTTCAGTTTGGAGACAATAACTTAAATTGAACATCAAATTAAATTTTTAAATAATGAAACCTTGTGCCAATTCTTCAGGGCAAATGTATGTAGTAATAAAAAAATTATGTGCAAAACAGCATACAAAACTTCACATTTAATTAGACTGTGCTGTACTAATAGAGAAATATACTATATATATATATATATATATATATATATATATATATATACAGAA
>JAABNX020000042.1:17674360-17692711 GCA_015163995.2 Mormyrus lacerda | reverse complement strand
TATATATATATATATATATATATATATATATGCAGAATGTAATGAAACATACTAAATATAAAAATATAAGATACCACAAAAAAACAAAACAATAGCACGACACTGTGTAAGTGGTGCAGATGTTACTTGGTTTGGCATCCTAGGTAAAATTCGGCTGATCAGTAAAATGATACAATCAGAGTCCATGCAGTTGTATGTTACTATAAATTTTTTATGAAATACAGAAGCTTCCATGATCATATATAGAATGATTTGCTTCTGCTCAAGCATCTGCCAGTGAGGAGTTGAATGTGGAGTCTAGCCCGAAGCAGAACAGACAGAAATCAAAGCAGCAGGTCTCTCATGATGTCCCAGTGAACTGTTTTACTGATACATTGATGATAACTATTACATCTCTGCAAGTGCATTTTCAGGTTCTAACTCAGAATGAGAGCAATCTGGGGGTCTTCACTAAGTTCCCTACACTTTCCATTGGAGATAGGAAACATCCGTGTGTAGCTCTGAGTAGCTCCTTGACCTATAAAGGTCAGTCAGACATTGATGGGAAAGAACTTGCTTTTGAACCACCCTGGCAGTCTTTTTTGCAAGAAAAAACTACTGGAAATCTACCCAAATATATGCATGTCCCTCAGGATTGCTACCACTGTTCCGGTCACAGTGGCATCAGCAAAGAGACGTTTCTCTAAACTGAAGCTTTTAAGGATTTTGCATTATGGTTGCATATTGTGTAAAATGGGAGTCATGAAAGTCATGGGGGTCATAGTAAGTATTATTATTATTATAATGTGCAATTTTATTCACTGTACTTGTTTGTTTTCCATTTAATCCACTGATTTATTTTAATACCGTGTTTTTTTTTTGCATTTTGGATTGATTTTTATATTTGCTTTATCTACTATATTTATGCTCTCTGCATGTTCATAATTTTAATATTTTTTTTGTTTTGTGTATCTAATGATAAGCATATTAATAAAAAGTTGATGTGAATTTAAGAACTGAAATGGTGGCTGTGCTGTGTTTACGTCCACTGTAAATGACGGCGTTATGGAAGCTGTGTCTTGCTTTGTGCCTGTGTGTATTGGTGATGAGTGGTGAAGGGGCACCATTGGGACACTTGCTAGGACACTATACTGGTCAGTAATGGCTCTTATTGCAGTAATCAGGGTTTGTTAATTGTAGGTATGTAAAACTCACCTTGTAGTACACGCCGCATGTCATCCTCAGAAACTAAAACATTATGTGCGCTTTTGGCCATGCTTGTGTCTGCTTTGTTTTGTTAGCATATGTATCAACCCATCACACTGCCAGTCTCACAAGAGAGCTTTTTTTTGGATTTCAAATGTACGACAAAATGTTACTCAAAACATAGATCTTGATCATGGTTGATGTTGTGTTATCATTAAAATCACAATATGACTTTTTGTCGTATTAAACATTAAACTTTAAGGGCGATATGACACACACTTTGTTCACTGGGCTTTTCTCTGAATCAGAGACTTGAAGGAGGCGATGGAAAATTTTGTTATTCAAATATAAAAAAAGGATTTTCATCCATCCATCCATCCATCCATCCATCCATCCATCCATCTTCTAACCATTTATCTTGGTTAGGATCACAGAATATGAATAAATGAAAATGAATATGAAAATGAATGATATTTGTTGTATACTAAATTTGTGATATGGGAAATTAAATTACTAATTTATAATGAAACTGCTAACACAATTTTGCATGTGCGGCAGTGGTCATGGGATTTCCTTCAGGAAACCCAGAGTAGGACAAGTGGGTACAGATGATGGAGGAATGGATGGATGCGAGCAGTTGTGTACAGTTATCTGGTCCAGTCTTTATGAAATACTTCACAGATATTCCACCTTATGCATATTGATTCCAGGGAGGCGGATGAGGGTCACCAGCGGGGGTGAGCTGGGGCTTTTGCTAGCTAAGCTTTGGTGGTATTATGGAATCTGCACCCTCTCCTTGTGCTCTGCAAATTTTATTGGGAAAAATGAGAATAGCATTGCACTCTAAAAAACAATCAAAATATCATATACTGCAGCAGTCTGGATGGTATGACGTTATTAAAAATTAGATACTGCCCAAGCCTGAGGGTTTGTTGGGGTGGTGGCAGTAAAATTTGCTGACTGAATGAGGCAGGGTTGCAGCCTCTTCTTGCAACTTCTTACCCTCACTGAATAGTGGAACAACAGATTTCCAGGACATTGCAAATCAATATTTGATGTCAGGGAGCGACTGTCAATTTGTGGGGGACTCTGAAACTTGTGGGAGAGCTGGAATTTCTGACTTTGAGTGCTGACACAGTTAGGCCTTATAGGTAGGTTACTGTTTTCAATGACAATGTTTGCATTCAAAGAATGTAAGGCCAAACTGTAAGTGTCATTGTGTATATTCTTTATCTCTGGCTTTTAAAATAAGTAAAAATTTTAAGTAGTTGTCCCGATTAAAAAGAATAATTACTGTGAGGGCTAGGTAATAGTAAAATCGAGCTTTGGCCTAAAACCCTGGCCAGTGACTGTTCTCACTCGTCCTCAACACAGTACACAGTACTGCAGCACCGATATGTCTTCATATTTAAATAATAAATAGAGTAAATACTGCAATACAGCATTTTTAAATACTGGTATTATTATTATATATAGACTGTGTATACTGTTATTGTTACTCTCTGCCATCCTTGTAGTGGACAAGCAATTGGAAACTGAATGGATAGATGGATGGATTGTTACTTTACATAGTGCATGAATTAGATTGAAAGGCTGAAGGATTAAATTTAATTTAAACTCATTAAAAAATCATTTCAATCAAGTATTGCTCTTTCTAAGATTTTGATGATGAATGTTAACATGATGCAGATTAATAGAAGTGTTTAATATTAGGTGACTGATTTTAGTGGATGGCAAGTAAAATCTATAAGAATTTATATATAAACAGTATAGAGTACAGAGTCTCGCTTATGCGACCTTCGCTCATCCGACATTCCATAGTATCCGACGTCCCACCGCAAAAAAAAAAACACATTCTACACAGACACAGACACAACACACACACACTTAAATATATTGTTATTGTTGCTGTTACTGCTGTGTATAATATTGAATGAGCTGGCTTACCTTTTACATGGGCATTACAGTAATGAATAGGGTTGAAATTTGTTTTCATTCACATTCTTGATTCCAGATGTCAGGGAAGTGGCCACCCCCAGACCTCAATTTTTTTATCAATGCCTCCTGCTGTTTGCAGCCTTTGCCCGCCCCACCTCGTTCTTAGACTCACAGCCCCTCCCTCTCCCATTCTTTGTAAAATGGGTGCTGATTTTTGCCCATTATTTCTGCCTCACTACTTCATTAGTTATGTCCCTCTCAGCTGGCAGCTGCTGCTGGAGACTAACATGTGCGCCAGTACAGGTATGGAAGTCATCAACAGGGGTCAAAAGCTAGCCTCATTACCCAGGCCTAATGAAAACTTTCTGTGTTTTATACTGTTGTATTCCGACGTGCCATGTCTGAATCCACGGACCAATGGCTGTCCTGCTCCTCAGACATGGAAACCAGATGACGGTCAGGGAGTGGTGGGCTTATGAGGGCAGGCTGGGCTGAATGGAGGCAGCTGCTTATATAGCTCTCATGGAAGCTCACTGACATATGTGTGGTGATACACGTCTTTCTGTATGCTAGTCATTTTTCTGTCATGATATTACACATAATGTCCGTCAAATAAAGTGTGATTCATTGTTTTGGTCTGCCTTAAAGAAGGACTCTTATTTTTAAAATGGCTTGGTTTTAAACCCACAAGGTATTCGTAAGAGGTACAGGCTGAGTGCCCCTAGTTCACTGTCTTCTGCACGTGGACATTCCCAGTCTTCCCATGCTCCATCTTCAAATCAACTGTTGTCACAAAATGAGTTATAAGCAATCGCAAAAATGTTTGCCGAAGTTTGGGCACTCACCTGGCTGGCAGGTAGCAAAACCAGCAGTCACTCAGTAGTTCTGCATTCTGTTTGTAACCAGAATCAGCTTATATATATATATAATCTGTATTTAGAGCAGTGATGACAAATAATAATGAGCAATCAACAATAGAGTAAAGCGACAAAAAAGGCAAGACTTCTTTCACATTTTACAGGGAGACACATTCTGCTGCATGTGAAGTATCCGTCCATTTTAAATATATTAAAAAATATGAAGCAAAAGCATAATACTGAGTATTCTTACTGGCCAATATGAATACCAGAATTACTGTTTCTGAGGGTTTTCATGTGAAGTGCAGTTTCTTTTTTCAGGTGCTCATGGAGTTCCTGCAAATTGTGCAAAGTATAAACAGACTGCTGCCAGCTGAACAATGGACCTGGCAGCACTGCAGCGGCCTGTCAGCAGCCATGCAGATGCAAGCGATAAAGCAGGGCCTCTCACCTGCCTGTCTGTCACTCCACGCCGCTCAACCATCACGTCCTGATTGTGAATCTGTGATTGATGCTCTTGGCCTAGAACTTTCCCTGGCCCATGGAGGAAACAGGAGGGCTCAGGAGATAGCAGGCCTGTTCTCCCTCTCCCTCTTCCTCCTGCCAGTCACCTACGGCTGTGGGAAAGAGATGAGATGAGGCCTACAATCCAGATCATTGTCCGCCTCCTAGATTAAAGCAGAGACGGCAGCATTGTCTGCTGAATGGATAGACCTTCCTGCTGTCACTCAAGCCTTGCGCTGGGCGCTACTTCATGTCTAAGAGGCTTATCTATGGTGAAAGGCCCCTGGCTGCTCCTGGGAGAGAGAACGTAATGAAGCGTGTTGTTCTGAAGAGGGGACCTGCTGCAGAGAGGAGCTGCAGCTGCACTCGCCCTTGCTACACCCTCTCCAGACAATTGGCATTTATCTAGTCTTGCATAGCATCAAGTGATAGCAGCAACGGGTGCTCATGAGATACATTGTGCATGGACGCGCGAAACACCCTCTTGTCTGCGTTCAGTGGGCTGTGGGAGCATCGGCAGGGGTATGCTACTCTTATTGTGCTCTCATTTGAATGGGTAGAGTTTAACTGTGGTATAGCCTATATGCTTATGTAATATATGAAGGATTTATTAATATTGTTGTGTGTATGAGTGTATTAGCATCTTAGCTGTAACTCAATTGACAGCATAGGACAAGCTGGAAGCCCTACTGGCCAGTTAGAATGGCATAACCTGCCCAGCCTTCCACTATCTACTTTCATTTGTCTGTAACTCTTCGGTTTCTTCTCATATCAGAGACAGCTGGCATTTCCCAGCTACAGCTAATGTAATGTGTCCCATGAAAACAAGGCATACCACTTCAAGTGGCAAAAGCAAGTGAATGCGCTGCTAAGAGGATAATTCATCCATGTTCTGTGCTGTGAATGTCTCTCTTTTATTTGCATGTCCTAGGAATGCTTTGCTCTCCATCGATATGAATTTTCTTTTTTGTCATCTCTCCTCTTATACGATATTCTCCTACTGATTTTGCATATCGGGTCATTAGTCTTTCTCGCCAGTCCAGTAATGCTGGTGCCATATTGTGGCTGCATGCTCCCAGAACCCCTCTGTTCCCATAATGCTTTGCCTAGACATCAGGTCAGGCTGAAGTGGGCTTCGATGTGATCTCCCACCAGTTGACTTTGTCCTGCACAACACTCCCCTCCCCCACCATACAGAATCAGCACTACAATGGCTGAGAAGTGAGTCTAAAGTAGCTTGAAAGTATTGGTTCATAAGTGAAAATAATCTCCAGGTATAAATTACCACTGTAAATATCCAGAAGTTTTGAAATTCCATGTGCTACCATGGACAACAACATCTTCTAAATGCTATCAGTTGTTCCTACATGCAAAGAGGGTGACAGACTTGTTCTGTGAACCTGTTCATGTATGTCATATAATCAATATATATCAATATTTATATGTCAAATTAAGCAATGCTATGTTGTTTTCCGAGCAGTAGCTGTAACAGCTAAAGATGCAGAGTGGAGCTGAAGATTCTTTTTGGGAAACATTTAAAGCAGAAAGGACATGAACAAAAGCATTTAGAAGGAGCTGTTTTGTTGCCGCCTTTTTAACCTAAATAGGCAGACTGTTCGGGCATGGCTCTGGCTTCAAAGTATTGTCCCACACATGCAATTACCATTTCTATCAACTGTGGAGAAAGATTATACTTTTTGGGTGTTCCTCTATGTTTTTCCAGTGGATTCACATGGTGAATGTGACACGTTTTGTGTCTCCCACCCTCCATTGAATTTAAAAGTTCTCTATTCTTGAACCGATCCAAGAAGTGTCCTAGGCACAGGCTGAATAGACACTAAATCTTTCAAGGTTAGGACTTAACCTTCTTTCTCTCTAATTCATCTCCAAACTTTAGTCTGAAGCCAATCAATATCAGATGATTGGTAAACAATGTGCGACGTCTGATGGGCAGGTAGTGAGGCTCTCAATGGGATTGCAAATGCTTTGTGCAGACCCCAGTCGCTTTTGCTCTAAAGTACTGTCACAAAAAGTGAAATTACCATTCACTTGGAATGATGCCATTCATCTTTGTCAGTGCTGGGCCCAGCACACATTAATGCTGTGTTTTGCATCAACTGAATTTGCCCAAATCCAGGAGGAGAGCTGCTGCGCCACCTCTGCCGAGCTTAATCAGGCAGTTCAGCCTGATTTCACTGTGCATGAGGCCCGCTCCTTAATTTACTGCTTAATTCTCAAAGAAACAGAAATAGATATGAGAAAAAAGTTGGGAAAATAAGATAAATCTTGCAGGAATATCCGGACGTGAGATCTGGCTGCTGGAACGGAGGCTGTAATTCACTGAGGTGATTCCAGGGAGCAGGTGCCAGGTGTTTGTCGATCTGTTCTTTTGTTTTGCAGTGCCTCATATATAAAGGCAGTGCCCCCCCCAGGCCCCATCCTGCTGTACATTCATATCAAAAAAGCTGAAGAATTGCTTTTCAGTACTTAAAGACTTATTTCAGCTCTGCTAAGTTATGAAATTTCACAAACAGACATATGCACATGATCGAACAGACATCCACAAACACAGTAAATATTCCTTGCATTAAAAGCTGAACTTGCAAAATTTGAAGGAAGAGTGCTTTGGGATGCAAGATCCACTAGAGGGCTTGTATGTCTTCTGAACTGCATTCTAGCTAAAGGCAACATTTCTCTTTATTTTGGTTCAGTCATGTAAAAATGTTGACATGACAGAGTCAAATGTAAAAATGACTCCAGGGTTAATTTATGGTTATGAAAACTTTGATCTCTGAGTTTATGGAGCAGGAAGCCTCCCTATCATATCTGTCTATTTATAAATGACATGTAAACAGGCTTTGCTGTATTATTTAGGAATACATTTCATATCGTCATCCTCATCATAGAGGTTGTAATTAAACTGTCCTATTGGCCTGCATGTTGACTTCACTATCTAGTAAACTCTTTTAGGGGTCTATGTGATTTTTAAGCAAAAGATGCTACCAGACTTAGGAAAGAAGGAAAAGAAGAACACTCGAAGAGCCTCGTAATGATGAGGGTGCACCCAGCTTCCATTATTTACTAAAAACACCTGCCCCTCTTCAGTGCTACCTAATCAATGGGTCACTTCTTCCATAGGCCATTGCATTGTCCCATAAAAGCCCCTCCATCCTGCACTCCATGTTTTTCTGAATATACTGCCCGCACCCAGAAGTGGGCTCACCTTATTTCTCAGAAGGACCAGACAAAACAGGCTTGAGCCCCTCTACATTCCCTCATGATGGAGACATAAAGCCTGAGTGAGACTCAGGACTGATTGTTTCCCTGTAACTGCTTGGGACAGGCCCATCTTTGGGACCGTCTGATGGAAGAGCAAACTCCTCCGCAGGATCCTATTTTTAACAAAGTTATTTTAGCCTCACACTCCCTCTGTGTCATCCATAAATGATTATGCTGGGAGAAAGGAGACAACAGAATTTCCCACCTCAATCTTCTAGGGATATATTTAGTTAGCTGTAATTAATGAATTTTAGAATTATCTATGTGTCTGGCTAAAAACATAAATTCATTTCTAGCAGTTTGTTTCTTCTGGAGGTTTTTCAATTTTGTATGTACACTAAATTATATCATCTTCAGATGGAACTTGCATAAACATGTGCAAAAAGAGTCAGCAGGCATATTTTGAGTATTTTGAGGTTTGTATTGAGGTCTGTTTGACAGTTGTAGTGTGCATGCTTGTGTCAGGCCTGGATGGATTCTGGTGTTGGAAGTGATTAGTGAGAGATTTGCTTGTCTCCTGATAATGTGTGTAATGGACAGCAGCACATCAAAGCCAGCTTGCCAGGGCGATCTCCATTAAGTAACGACCATCTGGACTATATAAAGTTTCTCACTCATTTAAACACTTTAAACACAGGACCCACTCACTGAACTCTTGCTACTATTTCAATCCCAGTCCTTGCTGTAATATTCAAATGTTTATGTGCATCCTGTTGGGATGTCGGGATGTCGGTAAAGAGGTCCTTCTCTTTTTTTTGGGCTTGTACAATTGGGCATGAGAAAGCAAAACTTTAGCTATGTGAATAACATGTTATTTATTCACTCATCATCTATTTCAGTACGGCTTCATTAAAAAAGAAAAACACAACAGATTGACCCATATTTTTAAATTATTTTTTGATGTCCATTGATTTAAACATAAGGGTATTTTTAAGGAAATAAAACATTTCTTAGTGTGTTTTCTTATTGGTAACACTGTAGATACGTGTCATGTCTTTTTGAAGGAGTTTTGTTTCAAGACAATGATGCAAAGTAGCTAGTTGTGATTGTGTTGACTGAGATCTGCCCATGTATTATCTTAGAAAACAGGAGTCAGGGACTTGTCTAAGTGTATTTTAATTGGCTTAGAGCCTCTTTCCCAAAGAAAACATGATTTACTGAAACTGGTCTTGTACAGTAACAATGAGTGACGTGTCTATGAAAGCCAGAACGGACTGGGCTGATGAAGCTAGACACTTCAGTGTCGAGTAAATGGAGCTGTCAGACAGCATGGCCCACTAAAGAGCCACACTATTAAGGCTCCATTGTGTGTCTGTTTGTACAGCCTGCTTCAGAAAAAGATTTTCACACTTACCAGATACCATCACCACAGTGACTTACAAACTGTGAAAGATTTAATCCTAACAACTATGTAATGTATCAACAATTGGCACTTTGCCACCCTTAGGTAAACAGTGAGTGAGAACAAACTCCTGTAGGCTGGCCAATAATCTACTGTAGAGCTGAGGGGGTTGGGGGAATAGTTTGATCTGCAGCGATGGTGAAACTAAACCAGGGGGTGGAGCCAAATCAGTGGGTGGGGCCAGCCGGCAGCAGATTAAAGATTATCAAAGCAAATGTACAGTGTCACTCAGTGATTTGGTAACGTAAAGCACTGAATAATCAAAAATAAATCTTACTTCGGCACATATTAAATTTGAGTGACCTTGCAATGTTTAAGAGATGTTTCTCGGCCCTTTGCAAGTTTTTTCAGAAATAGAGAATAATATATGTTTAATGGCTAAGGTGTCTAACATTTGTCCCATCACTTGCTACTGAGGGCTGTGGAGGTGTCTGTGTAGATGCCCATGGGGGTGCCTGTGTTCCTGACTGCAGTGTCAGGGTGATAGATGTTCAGGGTTGGCACTGCCCACTATAACTCTTCTTCTACTCCTCCCCCCCACCCGGCTTTGCTGGCACCATCACAAGAATGCCTTCTGTAACGTCCAGCTCTCCAGTCACATGTGTTCATTGCTCCATTGACAGTTGTATCTCACTGATGTCCTGACTTGCACTGATGCCTCCCTGCAGGTCACTCTCACCCCATATAGGAGCAAATGTAATGATGTACCTAAGAATAGAAAAGCCTTTACTTCCTGGTGCCAGGTGTGTTAACAGGGTCTAATGATGAATGATGTTGAAGGAAAACTATGAGTCACAACGGAAAAATACTCTTCTGGTTCTTGTCTGCATTTTTTGGATAAATATAAAAGATCTCCATTCAAAAATTCAAAGATATCAACTAATCTGTGGGAAAATCTGGCTTCAAGTGCACTTCTGTGAAGTGAATAAACTACAGTAATTTAATAGATACTGCAGAGGTCCTTCATTTTCTTAAAGGATTTTTTCACTATGCACTTCACTTGTTGTATTCCCTAATCTTATACAGTTCAAGGTCATACTGCTACAGATTCCTGTTTGACCAGGACACATCAAACTGATTACGGGTTGAAGCCAGTAAGTGTAGCTTTGTGTCAGATTCTCCCTGTTGCCATTAGAAAGGGTGAAAGGTCACAGCTTCTGAAAGAGAGGACACAACCTACAGACGAGGGTGTGAGTTACTGCGGACCCTGCTGACCCCAGTCACCATGTTTGTAAACAGGATGTCACTATGACTGGGAATGGGCAGACAATGTATGACAAAGAGCGAGAATGTGGCTGCTTGTTGTGCCGTCTAGGCCTTCCTCATAATTAGTGTCGTTCCCACTCAGGAAGCTGGCCTCGCCATCATTAATCTGTCACTCTGCTGCAGCCATCCTCATCAAAGCAAGTGTTTCCTCAGATAAACGTGGAGGTGCTCCTGCACTGCTGGGACGTCGCCACGGTGACAGGTGCTGATTGAACATTAGGAGGAGGAAGTGCAGAGTAAGGGACTTCCCGGCAGACATTTTTATCAGCTGGGGAGCGGAGAAGGTCAGGGAGTTATCTTTGCGGGCTGGGCGACAGACAGGCTTGTCCCTGTGAGGGCACATTGGGGAAGCCAGAGGTGAGCAGCAACAGCTAGTGGCTCTTGATGTGAAAAAAGCAGTTAATCTGAGGGGCATCTTAGAATTTACCCATCACCCTTTGCCCTTGCATAGTCTGGAGTTCAAGGTCATGTTTACAAAGCATTAGGAAATGTACTTGCACACAAAAACACACACACACACACACACACATATCTGTCATTGTGGGGATTCTCTATTTATTTCTATGGGCATAATCTTAATCCTAACTATGATATCCCTAACCTTTACCCAGCCCTAACCTTAACTATGAAAAATCTAACTAAATACAAGACTTTTGGCCGGTTTAGTTATTTGATTGCATTCACAGATTATTATAAGATTGTGCTTCATATTGTAGGAACTGGGATGGCATGGTGGTGCAGTGGTTTGCACTGTCACCTCACACCTCTCTGCCAGGTTCTCCCTGTGTGTTCTCCCCATGTCGTTGTGGGGTTTCCTCCAGGTACTCTGGTTTCCCCTACGGTTCAAAAACATGCTGAGGCTAATTGGAGTTACCAAACTGTCCATAGACGTGCATGTGTGAGTGTGCCCTGCAATGGATTGATGTCCCGTCCTGGGTTGTTCCCTGCATGTAGCCTCTGGCACAGGATCTTGACCACCCGCTCTCCTAAACAGGACAAATTGTTACAGAAAATAGATGGATTGTGGAGACCTGAAAAATGTCCCAACAAGATACACAGTTGAGGTATTACTACATTGTGGGGACAATTGGCCTCAGAATGACTATTCAGGCACACTTGAACATCACAATGAACCTGCACAGACTTTACAGACTACACAGTTAGATAGATAGATGGATGGATGAATGTGCTTTATTGGACCCGATGGCAAACTTTCCTTGTTACAGCAGACATAATGTGCATAACTTAAGTTTATGAAAAGAAAGAATTTACAATAATGTGAAATAATATACAATAGTATGAACAAGTGAAATTACATCAGATAAATAAATAAAAGTATTTGAAATAGCCACACTATATAGAAACATAATTGGAAAAGTCAGGGGTGTAAACAATAGGGCAAGTACAGAATATGAATGTGCAATATGCAGTTCACAGGTTAAAGTGTGCAAATATGCAAATTGAAATGGCAATGCCAATGAAATAATGAAATGCAGCATGTAAGAGGAATTCTTCACAGTGAATAAATGCAGACACATACGCAATATAACATGGAAGCTATAGTTTAGAGATAAATCGCAGCACTGTGTGTGTATCTGACCGTTAGGGCTGCTGGCTGTAATGCAGTCTGACGCCCATTGGTAAGAATGACCTTTGCTTTATGTGACAGCAGAGCTGAATTAGCCTGTTGGAGAAGTTTCACCAGCAGGTCATGAAAAGAGGGAACTGGGTTTTCCATGATGGATAGAATTTTCTTTAATGTCCTCCTCTTAGGCACTGTTTCGATGGTATCACGGTTATTATCAAGTACAGATCCAGTTTTCTTGATGAGTTTATTAAATTTTTTGCCTCACTGTCCAATACTACACTCCCAGCACACTACTCCACTTGTAATTACAAATTTAAAGATGGTTTCCAACACCTTACTGCAGAGACTGAAGGATCTTAGTTTCGTCAGAGAACAGAATCTACACATTCCCTTCTTGTACACAGGGTTGGTGTTGATCTTTCAGTCTAGACTGTTATTGTCATTGACACCTAAGTTAGGGTTGGGCAATTAATTGAAAATCAATCCAAACCAACAATCAGAACTTCTAATTAATATAATCTTACCTATACACATTTTTATTTTTTAAAATTTTAATACTAAAAAACATCTCTGTTAATCTTTTCCCCAGTGTGTGTTCATGTACTGGTGCAAATCAAGCTACTTGTACCAAAGAAAAATGCAGTGTCCACCGTTTGGACACATTGTGGCTTTAGTGAAGACAACACTAAACAAAAAGAGGTCAAATTTAAACAGTGCAGAGAAACAGTTTCAGCTACCAGGTAATACCTCCAATTGGTTTCAACACTAGCAATATTTTAAATACAGCTGTGGTCAAAAGTTTTGAGATTGACATAAAGTCTGCTTTTTGTTTTTATGATGGCAATTTGCATATACTCCAGAATGTTATGAACAGTGATTAGATGAATTTCAATTAATTGCAATGTCCCTCTTGAAAATGAACTCCATCCCAAAAAAAAAATTGTAATGCATTTCAGTCCTGACACAGAAGGACCTGCTAGCATCATTTCAGTGATTCTCTTGTTAATGCAGGTAACAGTGTTGACGAGGACAAGGCTGGCGATCATTCTGTTATGCTGATTGAGTTAGAATAGCAGACTGGATGCTTTAAAAGGAATGTCGTATTTGAAATCATTGTTCTTTCTCCGTTAACCATGTTTACCTGCAAGGAAACAAATGCAGTCATCACTGCTTTGCACAAGAAGGTCTTTACAGGCTTACAAGGATATTGCTGCTAGTAAGATTGCGCCTAAATCAACCATTTATTGGATCATCTAGAACTCCAAGGTGAGAGGTTCAATTGTTGTGAAGAAGGCGTCAGGGCACCCAATAAAGTCCATCAAGCGCCAGAACCGTCTCTTAAAGCTGATTCAGCTGCGGGATTGAGGCACTACCAGTGCAGAGCTTGCTCAAGAATGGCAGCAGGGAGGTGTGAGTGCATCTGCACACACAGTGAAGCAAAGTTTTTTGGAAGATGGCCTGGTGTCAAAAAGGGCAGCAAAGAAGTCACTTCCCTCTAAGAAAAAACATCAGGGACAGACGGTTTTTTTGCAAAAGGTACAGGGACTGGACTGCCAAGGACTGGGGTAAAGTCATTTTCTCTGATGAATCCGCTTTCCGATTGTTTAGGGCGAGAATTACCATCATACTATGTCATGCCAACACTAAAGCATCCTCAGTCTATTTATGTATAGGGTTGCTTCTCAGCCAAGGGAGTGGGCTCACTCACAGTTTTGCCTAAGAGCACTCCCTTGAATAAAGAATGGTACCAAGAGCAACTTCTCCCAACCAAGAACAGTTTGGTGATGAACAATGGCTTTTCTAGCATGATGGAGCACCATGCCATGAGGCAAAAATGATAACTAAAATTTTTTTTTTTTTAAAAAATCGACCTTTTGAGTCCATGGCCAGGAAACTCCTGAGAACGTAATCCGCTGAGAACTTGTGGTCAGTCCTCAAGAGGAGAGTGGACAAACAAAAACCCACAAATTCTGACAAACGCCAAGCATTGATTATGCAAGAATGGGCTGCCATCAGTCAGGATTTGGCCAAGAATATTGACAGCATGCCAGGGCGAATTGTAGAGGTCTAGATAAAGAAGGGCTAACATTGCAAATATTGACTCATTCACAAAACTTTTGGCCACCACTGTATAGTGGAAACTGCTTTTAGTGATCACTGTTATAGCGATCAACTTCTTGCATGGATCAAAATGCTTGGGACAGAATCATTCCGGGCTGGGCCGGGCTGCCTATCCAACAAAGACTAATAATTCACATATAGTAATCAAGTACTCCGCATACAGTGTTTGTTTTGGTTTTTTAGATACATAATGTAAAGCCGGGTGCACCGAGGCATCGAGAGAGCAGTGAAGGAGGAGGAGATTATCTTGCCGGGCTGTACATGCTCTCTATTATAGTTTCGAACAGATCTATACTAGACCTAAGCACCAAACCAGAAATGCACACAGTTATGATAATCATCCGTTTGTAGTGGTCACTTTCACCCAGACAGACAGATGCTTTAAACGGTTTATTTTGTTTGCATGACATGCAAAATAACTATTTTCTACTATGTTAGTAAACTTGCCTTTTACATTAAAACTAAAATGTTGCCTTCTTCATAAGACATTTTCAAGTGATTTGTGCTTTGATTGGAGTTGTTCGAACTATTCAATAAATAACCATAAATGGTTATTCTATATGCGTTTCCTTCAATTATTTTAAAAGATAGTGTTTCATTAGAAAAAATATCCCAGCTCCCATAGTTCAAGGTTCAGTATTTATAGTACAATCCATGTCAATGAAATGTGAGTGCAGAAACAAACAAAAACATCCTTCATTAATCATAAATTTGAGGTAAAATGTTCAATCAATTATGATATTGATTTGAGGTTATATCGCTCAGCCTTAAGTCTCAGTAATAGTCGATCATCTCAACAACTTTTCCCTGGATGTGTACAAGTTCTGGAGCAGTTTTCTTCCTGTGTCAAACTGCATCCACAGAGTTTCTCCTTAAGAAGAAAAGGCTGAGTTGCACTGGAGGCACTCGTGAAATAAAGAATCTGAATCTCACCAAGTTCCTGGTTCCATCCAGACTGCAGTAAGTTTTCTATAGCAGCTTTATAATAATTATGGACAGATAGTTGTTTTGGGGACATGAACTCATGTCTCTCACTGGAACACTAAGAATGGGCTCTTCCAGTCCAACTCTCCACCAGGTCCTGGTTCCCGAGCTGAGGTTTGGACCTCTGGTTCCTGTCAGATTACAGACATACTCCCAGCTGTGGTCCACCGGTACACTTCTACAGAACCACATCAAATGCCCCCCGCTCACCCTGCCTGAAAAATATATTTAAAAAAAAATTCAAAAATTGCTCCAAATAGACAGTTTTTAATCTTCTTTCGATATTTGAAGATTTCTCAAGCTGCTCCTGGCAATGGCAAAAACAAATTCTTCTGCTTTGTTGATTAAACCACCATTCTCCAGTGCAGCTTATCATACAGAGACGAGCCGTTCTTTTTAATTAATAGTGCGACACCACAAGTGTGCAATTAACAGCTGGTAATTACAGGCCTCTTCAGAACTAAGGCACTCTGCTTTCATTTCAATTATATAATGGACAAGTGGCTTTTTGATTTCCAAATTAGTGAGCCCTTGTAATATTTGTTTTGTGGCAGATTTGGAAGGTTAATGTTGGCCTGTGGAGGCCTCCTTTCTGTGACTGATGTAAGACAAGAAAAAGGATATTAAAACTATAATAGTCTATCAGGAAATGCAAATTGTACCTTCATGTTAATGGCCAGGAGAACAACGAGGCACTGGTTCATACTATTTAATGTGAGAAAACAAGCCTGCACTCTGCTGCAAACTGATTAGTATATCTGCATTTGAAGGTTTAATTAATTGGCTTTTAATATAGATTGTTTTAAAGACCAGCACATAACATTAAACTGTTTGATATTTAATTTTGTTTCCTTTTGATTATGGCCTGTGTTGTTCAATTCAGTACTGAAGTGTGGGAGCATTAAGCTCTATCCCAAAGGGCCCAGAAGCCCTTCACTTCATTTAAAATCTTAATCTAATAAGAGATCAAATTTTATTAAATGACCAATGCACTGCTTGAGCTTATGAAGCAGAACACTTGTTCATTTTTAATTAGTATTGATTTCCATCTCTGAACATAGCTGTATTATTGTCAGTGGTTTAGAGTGGGTTATTCTCCCTCCCCTTTCAGCAGTATATCAATTTAAAAAACAATTTGGGGTCTCTATTAATTTTGCTAACTAAAGGCACAGATGAAATTATGCAATATGTTTTTTGGGTGTGTCAAATGTGCACATAATGGAAAACCACTGCCAGTGTTTAGAAAGTGGAAACAGTCCTTTTGATAAATTGACATGTAGTACTGTTAAAGAAGATAAACCGTTTTAATGTCCTTAATAGCTTTATATTCTCAGTGTGATAACAATGGAAATGAACTACATATAATTTTTTATACTTAAAATTTTGGGAATGTTGCCCTTTAGTAGTGTGAAGCAGACACATTTTATGCCGATTTTTTTTATACATAACCAAACACATTTTGTTTGAATTTTACAAATATCTATTATTGTATTCCAATTTATAAGCTGAAAGCTTTCTGTACTGTTTTCAAAGTACTTGCAGTAATGGAAATGTTAATTTGCATGATGGAGTCATATGACAGCGGACAGAAAGTGGCTGAGTGAAACAGAGAAAACTTCAAGTAAAGTCTACTGACTATGAAAGAAGGCAGGTGCCCATTCTCCATATTCACTTCGATGGAGTGTGGAGTATTTATGGATTTCTTAATGTTTCCACCAGTTTTATACCTAAGTTTTATGTCTTCTAAAATTTGCTTAGCTGCAATAGTCACACAGCTGATTCCAGAATGAATCAATCTGCTGCTTTTGGTCATTTGTTAGCACAAGACAACGACCAACACTTATTTATATATTTTTTATTAATTATACTGTTGTCTGGGTCCCTGCCTTCAAACATTTCTGATTTGTGAAACAGGCATTCTCTAAGAACACATATGTGTACCTTAACAATTATCTTTATCTTTACCTCATACTCTTTAGTTCTCCTGAATCTGTCAGAATGCAAACTCAAGCTGTCAATGAATCAATAAATAGAAAACAAAAAATGTATGTGACATGTTATTACAGTTTTTCCCCTTCGTGTGTAATGCTACTGATTATAGATTTACCAGAAGAAGAAATGAGATAGTCAATGAGTATAGTCAAGAATATTTGCAGTTTTTTTAAAAAGCGCTATACACTGATCAGCCATAAAATTAAAACCACTGACAGTCAGTGCTTTAAGTTGATATGTTGGGATAAAGTGAAATGATCTGCGCGACTTTGATGAGCCAAATTGTGACGACTAGATGACTGGGTCAGAGGATCTCCAAAACAGCAGATCTTCTGGGGTGTGGTCAGTAGCTACCAAAAGTGGTCCAAGGCCAACCAGTGAACCAGTGATGGGGGTCATGGGCACCCAAGGCTCATGCACCAGGATGCCATATAGGAAGAAGGCACACCAGGGGCAGTGTGATGCTATGGGCATTGTTCTGCTGAGAAACCTTAGGGCCTGACATTCATTGGGATGTTACTTTGACATGTAAAATGATTGCAGACCAATTACGCTCCTTCAGACAACACTCCAAAAATGGTTCAAGAATCGTTTGAGGAATATGAAAAATAGTTCATGCTGTTGACTTGGCCTCCAAATTTCCCAGATCTCAATCTAGCCAAGAATTTGTGGGATGTGCTGGACAAACAAATTTAATCCATGAAAGCCTCACCCAACTTGTATAGAACTTAAATGATCTGCTCCTAATATCTTGGTGCCAGATACTACAGGACACCTTCATTGTTTTGTGGACAGGACAGAGCTGTTTTAGCGGAACGAGGGGGACCTACGCAATTATAGGCAGGTGGTTGATGGCTGATCAGTGTGCATTTAAACTTAAACCAGGTCATTACTGATAGATTTTTTCTAACAAAATGTCTTCATTAAAGCTGGCATGTGGCTTTGCTTTGAAGAGCGAAGAGTGAAGAGTTGAATTTAATCAGCCCAGAGAGGCACTGTGAGCATGCACTTAGAGACAGGTGGATTTCATCTCATCAGGCCTTAGTAGGAACAGTCTAGGGGACGTAGCAAAAGGAGGGACATGTTAGGACTGATTGTTGCTGTCATATTTCTCTCATTGTCCTCTGTGACTTTCTCTTCTATTTTGCCCTCACTGCCTGCCTTCACTCTAGATTTTATTATGGTCACCTAAATTCCTATTTGTATTCAGCTGGTATCATGATGGCTGCGTTTGA
>JAABNX020000042.1:17643872-17669792 GCA_015163995.2 Mormyrus lacerda | reverse complement strand
GTGTGTGTGTGTGTGTGTGTGTGTGTGTGTATGATGTGTTTTTTTTTGTGTGCACGCATGTGTGTTTGCATGTCCCTCTGAATAAAAAGCCTTGTTTCAATGTTTCCCAATACTCCCAAGGTCTGGATTGGGAAACACTGGTATATAAGACAAAAAATTGTCTGTTCCTTTATGTCTAATATGTTCAAGAATATGAAATTCCTTCAGTCGTCACACCTGCTAATTCTAAACACTGACTCTCTAGATATAAAGGAGAATTACATGGGGAACATCATTATTGTAAAATATTCCTACTGGATTCCTGTTAAAGGGGAGCCCCAGGTAGAGGGAAACATTTAGGGGATGAAATGAAGGACGGAACCCTGAGGCACTCATTGCTGTACATATGCAGTTGGGGTTGAGGGGGTGTTCTTTCAGCATTCATGATACAATCAAATATGTCATGTGTGTTTCTCCATTACATTGTAATAATTCTAATAGCTGATGGACTATCGAAAGAAGTTGCAAGTTTACTCTGTAAATTAAGTAGCTGAGTACTTAGTGGAGCAATGTATCTTGTATTCTCTAGGATGCTGAAACAAAGTTCCTATTGTGAATGCTTTGTCACCTGTATGTTTTACTATGCTCCTGCAGTCACTGTGGTGCTCTATGTATATCCTTTTGTGTTCCTTTGTGTCTCTCTGTGTGTTTCTTTTTTTTAAAAACTTGGGGGTTTTTCTCGTGGGAGCTACAATGGCAGAAACTGAAATCTAATCAGGGCACAGTGTTTCTTACTGGAATGATATTATTGTGATTATTCAATATTGTTTCTGCAGTATTCTGATGGGGCAGTGAGAAGGTTGTGGGTCATTTGCTGTCTTCACAAATATAAGGAGGATGGAGGCAAGGAATTGCAAAAGTGGGGAGGAAAAGCAGCCAGAGTAAACAAATAAAGAGCAAAGGGTCTGTGACAGCGAGCCGCTGAGTTTTGATTGGGTGTGGACCAGATGACAGCTGCATGATGGAATTAATGACCTCTGTCACAGCCTGCTCTCCACATCTCTCATCTAAAGAGAAGGGACCCAAAATCAATACCCCCCAAACAGCAGGCCATCCATTGTGCTGTGTTCATTAGTCTTTCTGATTCTGTGAACCTAAATCCCTCTGCTCTTAATGCACTTAACAAACAGGAAAATGCCTGGCACAAAAAGTATGCCTGTGCTCTGTGTTTTGCATAGATGCAGAATAGTTGTCCTTTTAAAACACATGGTAATTCTGTCCTAGGAACAGGACAGTACAGTATGTATGAATGTCTGCATAACATGCTTCATGTAATGTAACTCTCCAGGTTTTATAGGAGGGTGAAAATGTAGCATATTATATATCAAGTTAGTTGTGTGAAGAGGCACTAGTTTAATGGTACTACACCTAATGTAACACATTAGGGTGAATTTGGTGTCATTTACAAATCAGTCCTTTACTAGGTCTTCAGGAGAATAAAGTTTGATAAATGACATGCATGGAATGCACAGAACCAGTATCTACTAGGGCTGTATTTAAAAAAAGTGTGATTAAGTGTGATTCATCACACCAAACATTGAAAGTTATAATCATAAATATTTACATATCAACTCATCAAATTAATGTAGAATTAACAGAAAAGAAGTACATTTTAATATTGATATAAAGTTTATTCATTTTAAACAAAAATACAACTTGCAAGCAAGTACTAGCTGAATTTCAATGCTTTGAAAGAGATTAGATGAACAGATGCTAATATGAAAGGAGAGGGCATTGTATTCTAAGTATGGCTGTCCACTTGCTTTTTAATCACACACCTTGGAGATTAATGGCATATACAATCATTTAAATCTATAACATATGTGCACTAAATAACTGGAAAGATTTTTGTTTTGCCTTCAATAAATTGTTAGCCTTCAATAAAATAAAACAAATAGTGCAGTACAATACTTTTATCATATTTCTGTGTCCAATGCCATTTTTTAAAACAAATTGAAAGAAGTATCTCGTTTTCCCCTGTGAGATGCTAAATCAGTGGTGCCCAACCTCATTTACAGTGAGAGCTTCTTCTGCAAATAAAATAACCACCTTTGGCGGGGGGGTGGGTGGCAACAGTAAAAGTTATTGACTTGGCAGTAACAAATTCGGAAACAAAATGAATTCCTTGTATATACTGGTAGCTGGTATAAATGTTGGTTGGTATAAATGTGAAGCTCTCACAATGTTTACGACTAGGAAGGAATACTATAAACGTCTTTGCTTGTACTGTTATTGTTATCAAAATTCACAATATTTTAACTCAATCAGAGAAAATGTGCCAAGAATTTAAGATTAACACTACAAGTTAACTTTAAACCCTAGTTTAAAGGGTTATGATTTTTGTAAAAATCTTACTCTCCTTCCTTACTGAAGATTGAAAGCCAATACTCCAAGCCTTTAATGTAATGATGTTTGCATTCTGGTAACAATTAGAGGGATAACTGCACAATTCTGGAACCAAATAATGCAATTTTTACAAAGCGATAAAGAAGTTGAAATTTTAAATTAATTTTGACCAAGTAGAAGTTGTTCTAGTCTTCTACTTCTGCCAAAAGCATACATCACATAAGCTGGTGGTGTTACCGCGACCTGACAAATCACTTGCTTTTGTTAAAAATAGTAATGTTTTTAGTGACCAGTTCTTGTTTTCTTTTCTATTCCTCACTCACTTTTGTTAAATTTGTCACAAACATGCCACAATGTCTATGACCGAGTTGGCTTATGCAAATGCAGCGTCAGTAAACTGATTATTTTAGCATTTGCTAGATAATCTTGAAAAGGATATGTCACTGAGATTTTAAAGCTAGCTCAGTTTTGTTTCTTATGACAGTGTAACAATGTATTAGAAAATCTTTTTGATGATCTCAGTTGGGCAATTTTTTTTCATGGAACTCCCATCCCCATCAGTGAATTATATCAGCAAAATTCTGGAATTTTATTGCAAGCTTAATCTCACCCCAGCCGAATGGTCCTTAAAATGTATAACACATGATTTTGATATTAGCATTGCACATCACCCAGCCCTAATTTGAAGCCGGGGCTGTTATTTTGTTTGCATTTGCATCTGACAGGTCTTCATTAGTGGTGAACTGGGATCTTATATCATCAATAAAACATTCATAGAAATCATTTGGCGTGGAGCGTACCCTCAATTTGGAGGTAAACCTGAGCAGCTAATGAGGGCCATATGTTTCCCAGAATTATGGTTACAGGTGTAGAATGCTGGTTTTATTGGCAGTCCTTCCATATATGACATCGATTGTGGTTTAACCCAAGCCCTGGTGCTACTCCCTTAGTATAATCTCACACTGACAAGGGCTGTGGGAGAGGGGGCACCCTCAAATGTGACATCTCTGTGTGCTGTGCGCATATGGTTGGCTTCTGCTTTTATGTGTGTTCGTGTGTGTGTGTGTGTGGCGGGGGGGGGGGCAGGAACAGGATGGGATGGCACACGGTCATGCACGTGTCTCTGTGTTTTTTAGGTGGGCTGGGACGGGAAGGGATGGCTAAGGGCCGATCTACATGCACCGGCCTCCCTGTTACTTCTTGTATAAACATACATCTTTATCAAGTGCCTGTTGTCAGACAACATTAGATAATTAATAGCCCATTTGTCAGCCCTGTGAGAAGCATGTTAAAATCCCCAGTGCCACCAGGATAAATCTTGCTGTCTCCTCGTGTACACTTGAAGCATTAGCCAGCCTTTGCTGCTGCAAATTTACTTTTAAAAGGAATTCTTTATTATTCACAATTAATGTTAATTAATTAAGTCTCTGCCGCGGGACAGTGTATGACTTTCAGTTGTTATATGGTGCTAATTGGTAACTTCAGTGTTGCCATTTAATGGAGTGTTTGTTTTTTTTTTTTTCATTCTATGCAGTAGTGGTTCACCTGTGTAGCTAGACAGATGTGTCACTGTTAAGCAGGCATTCCTGAATTGAGTGTATGCATGGAAGAATGTGAGTGACATCATGTAAGATAACATTGCGCACAGGAGAAATTCTTGAGATTAAAGTTGCTGAACCCTGGACCCTCAGAACAGGGTTAGTCACTCCTATTGGCAACTTCTGGCCAACTTGCCAGCCAGTTTCACTTTGCCATGAACTGGTGGTGATGCTCTCCCATCGGCTAGAGCTGGGCTTAAAGTGTGACTCTTCACCAATTGAGCAATCCAGTCACCATAGGCAGGGGTGTGAATGTGTGTTTCAAACTGTGGATGTGTGTATAAGTGCAAGGGAGAGTAGATATATGTACAGATTGTTGGCTAGATACATATGGTGTATGTATCCACACAGTGGCTCGGTGGGTGGCAGGATTGAGAGTCTTTGTGCCTGGAGCTTTTTCCCCGTGTCTGAATGGGTTTCTTGGAATACACAAGTGGCCTGGCAGATTACTGTATTGAAATTGCCCATTGTGTGCCCATAGTGTATCACCGTTTTATGTCCCTCTACTCTACTACCTGCCCTTTTACTGTTACCTTTACTGACCATGGGTCCTTGTCAGTCACATCATCCTGCTTGTCTTACCTGCACTGAAATGTAACTTCAGTCTGTCTATTGTACCAACTATAACCAGCAAGCAAATATTCCCATCAGACAAAAGGACTCGACAAAGGCTGACTAATTACCTAACCAAGCAGAAGAGCCTGATTTAATTATGCATTGTATTGTCACAAAAGCATTTTGGATGGAATGTGGGAAGGTATGCTCAGTTCAAATATCAAAATTAAAGTAAGCCTACAAAGTCATGGAGAATAATTATTGTATTCGCCAGACAATTTGGAATACATTTGGTTCTGGGACCAGTTCACCACCACTGCTGCCACCATAGATGCTTTGCTTGATAAGGGGATAACTGGAAAACCATTTCATGGATTTCTTTAAAATTTTGCTGACAAACTAGAACTCACTAAATTTTGAGACAGATCACAGAAAATTGAAGTAACACTGCTTTGCAATAAAAGAAGTTGATGGATCTTATTACTGTTAACAAAAAAATATATGAATGAAAACCTATGCTATACATATTGCCCCAAAAATGAAGAACCAACACTGTATGCCAGCAACGGGAAGAAATGGCAGCTGTAGAAGACACTTTGTCTTGTATTTGATGGATCAAACTTTACTGACACATTGCTGGGGTGACAGGCTGGAAGTGGTCAAATTGTGAGACAGATCACCCCAAAACTGAAGCAGCGCTGAATAGTGATATCAAAAAAAAGTACAGCTTCAGACATTTGATCCTGTTAAGACTTTAACTCAAAATGTATTTGACAGATCATTTTTCAAACTTGTATAAATGAAGATCTGGACCATTTTGAGTCAAATCGAAGCAATATTAAAGTAACAGCACTTGTAGCAGATAAGAGAAGGATGAATGTAATATGAGGCTTAACCTGGTACACAGGAAAACCCTTTTTGTTACAGTTACTCTACTTATGGAAATTGATCTTTGATGTATCTTATTGTCATTTATCTACAGCTGAAAAGCTTCTCCATGATACACCCCAAGTCAATCCAAAATTGTAACTGCGTGACAGAGGGCAGCTGAGAGCAAAAAATGAAGGCTGCAGCCTAGGGCTGGACAGTATATCAAGATTTTAAAACATATCAGAATATAAATAGAATATGAGATGGAGTAAGGAGGTATTGTTTCTATCGAGTTATATAAAGTTCTAATCTTGCAGAAAGCCTTTCTTCTTCACCCTCACTGTCTGCTGCAGGCTCCACTACTCTGCTCTGCTAGCAACTGTGTGCGTGCATGCATGCTGTGATGGAGTTAACCCTGCTGAACAAGCAGTTTATGAAATTAGTATAAACTTTTCAATATCGGATAGTGTGATAGTTATATGAAGTGCACATGGACACTTGTTGATGTGTAAACAAAAATAATAATTTTAACAGTTGACTATTAATGGGTTGGATCATTGTGGTCGGTGTGGAGCTGAACCTGTGCATGAAAACAAGAGCTGTAATTAGTAATTGTATTTAAGTAGCCCACTCACAAAACATGATATTCTTTTTAAAGTGCAAATATGGCAAATTAGCATATCAAATCAATTTTAACTTATTAAATAGCAGGTGGAACCAAAACGCAATTGAATATCAGTATTGCTGGTGCATTCCTTCATCTAAGGATGCACTGTAGTAGGTTGTACATGTTGTAGGTTTAGAGAATGGCTGTTTATGATGTGGAGTGCAGCATTACATTAGGCTCATAATGCATTAAGTGGCCTTCTGCTCAGTAGTAGCTATGACAGGAAAGTCTTTGCGGGACTCAAGAACCAGCAAAGTAGTGCCAGAATACAAGAAAGCACCATTTAGTCCTCTAGATAATAGGCCAGGCTTTCCAAAGATGTTTAATAGAAAGCCCAACCTGCAACTTGTGCAGATGTAGATTGTTCACAAGAAGCAAACATGGGGTAGCTGGTTGTAAATCACGGCCAGCAAATCCAAGGGGCTAGTGGATGTGTGCACCAGGCCAGCTCTGAGTGTGATGAATGGCGGGGCCTTGTGACAATCACAGCAAAGGATCTGAGGTGACAGGGTGTGCCCCATGGGCAGCGAAAATGCATGCAAGGTGGAGAAGGACCAACCTTGAAGGTAGGAGAATCATTTTCATATATTGTGAAAACAGTAATAAATATGCCCTTTTTCCATGATTGCCCTAATAAATGAGTCATCTCTGACAGGCCTGATGAAAAATCACCTGCCTCCTATGATTGTTTGCCAGGGTCTGTCATGCCAGTATGCATTATGGGCAAATGGACAATCAGTAGAAAGTTGTCACACACAGTGACATTTATCACACACATGGAGACCAATGGAGAAGTGATCCCACTGTGTGCTACATATTTGGTTTTCTGCATCTATTTAGATATATACCCTAGTGACATCCATATACCCTGGTGACGTATATATACCCTAGTGATTTCCATATACCCTAGTGATGTCTATATACCTTGATGACATCTATATACCCTGGTGTCGTCTATATACCCTAGTGACTTCTATATACCCTGGTGACGTATATATACTTTAGTGATTCCCATATACCCTAGTGACGTCTACATACCCTGATGACACTTGACACTCCACCCTGTGCTTGAGAAGTTTTTTGTACAAAGCACAGTAAAGTAGTGCCTGCTGCTTAGTGTGTAGTGCAACATAAACATCTGAGCAAATAACTTGTTCAAGGGAGTACAGTTTGTATGTATTACAAAAATGTATATAATTGTGGGTTTCAAAGATTACATTTTGAATTCACAGTGTCAGACATTGGCTACATTCAAAACCGACAGAATATTGCAGTGCTACAGGGATTACCACAAAGACTGGGGTAGGGGGCAAAATTCCCTCCCTTCCCATCAAACTCACCTGTGCCTGACAAGTTTATCCAGTGACAGAGAGAGACCACAAGGAGAGTTTCCTCAGGTAGCTTATTTTGGCCTAAACATATGTTTCCATTTCTCCCCTCGGTACATTCCATGATGTCCCCAGGCAATGACAGGGTCATTGCAACATTAAGGCCTTTGTCACAGTGATTAATAGCTCTTTCTATCATCTTTAATTCACTCCCTAATGACGGGGGGGTCTTGCAGTGCTCGAGGTAATCGTGTGATGTATTAGTTTGTCCAGCACCTTGTCGCAGAGGTGAAAATCATTCCACCGATGCAGATATTGTCACAAGAACAAATGTTTTCCCACTTAATAAAAATTAATGAATTCTTTGTCAGAACTGAGTAGAGCGAAAAAGCAGTAGCAGCAAATTTGTAGATGCATGTGTTCACATTTGAGAATTTGCCTGTTATAATTTCAAGTACCACATTTTCTTTTTCATTATTTTGTGTTCATTTTGTCTTTCTCCCATATATACAGTAGCTGTAACAATACACTGGCAATCACAGCTCCCCTTGAGTGTTTTAGAATCATGCAGCTTTTGTCCTTACATTGAAAGGCAAACTCATTTTGTTTTGCCTGCTTATTTTACTTAGAAAGAATTATGATGAACATGCCACAACAAATGGGTGTCAGGTGATTCAATTCAGCCCCCTGGCAAGCAGCGGGTCTTCTTTCCTCTTTGGTTACAATTGTCAACAATTAACAGAGTATTAACCTGGGACGTTACTGAAACGCACTATATACTTCCAATTAAGATTCATGGGACATGTCTGTGATGTACTGTCATCAATTGTTATGTTATGAGTGATATTAGACAATGACTATATATCCTTGTGGATATGTTTGTAAGTTAAACTTAGTGATGGTGGCTTATTAAGCAGTTCAGCAAGATAAAGCATCATTCTTCATCTCATGTCTACTGCTCAATCTATATTGTAGGTCTCCACCATTCCCTACACTACCTATCTCTGAGCGCTGCTCTGGGCTGCTGTGTTGCTGGCATCATTTTGGAGGGAATCATTCCCCAGTCAGCCCTATAGAGGATTTCTGCTGCTCGGTGCCCCATCCAGTGACTCTGCTTCGACTGGTAGTTCTGCTGGCTTGGTGCACATATTGCTCTGTTTGATAGTGACCTCTGTTCTCTCAGTTTGGCAAAGAATGATCGCACACCATGCCTGCGTGGCATCTGTTCCAGGGAAAACATTACAGGCACCTGAGTCTAATACAGGGTGAGAAACATCAGTTTGAGACCTGAGCATAATAAATTTGCTTTGTGTATCTTTGTGAAATGTATATGTTTATATGTTAGAACTTTTTAGCTGGAAAGAGCTGTTTAAGGTTTCAGTTAAGAGTATAAACTTTTAAACCATTTGAAGTAAAGCAGCAAAGGGGAGATTTAGTTACCTTTAAAAGCCCGTGGTCTCAAACATGTGGCTGGCAGTACCTCCACAGTCCTAACTATGTTACACAATCTTGCTAGAAAATCATTACACAATTGCAGGAGTGTACATTAGGTTTCCCAAACAGATGGGCCCTGTTGCCTTATAGAGACTTTTTTCTACCACTTGGAAAGCCTTACAGAGATGTGTGTCAAACACAGCGTAGAAACAGCATGGATCTGGCACTTGAAGTCGATACCAGCCCAAACAGACAGTGCTGTCTGTTTTCAGAACACAGCAGAGGACAGTCATATTCATAATGTGCACACCAGGGTTCATCACCATAATTCTGATGGATTTTTTAAAATAAATGCAATTTGTACCACAGCCATGGTATTTAAAAATGAAACCCATGTTGTATGGTTTTGCTTAAAATTCCCTTAATCAGAGATTCCGGACATGAAAAAAGTGACAAATTGAATGGACTGCAAATTGAAATATACTGTTAAATAAATCATACAAAAATGAACTTCTTTGTTGTAGGGCGTAACCACTAGAAAATGTCGGTAGAATGGTTTGTTGCTGGTTTTTGGGTTTTTTTTTCTGACTGTGTTGCTGCTCATTCCAATGAATGGCATTTGGTTTGACATTGCTGGTAAAGTTGTCACCCAGCCCATAGTAAGTACTTGCATTCTGTGTGTTCTACTACGTGGTAATGCCTCAAGAGGTTAAATAAGTTGTAGTATTTCCAGTTTTAAGTCAGAAATTTTTGGCAGATTTTATAGTACACAGTATTGTAAAACTGAAAAATTTACCTCGACAACACAGATTCCTTTTTTACCTGGTAGCCATAATATGTTTTTATTAAAAAGATGTGGCTGTTGAGCTGTTGTTCACCTTGATGAGACACTGGGCATTTGAAGGAATATTTATACCTAAGCTCACCCCTTGAGAACTGTGTCCTTGGGATATATTATCTTGCTTGTACATCACTTTGGACTAAGGCATCTGCTAAATAAATTCATGTAAATGTAGCTGAGTCACTTTATTTGACAGGTATGAGGAAATATTGTGTATATATAGTGAATAGTTAGTCTAGATCCCCTTTTCAGAACTGTGTAATAGCTTACCCTAGCTTATATTTTCCAAAATGTAAGGATGCTAACATGGTAAGCATGCTAAATTTCAATGGCATACATACAACCTAAAGCATACATCTATACGTCATAATAGTTGCTGTGGGCATTGCTTTATACTGACTTCTGTCTCACTTTGCTGCTTTCTCTCAGATAATGACATCTACAGACTAACTCCACAATATTTCAAAGCTTGAATAGCTGCTGTAGTTGAAATGAAGATTGGTTTACTGGTTTTAGTGTTTGGAAGTGCAGGTGTTTAGTCTGTGAGTGGCATTGTGGAGTGGTGGCCTTGATGTGCCTAGGCAGGTCTGTCCAGGCCCATTCTGGCTGAGCTGGGTAAGAAGCAGAGGCGCAGCTGAGAGTGGGCTGGGTGCTGGCAGGTTGTATATCAGTGGTTGATTAGACAGACCCGGAGCTGAGTTGCTCAGCACACACTGTCACACAGATGAGAGGCAGCATGTGATGGCTGAGGATGTACAGGAAGCAGCCACACGGCTCATTAGGGATCTGTGCTACGTGTCAGACCCAGTTAGGAGCAGCTCCCTAATTGCACATGATGCACACTGTGGGAGCTGCTGCTCCTTGAGGCTCATGTACCAGAGAAGGAAGGAGGTGGCGTATGGACCAAGGCCTGACTTTGACGGCGTATTGTAGGCAGATGTGTGGCTTAAGCCCTGACTGTGATAGTGCATCATACTGTAGGGTGTGGCTCAAGGCCTGACTGTGACAGAATATCGTAGGCTGGAGTGTTGCTCAAGGCCTGACTGTGACGGCATATCATAGGCCAGAATGTGGCTTAAGGCCTGACTGTGAAGGCATATCATAGGCCAGAGTGTGGCTTAAGGCATGACTTTGATGGCATATCGTAGGCCAGAGTGTGGCTTAAGGCCTGACTGTGACGGCATGTCGTAGGCCAGACTGTGATGGCTTATTGTCAGAGTCAGCACTTATTTGTCCGAGTCATTCCGGGTCTTCCCCCCTTGTTCAAGTCTTTAGTATTTTCCCAGTTGCCTTAATGGCTGCATAGCTCAATGAGCTGAGCATGCAGCTACCTATAATCCCTCAGTTGTGTGTCACACCTCCTGTGTTTTGTTCCTAATGTTTCATTTGTATCAGTTTTCTAGTTCTTGTGATTTGTATTCAGTTTTGATTTCTAGCTTTATGCTTTGGTTGTATTTTACCAGTCTGTTATTTCCCCAGTGTTGGATTCTGTTGTCCTTGTTTCTTTGTCAGTTCTTAGTTTCCCTGTTTAGTTCTGTGAGTTAATTATTAATTTCACCTGCTGCCTGTCCTTTTGTGTTTACCTGATTGCTCGTTGCCCTGCACCCTCCCGGATTGAACCTCAATGCCTGACTGTGATGGAGTATTGTAGGCTGGAGTGTGGCTGTCTGGCAGTGATGGTGTATTGTTGAAGGCCTGACTGTGATAGGTATGGGCATTTCTGGTAGTTGATTTTCAGTCATTATTTGAATATTGGTCAGTGTTTCGCACTATTAATTAAACTTAGGGTACCTTTAGGAAGCACTTTCTACCCTTTGGTTCTGAAGGTCTATTGGCAGCACAAGTATAGCTTTAGAGGGGAATTTTCATCCTTCAGTGAAACACTGTACTCTATTCTATGTTTCAAATGGACAGTGTTCTAGGAGAATACTTCTTAGATATTAGTGTCTATATCAAAAGCTATTGTTAAATCATTAATGTTCATGAAATGCTGTTTTGTTATTGACAATTGTTCCAGATCTCTGACTTTGAGCCCCTGCAGTACACAATACTTTACTGCAAACAGTACACTCCTAATTCACCAGTCCCCCAGCATCAGAGGTCAGCTTATGGTGTGTAGCATTTGCACACTCAGAAGTAACTTTCCTAACTTATTTTCCAAGAACAGTTTTGGTACAGTAGTTTCTGTAAAATTCTTAGCCATTTAATTGAATAGTTTGCAATGCTATGATAAAGGGCTTGGTCAAACATTATCCCCACAAACCATTACAACAGTGATGCCTCGTCTTTCTTACAGGTGATGGAGCTGACCTTGTGTCCTATGCTGATCCTCCTGCCTGCTTACCCAGTCCATCCAGTGGTGGAGCCTCCCTTGAGGAACCTTCCCTCTCTCAGGCCCCAGTATGCATTTCTGATGACCTGTTTTCAGCCCAGGTCTTTGAGCTACGTGAATCTCAGGCAGTTTCCTCTGCCCTTGGCGTCTGGGCTCGCCAGCGATTGGATGTGGGGGAATGCTTTGGGCCATATGTGAGCAAGCAGAGGACCCAGCAAAGCTGCCCAGCGCAGAGGAAGGTAGGCCTGGAATCACCTCATGGGATATGGGGGAGGGCCTGTTTGCTATATATTCTGCTGTGTAATGTTGTCTGGTGGTTTGTGTCTGCTGCGTGAATGAACAGCCCCTGGACATGCTTTGGCAATGAGAAGTATTCTGAATTAAAGGTCAGAGCTGGAAGTACTGCCCTTTTATCTTTGCTCGTACTTCAATTAAAATAAAAACCCATAAAATGTCTTTTTGTTATCAGAGTTATAGATCCATGGAGCATTTCCCAATCAGATGTTAGTCAGTCCAGGCATTAAATCGAATGTGGGGTTATAGGACAAGGTCAAAGGTCAGCCATGGGCTAACCCGGCAGGTTTTACTGGTGAGAGGAGGACAATCAGCCTCATCGATTCATATGGAGGAAGAAATATTTTTTTTTGAAACACAGATGCTCCAAAATGCAGTAAACAACAATGTCTGCCATTGACAGGACTGTCCCACCAGTGACATCAACTACTGCTTCAGAGCCAAGCAAAAAAGGCACATCATGACAGAAATGGAGTTTTGCTAAAGTTTTAGCTCGGTTTCAAATTTGCTATCGTTGCTCTGCTGTTTTTATTTAAGTCCTTTCAGAGACTTTGATAGAAAAAAAACATTTTTATGTTTGGTAACATTAGGTTTTAATATGATTGAAAAATTCTGTCTCTCCCCAAGAGATTTACTGCAAGTTCAACATGCTCTTCGTTTTTCTTTTTTTCCGATGGAAGGAAATAAAGAAAAAGGTTTCATGAATTTTAATCGGGATGTTATTTACGGGAAGCTTGAATAATATGTATTTAAAAAGCCGGAGAGCCAGGAGTGAGGACAGAGGGATACTGTATCATTATGTTTAATTACTGCTTTGACAGGAGCCATAATTCTTTCCATTAAGTAAATAAGTTGTAAAGAATTTATGATGAAATGCCACATTATTCAGAAGGGATATTCAGTGATGACATCCTTGCATTAAATATGGTAAATGCCATTAAGCCCCCGACAGTCAATATGCCAATATGCAAGGGCCTGTAAAAATGAAATTGATTTGGTAAATGCAAGCAAGATAGATCTGTTTGCTTTCATCATCAATTCTGTGTGTGTACCCGGGTGATGTCACCAACCAGGGAGCGATAAACATGTGGCCATCTGGGCCGGGTGATAAATGGGCTGCCGCTTTTGGGCCACTGTCAAGGTGGGGGCTGTTTGTTAGGAGGAGCCCCCCACACCATATCCTATAAATACATTTGTATCAGTAATACAGAATTAGCGAGTTATAGGTAAGAAGGCCTCTGTAAACATATCCATTTTTATTGTCTGTGGTGGAAGACCACTTGTTGTTTAGCTACCATTCAAAAAAGGAGATTTCTTCTAGGAAAAGATGTATCGGTGATGCAGCTGGCAACCAAGTGTTAAAGAGATGGCAAGAGAAAGAAAACTGGTTTAATTTTCTGGTGTGAACACGCTGGTGCGTTAAGTCAATATTTTCCTATTTCTTGCTAAGCATCAGATGACACCTTAACAGAACATGTCTAAATATTCTAATTGTTGGCTTGTTTCACAGGAAATAGCTGGACAGTATGGGAATTATTTGGTGTGAGTTGCTGTGGACTTTCCTTGTATTCGGTGCAACTGAACATTAACTGCAATACATTGTGTACTATGACAGGTTTTTTTTTTATTCAAATAATGCAAGTTATAGAATTTTTATTTTTTTTTTTTAAAAAAAAGAGATGTCAGTAAAAATAATTTGCAATTGACAGTTAAAAGTCATCAACAAAGCATTAATATGTGTTTGCCATTTGCTGAGGCTCCTTCTACGCTCCATGTCCTTGTACCACCCTATGTCTGAAATGAAGGTTTAACTTATCACATGAGTGAAAGTTGAAGTATCTTAAGTGTTTGTTTGGTTCTATGGTTTGTATTATGGTCAAGAACCTTTCAGTCTCACTGTTGAGCTTTTACAGGAGACAAAACATGGTGCAAGTAGCATGCATGAAGGCATTTGGGCTGAGGCAGACAGGGTGGGTCGGACAGGAGGGGGAGAATGAGGAGTGTCATCTCTCCCATCTGAATTGTGACATCATCACCTGCAGCCTGGCACCCATGTCACAGGGAATGTCACGCACAGCAATGCTCTTCAGTAACCTCATACTGTGAGCTGAAAATTCCCTGCAGATTGTAGCAGTACATTCTTAGATTAGATTTAGGTTAAAGTAAAAAAAAAATGGATGGTTTTTCTGTTTACCAGATTAGTACTTATTTTGTTTTTACATTAAAGCACACTACTAAATGTTCACATACTGCTAGAAAATTTCATCACTTAGCTTTTTTAACCACGTAGCAAAATATAGGCACATCATTTATATTACACAGGTTTCTGCTTTTGGATCAATGAAGTAAGCTCATGGGGGTGTTTTTGAGTTTAAAGCTGAGCACCTCCTCCTTGAGTGGGAACTGAGGTGGCTGTGTAGCAGGCAGGCGGGCCGGTGGGCAGTGGGTTACGGGGGCCTTTGTGTGCCCTGGAGAGTGGGAGATTAGTAGACAGTGTGAATACCCCAGCGGATTAGGCCCTGTGTCAGCTCTTGGCCCTGCCCCATCCACGCCAGCTACCCAGAGACCTTCGGTGAGCTGCAGATCTTCTCCAGAATTTTGTCATTGTAACTCAGATGCCATGTCAAGGCAGAAAGAGCAGAGTGCATATCTGGGTTGGCTGGGTGGGTGGGGCTCTCTAAGCCCTTGTTCTGAATGAATGCAGTTGGTCCCCAAGTGTCTGGGGTCACTCCCCTGCTCTCGGGCCCCACCTGCCAGAACAGCTCCTGGCCTCTCCTATGCCCCCTACCTCCCCCAACACGGAAGCGTCTTGCTGTCCTCCCACTCAAAGTGCACTAAGGAAGGAAATGAACCCGCATCTATTTAGTGTGCAGTTGTAGCAAGAGTGCCATAACTCTAGACCCTATTAGGATGAACGAGTTTAAGAGGTTGTAAAAAAGAGACAAGCTGGGTCCAGCATTTCTACAATTACTTGTGGCTTTTGCACATGTATTTTGAAGTAATTGTTGCTGTTAGTTATTGAATGTTGTTCTGTTATGTCCTATAGTTTGAAGTGCTTTTAGGAGTGTATGAGTGATTAAAAAAGATGTTCGGCATGGGCAGAGGGCAGGAGTGTGAGCAGAGGGGGTGGCCAGGCCCATTTGGTGAATAGCAAAGCAGACAATAAAGCTTATTGTTTAAAGCATGGACCAGACCTGGCTCTGTGCGTGGGGAGGCGTGCAGATTGGCCAGCTGGAGCTGGGGCGCTCACCCTCGCCACCACCGCAGCTTGCAGAGCCTGGGTGCTCACACTCTGATATTATTTATTAGGACTGCGTTATCACTGTGATTTTGGCTTGTAATTAGAGCTAAGCGGCTGTATTAAATTTCATCTGCCTCCTGCTCATTGTGCTGTAGTAAAAGGCTTGCTTGCTGCTCTCCATGATGGGAAGCTCCCTTTTGTCCATGCAAATAGTTCCCTACTTCAGCCTCGTTGATGATTCTCTGCCACCAGCCCCACCTCCCCCCATTGTGCTGGCGAATAGAGCTGTGCCCCCTCTCCCTAATCAGATTACAGTGCTAATGCAATGCCCTAGGACTCCATAGGCACTGCTGTGGTGGGGGCTTGGTCCTCCACGGGCCCCAACAACCTACATAAGGGCCCCCTTTTCCATTTTGGGTACGGTGTGTTCAATTAAACAATCCCTTTGTAACTTTCTTCATTCCCAAGGGCAGAGATACACACCCTTTCACTATTCAATTAAGCTAATTTTCATTTCTCTTCTCAACTAAATTCAGCTGTATCTCTTTCTAAATTTGGAAATACATTGGCAGATGAGTTCAGCCCTGTTTTTCTGTAATTATCTCGCAAAGCATGCCAAGATTTCCTTCTAGTATAATTTAACAATAATATAAAAAAAAAACCATAAAGTAAGAAGTAGTTTTAGATTTTAGAATACTTTCATATGTCTGAAATATTCTTTTAATTGTCACTCTTTTCTGTCACATGTGTCCTAATCCTTTTCCCTCAGGAATCTGCCATGCTTGGCAGTTAAAAAGAGAGTGCTGTTTTGTCAGCATTTTAATCCGATGTAAGAGGAATAGGGGCCACAGAGGAGAATGGAAAAAGCAGAGCAGAATTCTGTGCAACAAGTGGATGGTCCGTGAATTCTTGCAGTTGTGTGGAGGCCACTCTTCCCTCTTTCAGTGTCTCCTGCCTCCCTTTGGCACAGCCACTGCAGGGAGTGTAAGCTGGGTTAACTGATTAAACAAAGTCAGAGTGAATTGTAGGAAGACAAAGCCGAGTATTAGCGGCCCGAACAAGTGGAGGGTGTAGCCGGAACACAAAGACAGGTGAGCACAGGGCTGATCAGGGGAAGCTGTAGCACTGAGGGGGTCAGTGACCTTATTAGAGGCCATAAGGATGTGAGGATGGGGGGGTCTTTCACCTGGGGAGAAAGGCCCGGCGGGGGGCTTGGAGGACATATTCTTACACCATTAATGCTTGCCCCTTATAACACCCTGTTCACAGAGACAATACACTCACACGCACACACACACACACATACATAAGGACCTGCAGTCCTGCCTGGGCACAAACAATAACAAGAGGTATTTTTATACTGAATTTCCCTTAAACATCGGACACCGATGCACAAACGTGCAAACACATGCCATCACATGTACAGCAACTGTAACACATGAATAAATAAATACACTGACACACACACTGGAACCTGCAGCGTGGCCTCGGTCTAGACAAGACCGAGAAGTATGTTCATACTGAATTCCTCTTAAACACACACTCATGTACACCAAGCACACACACACACACACACACACACACACACACACACACGCATAAAGACACAAGCAAACATACTCACTTGTAGACACACAAACACACACATACACGTCATGCAATCCTGACCTTGCTGTATCTGGTCTTCCAACCAGATTACAATTAAAACTTGGATCTCTTAATTTGTCCAAGCATCCATTATTACCACATTTTTTAGCTTCACTTATAGTTTTTTGAGTTCATACCTTTTTTCCAGACAGCGGTTGTATTGTGTTTAGAGGAAGGCTATTTGCATGAGCAATCAACAAAGAAAGAGTTCCCACTGCAAGTCCCACCCCAAAGTACTGAAGTACCAAAAAAGTACCACAGCTGGTTTGGAACTGGAACTTTTGGTACTGGTACTTGACCAGAAGAAGTCAATGGAAAAGGGAAAGTACTGCAAGTAAAATATCAAAAGTATGGTACATGGTGCAGTGGAAAAGTGCCCATACATACCTCTACAAAAATACACAAACATACATGTGCACAGACGGGAGTACAGGAAACAAAGGTAATTAATTATGTAGGTGTGCAGCACATAGATACCATATCTTGGGGCTCCCTCAAATAAACACTTGATTGTTACCAAATGTCCGCACAATGAGAGCAAGAGAAACATCTTGGCTCTGAGGGAAGGCCACATATGAGTTTATTGGTCTGGTCCAGCGCAAGGGCCCAAGCCGTACACTGCTTTTCCTGCCCCGAGTCACGTAAGTGCTTAACTGCAAGTCAGCTCGTATTACCCAGGCAGTAAATCTAAGTAGCGGTTAACGAAAATAATCAAGCACTAATACTACTCTACAAAAGCACTCTTTCTGTTTGTGGTTAGACTTCTGCAAACATTAGTAAGCCTTCTTGCTGTCCATGTCCTGGCCTGCCAAACAGAACCCTGTTGCCAAAAAACCTGGGACACTGTGTAAAATGTAAATGAAAACAGAATGCAATGATTTGCAAATCATATAAACCCATATTTAATTGAAAATAGAAAAAAAGACACCATATCAAATGCTGAAACTGGAAATTTTTTATTGTTTTATGATAAATATATGCTCAATTTGAATTTGATGCCAGCAACATGGTTCAAAAAACCTGCAACATGGGGCAACAAAAGACTGGAAAAGTTGTGTAATGCTAAAACAAAACACCTGGTTGAGTATAGCACAACAGTTTGGTTAATTGACAACTGGTCAGTAAGATGATTGGGTATAAAAAGAGCCCTCCCCCAAGAGAGGCAGAGTTTCTGTGCAGTCAATATGTGGTACATAAAATCATTCAGAGATTCAGATAACCTGGGGAAATCTGTACACAAGGAACAAGGCTGAAAACCAGTATTGGATAGCCATGATCTTCCAGTCTTCTGGTGCCACTGCTTTAAAAACAGACATGACTCTATAGCGGAAATAACTGCATGGGCTCAGGAGCACTTCCGAAAACAGTTGTTTGTGTATACAGTTTGTTGCCGCATCCACAAATGCAGGACGAAACTGTACCCTGCAAAGAATATATGCATTTTGCATATATTATAACAGCATAGCTCCATAGAAGAGTCTTGGTACTAGACTGTCCGGCCTGCAGTCCAGACCTGTCACTCACTGAAAACATTTGGAAGATCATGAAACAAAAAATACAACAAAGGAGACCCCAAACTGTTGAGCAGTTGAAATCCTAGCAATCAAGCAAGACACATGGGACAATCTTTCACTTTCAAAACTCCAGCAATTGGTTTCCTTAGTTCCCAAACTTTTACGAGTGTTGTTAAAAGAAGAGGTGATGCAACACAGTTGTAAACATATCCCTGCTTTTTTGCAATTTGTTCCTGGCATCAAATTCAAATATTTTAATGAAACAAAATTTTTCAATATTTCAATATTTGATATGTTGTCTGTGTTCTATTTCTGATTAAATACGGGATTATAAGATTTGTAAATCATTGCGTTCTGTTTTTGTTTAAATTTTACACAGCATCCCAACTTTTTGGGAAACAGGGTTATATGAACACATAATAAAAGTCAGCCATCATTTGTCTCTGCCTCTGTCTCTTTAAGAAGGTACTGTCCCGGTACTTGATCTCTGTGAGCTGATGGTCTTTGCTACCTTATAAATCAATGTTTCAGTCACAGGCTTTTTGTGTGATGGCACATCATAGATTCACTTGCTTGAATGTCTTTGAATCACAGGAAGGAAGCTGATTTGCCAGAGGCACAAGACCTGCAGATAAATATGCACACAGAGCAGATGTGAAGTTCAGGTTTAAGGCTTTTGTGTCATTCATGTACAAAACAGGCTCCCATCAATATCCACCAGTAACTGAAATATCTCCAAACCCTTATCAGATTCACATTTTAATGTTTTACTGTACCCATTATGCTTTGCTCCTTCTGAAAAATACATTCACTGACTTATAAGTATGTATTCTGCAGCCATACCTCATTTTATCAATCCTTATTCTTTTTTTTTTTTTTGAATGAACTTAACAAACGTCACGATGTGCCTACGGCTCTCTCTTTTGCCACTGGATCCTCTAACAGAAGTCTCCACGCTGGCCCCATATGTGTGCAGTTTGCATTCTCCCCCATGTCATCCTGGGGTTTCCTCCAGGTTTGGAGTTACCAAATTAAATGTGTGTGTGTGTGTGTGTGTGAATGTTGTAAATGGTATATGTGTGTGTGGGTGGTGGGGGGGTCATGTATATATCACATTGAGGGGACTGACCTGTTATTTTGATGTTGTGGGGACTATTTTTTCATTTTTTTGTGACTGTAATCAAAAAACTAAAAATACCAAAAGTCTTCTATTTACTTTGGTTACTTATGCTTGAAGACAGGTCTGAATAGGGGTTAAGGTTGTCACTGAGTTTTTTCCCCAAAGGATTATGTGCCATTATGTGTGTGCACTGCAACAGGTTGGTGCCCGTAGTCTCCAGACCCCCGCAACCCTGCATATAACAAGCAGGTATAGAAGATGGATGTATGGATGTATTTGAGTGTGGAAATACACATATCAGAAAAGAAGAAGCAGAGAGAGGGAGTAGAGGGGCATTTTGCAGGGAGGACTTGACCCACAAGGAGAGCAGGAGGAGCGTTAGCATGCCCAGGCTACTGGCAGCGGGGTCGGCTCAGGCCATAGCAGGTCCGCGGTCACTGTTCCTTTCTGTACCTCCTGCAACATTTCCCATGTTCCAGCACATCCTAATGGGATTTTCCAGTGTCCAGCAGGTAGTCTGACTGGCACTTTGTTCAGCAGCGAGCACAGATAGAGGTTAATGCACGCCAGCGCTGCGAGGCGGCGCCGCTGCTCTGGGAGCCTCCGTCCATCCCTCCCGTTGGCCTGCTTTGTCACCCTCAATCCGTCAGAGGGGATTTCTCGCGGCAGTGCTTGGAGGCTGCTCCTGACATCTCCAACAAACTAATTGTTGTCTCCAGCCTGGCAAGCCTGTGAAGTCCTAACAAGTTAGCGTCTTTCGCAGAGATGAGAAAGAGACTCGCAAAATCAATTTCTCAGCCGATTACGCTTTGCCATCAGCCAAAACAAAACCCTGGCGCAGACAGGAGGAGCAGTGGACACACTGGGTCTCTGAGAAAAGGCTGGAGAACCATCCATCTTCTCTCTTCTTCTGATTGTTCCTTTTCTTCAGGCTGTTTCATAGCCGCTTCCCCTCCCTCAAAGACACTTTATGACAAGCATTGTAATCTCTTTAGAGTGCTGGGGACCCTCTCTTTGGGCTGCAGTCCTCGTCTGTCTTGAGTGACAGCAGGACAAGGTCCAACTGCCACCCAGGACACACAGCCATAAATCATCCTGCTGGCACCAGAAGGCTGGATCAGGCTCACTTCCTGAACAGCTACCAGTTCCTGCAGGGGACAAAAAAGCCTATTGTCAGGTTTGGGCAGCCAGCTTCTCTCGCTTCAAGGGTGTTGAGGTTTATGAGTGGAGCTAAGAAGGATTTGAGGACACAGGGCCAAATACCAGAAGGAAAGAGAAGGGACATGAAGCTCAGAGGGACACTGTCGTACACAGTCACTGTCAAAATGGGCAGAGAAGACAAATATAGGAAAAAAATGTGAGGGAGACCCAGAGAGGAAAAAAAGACACAAATACACATCCTTTTAAAAATGTGCAAGAGAAACTTTAAAACATTAAAACACCGCACAAAAAATTCTGATAAACAGGATAGGCAATCATGTCTTGAAGGATACCAGGAAAGACTAAAAGGTTACAATTGATATTTAATTTTATATAGATCAAGTTGGTCTAATATCCATCCTTGAATATGGGCCCTGCTGTTCGGGGGAGTCTACATGTTCTCCTCAGGTCACACGGGCATCTGCTGTTGCCTCCTACAGTCCATAAACCTCCATCTCTAAATTGCCCATAGTGACTGGCACTCCATCTGGGTGTACCCTAGTCCTGTGCCCTGTAATGCACCAGCACCCCAGTTGGGCTGTACTCCAGCCCTGTGCCCTGCCATAGACTGGCATCTCATCTAGGGTGTATGCCATCACTGTGCCCTGCAATGACATAACACCCCATTTGGGGTGTACCTCAGCCCTGTGCCCTGTGATGGACTGGCATCCTATCCAGAGTGTACCCTGGCCCTGTACCCTGCAATGGACTAGCATCCTGTCTTATCGCGTTCACTCACCTTTCCTTCGACTGTGTGCTGGACAAGCTGTGGCAAGGTGTCAAAAAATATGTGGGTGATACAAATACGTAATTTATAGCAGTAAAGCATTTTCTTTGAATACGTTATCCCCTCATGGATGCATACACACATAAACAAAATAACTTCTACTTTTCTACCTTAGCTGAAAATCTTCTAAGTCCCTGTTTCATAAGTTGGTCTCTTTTTTCCATTATAATGTTCTGGCTTTTCTGTCATAATGTCAAGAGCTGCAAGAGACTTTTTTTTTAATCAGATCAAAGATGAGAATATCAGCCATATTGCCTGCTCTATACTGTACCTATAATCTGTCTACAATAATTTGTGTGTAGAAGGAGGCTCAATGAGAAAAAACATTAAACATTCTTGTTGAGCATCTTGGAGAAATATTGACCTTCCCACCATTATACTCATCTGTCTCTTTAAAAACTCTTTGTGAGGCACTCTTCTGCTCCGTCAAATCACTCTGAACAGCTTTGCCCGTCATTACACAGTATCTAGCACAGCAGGTATCAGGTGACTTAGTCCATTTCAAAATTGTTGTTAAATAAGTAAAATGAAGAAGTCATTCCAGCATTCAGTAATTACTGTTTTTTTCCAGACTGAATGCACATAGCAGCTCATGTATTATTAGCTGTAATTCTAACTAACAGTGTCACCCCAGCTAAGGAGCCCCTCACCATTATTGCTGGCAGCTTGAGCCTTAGGCCCCCATGCACACAGGCCGTTGCATGAACTAGATTTTTCACACAAATGGAAATGCTGCCTGTCTCGCATCCTGCCACTCTGGCTGCTCCTCGGCCGATTTGTCACGCAGGCCGCACAGCACCACAATGGGCCTGCCAGTCTCCGTTGCCACCGTAACAGATGTTCCCCGTTGTCAAACTATCGTTAGAGTTGGGTGGAGTGTGCATGAAGAGCTCAGCTGTGATGAGCCTTTTCTCACCAGTCCCTCATCCTGCTAAAGACGGATCTCCTTCATCCATCCAGAATACACCATGGCATAAATCCTGTCCGCAGGCCAGACTTGTAACCTAACAGGCCTCGTAAATAACCATGGCCCATCTGAAGGGGGGAGATAGGGTATTAGGAGCTATTTACACTGTGGGAGGCACACTATCGATCAGCTGTAGCCGTCCCACAGATAAGGCCGAGATGATGTCATGGTTATTTATGATGATTCCTGACAGTAAGGCTACAAAGGAATTTTCTGCATGGCAGCTTAATTCATTTTGGGATGTGATGAATTCTGTAGTTAGAAAAACAATCAGCAACTGAGTGTTCCACTAACTGAATGTCACAGACAGGCCTGGAATATCACACATCAGTGACTGACTGCCAGAAAGATAAATGCAGCCATTTTAATTTGACTAATAAAAGGAGAAAAGGCAAAGAATGATTAAATATATTTCTTTGGTATCACTTTGGATAGCACCCAATATAACATTATATAACATTTAAATGAATTTACAGAATCACACATAGAAAGGACACAAATGCCAGGCTTTAGGTTTTCAGGTCTAAGCTAAGAGCACAGAAAGAGGCATAAGTGAAAAAACTACCATGGATATCATATTACAGGTTTGAATATCTGTGGAATGTATTTCCTTGTTTCCTAGCTTTTCTCTTGAGGCAGGACATCATCAGTACAAAAAATAACATCAATATATCAGGCAAACAGGCCAATTTTAAGGCCTAGGGTGCCACCAGTCACAGGGTGTGCCAGAGAGAAGCAATTTTTAAATTAATTTATTTGGTGTACCAGGAGGTCCATTTGCCTTTCTCTGTTAATTTTGATTAAAGTTTTATTCAGTTCCCATGTCCTGTTTTCAAAGAAGAAATGCGGCAGACTACACACAGATCGGCCTGACAAGCAGCGCCCTGCTCTCAGAACTGTGACAGTGACGCGCATCCTCAGAGACTGACAGCAGAGGTGGATGATAGTGGAGCATGAGCATTGGCGCTGGCAGGTGCCGCTGAGCTCAACACTCACTGCTCTGTGAGCAGTTACTAATGCGTAGTGGTAGCAAAGTGATCAATTAATAATCAAATGATCAAAGCCATCTGCAGCGTAATATAGGAAACGCAGGAAAGGCAACAAAGAAACCAAATCCAATATAGAGGCACAGATGTCTCCTGCGTTTTTTTCATCATTTTAGCAAGCTAATTTAGTAATAATAATTAAATTAGTTGGCCCGTCTGACATGAAAACCCGAATACAAAAATGAGAGAATGTTATAACTTTATAGTCAGTGCACGAATAATAGATTATTTACAATTGTACCGCAAATAATTTAATTTTGAAATTTAATGTTTTATGTTTATTTTATTAATTAAGTAGAGATGATCCTCTACTTACGAATGAGATACGTTCCGAATGGCTGTTCGTAATTTGAATTGTTCGTAAGTCGTTATTCAACATCATTTTAAGGGTATACGCAAGTACAAAGTACTAGGATGCCGGAAGTAGCAGGAGTAACGGGCAGAAGCCGTACTAGGCGGAACTGCCATGCAGAAAAAAAAATGATGTTGTGTACAGGAAACTGGAGCCCAATGAACACAATTTCGACTTTTGTTTATATGCCTGAAAATTGAAAGTTCGTAAGTAGAGGAGTGTCAGTACAGTATATTGATAAAAATATTTATAAAAATATGAATTTAAGAACTGAAATAGTGGCTGTGCTGTGTTTACGTCCACTGTAACTGATGGCAGTATGGAAGCTGTGTCTTGCTTTCTGCCTGTGTGTATTGGTGATGAGTGGTGAAGAAGAGCCATTTGCACTCTCGCTAGGGCAACAAAATTGTCAGGAACAGCCCTGCAGGCAATAGTCAGAAGAACACAATAATGGGTAAGGAGTAAGTAAGAATCAGTAGAGCAAGTACAGTATAAGGTTTATAGTTCAGTGATCCCTTAGACTAATTTAGCGGTGTTGCTATTGCCTCTGGTATTCAATTGAGTTAGCACACAAATTGGTTGGGTATTAGCTCTGAGATTGTTGACTGGAGGCTGGAGCAACTGTAAGCTGATGTGTTATGTTCTGTAATAGCTCTGAATGTATAAAACATTGAGCTCATCTCATTTGTATGAAAGGTTTCGAATTAAGTGTGTTGATGATGATGATGATGATAATGCTTATTATTATTATAATTATTGTTGTTGTTGTTCTTATCTTCTTTGTCTTCCTGGTGGCCACTGGGTAGTCCGTGTCCCAACAAGGGACCTAAGATTATTAGTTCAGTATGATCTTCTGTACTTCTTGGGCTGTGTGGTGACCAGGTAGCTTTTGAGAGTTCTAGGTGAATCCTTTTTTGATAATGCCAAGAGGTCCAACCACTTCCAGCACAAGTCTGATCTTGGTGCCCCACATCCCACTGATCTCAATCTCCAGGGGGTATTCCACAAAGTTTGACTTCTTCATTACACAGACAGCTTAAGTATGTAAATGCAATGATTGTCCAATAGGAGTGTCACTTATCTTTCCTCCGATTGCACAGTTATCACATTTGGCTTAAGTTAACCTTGCTTTGTGGAACAGCCCCCAGATCATTGTATTTACCAAGTTTTTCAGCTTCTTTGAGCATGAACACTGAACAGCAGGCAATGATTATCCTTTTTGAAGTGGACACTGTTGTTGACATGTAGAAAAATGTTTACTGTGGATGTGGACTTTTGCATGTTGAGCTGTAACATTGGAAACCAAAGGACTACAGTTAAAAAAAATGCCTAATAATTAGGCATGTAACGATGAATCGCGAATCGGTTAAAAATCGATGTAAATGTATGACGATTTAAAATGGTTTTCTGTTGAGTTGAGCTACTCAGTCGAGTTAGCCTACCGTAGTGCTAATCGATAGCCTTAACCCTAACCCTAACCTTAAACCCCCTAAACCCCTTACCCTAACCCTAACCCAAACCCCTAAAACCTAACCCCCAAATGGTGGCACTACTCATGCGCAAAAAGGCTCGATAGTACATCTCTCTATAGGTAGCTCAACTCGTCAGAACACTGGCTGATGTGGAAATACATCATGGTGCTTTACGCAACATAAAAAAATGGTGTAATATTACATTTGATTTTACGATGTCAGTTCGACGTCAGATGTCACTGCGTATTCACGTGGACATTGTACGTTGGT
>JAABNX020000042.1:17624889-17642183 GCA_015163995.2 Mormyrus lacerda | reverse complement strand
TGTGTGTGTGTATATATATATATATATATATATATATATATATATATATACACATATATACACACTTGGTTTTTTATATATTTTGGTTTCAGTGTAAGTTTTAGTAGTTTTATTTCTAGGGATAGACTGGAAGTTGTAGCGCTGTTTTACATTGCTAAACTTCAGAGAATCCTACATCAATATACAACACACATGTACTAATGCCCTTAAAATGGCCAAAACGTTCCAAATAATTAAAGAAATTCAAATTACTGCAATATTTTTATTTTCATTTAGTTGCAGTTTGGCTTATTTTTTTATCTTATCGTATTTTAGTTAATGAATATGTTTTCTTATTTTAATTTTAGTTTTCATTTTGAATGATAATATGCATGTGGATGGACCTCGGGGTAGGGGAGAAAGCAGAATGTAACTGCTAAAGACATGGTTTCGGTCCAGCAGCAGGAGTGCGGCAGCGGGGCTCAGGCCAGCTGCATGTGCCCCTCCTGCGTCAGTGCCACTCAAAAGAAGAATAAACAACAAGATACATATAGGCCAGTTCCTGCCGATCCCTGATAACAACCAGCACATTAAGTACGCAAATACTCATGTCCGTTTGATGTGCGCTTATCTGTGGAACTTTAAACACTAAATAAGTTCTTAAGCAAGATGAAATTCAGTAATTAATCTGCTATTTAATGAAAGTTTGCTTGACACATGCTGGCACTCCCTGGGTCTTTCATATCAATCAGAAACCAGCAGAAAACTCTCTATCTCTACAGCATGTGTGCTTTTCAAACAAGGCATTCTTGTTTTTTCATTGCAGACGCTTAATTCTGCATGATTTAACTATGATGGTGATGATGACAACAATGACGATCCATTACTTATTCCAGTACAGGGTTACCTGGAAAGTTTGCTTCTGCAATGCTAGGACTATTATAGTACTTTAGCTCACTAGAGAGATTTCCATGGTCTTTGACAGTCTAGCGGGTCGACACTGCCTGGTTAAGCAGCAGTTGTCAGTTGGGAGTGAATCCTAAGATAGGTCCATGATTCTGGAGAGACAGAGCAGCTGGAATAATGCGAAACACAAAGACACTGCGGGATGACTGAGGAGTGTGTCTTGAGGTGGGCGGGACTGGGGGGTCACAGCCAGGTCATTGAAAGTCCATGAACTCAGAACACTTCTCAGTAGGAGAGAATAGGTCTCTGGAAGCTTGCCAGTCATGGCTGCTGTAAGACTGAGACATCTTTGCCATTCTGGAGATGAGGTGTGGGGTGGACAGATGTCATTTAAGCTAGTACTGGAGAATAGAGAATCCAGTACAGTATTATTTGGTAAGTGCATCATTGTCACTATCTGACATCAGATCTGACCAGAGATCCTGGGAGGCTGAGTCACTGTCGTTCCTGAGTGACTATTTGAGGCTGCTCACATGCTGCAATCTTTTTTCCCTGACATTGGCACTCAAGAAGTTACACACCCTGCTCTCTGTTCAGAATTCTGAGTGCAGAGCTACACAGCAGTACAATATCACTGATGTTCATATGTGTGCAGAATGGTAATAATAACATGCCAGACAGCGGCCCCAAATCATCAGTGTCTGCTGTTGTCAGACAGTGTCCCTTCCTGGCATCAGGACAGACGCCAGGGAGCAGGATACGATTTTATCTCCAAGCTAACAACAAGGGCAAGATCCTGACCTTCTCAGCCCCCAGACCTCAGTCTGCTGATGGGAGAGTGTTAAAGCAGGTCCCCCCCTGGTCCTCAAGTGCCTTTTGTTAGATAATACCCACTAATAAATCTGGATCTACTAAATAGCCCATGAATAAAGGACATTTTGTCCTCGATGGCTGGGCGAAGATTTAGTGGTGGAGGCAGTGACGTCTCCTCAGAGCTGCTACCAAGTGGTCACTGGATGAGATCTAAGAGGCATAAAAAGCCCACGGTAGTTCATTAAATTTCCGACATGAACATGGTGATGGAATTGATTTATGATGGGCTGCTTCATATATTCACTCTGGCACTTACCTCGCTCATTCTTTATCTCCTTAAATGAGGAAGTAACAGGCCTTCGCTGCTCTTAGTGCCATGACAGGAGCGCTATTGTAATATTCACGAGCACTTAGAGACTAGTGATTTCTCTGTGTCACAAGGTTGTTTTATCACTCCTTTCCCTAGAGAAATAAAGCTTATGTCGCTGTAGTGAGAGTAAAAAAATAATGCTAGCATGTGTGAGGGCCCCAGGTTTGGACGGGGCAACACCATCATGGCCTCAGTATTATTATCACTGTTAAACAATGGCTATATGATCTATATACTATGAAGATAACCCTGGCATGTGTGCCACAGTGAGGGCCCCAAGGTTAGACCGTGCAGCACCACCGTGGCCTCATTGTTATCACTGTTAAACAATGGCTGTATGATCTATATCCTATAAAAAAGACTTTGAACTCTTCACCTCATGTTAAAGAGAAAAATGTCTTCATGTCCATCTTGTATTCTTTATCATTTATTATGATGCCAGGCTTCTTAATTTGTAGTTGCTGGCATAGCTCACTTTGTTTCTTTCTTATATAACCAGGAGGGACACATTTGCAAGTGGAACAGAAAAACTCTTGTTCTGTGAAGTTTCTTCACAACTGTTTTATCTCGTTTTCCACCTGTTGTTAGCTTGCCTATCAAAAACGAGTTATTTACCTTTGATTTTTCTACTCTCAGTATATTGCTCATCAAAAATAAATCCATTTAGGTTAATTATCAACAGGTATTTCTCTGACTTCAAACATTTGTACGTTATACCTTATAAGAAATTTAACAAAGATACTGGTTAACAACAGAAAATGGAACATTCGATACTGGAACTTTTTTCCTGTCTTTTTTAACATATAATTGGATTTTATAAAGCACTCAGCATCATGATTGTCGTGTGCAAATACTTTTGTTGACTTACTGGAAGGCCCCAAGATTTTCTGTGCATTGCTTCAGAAGTCCATTCATCTCCACTGTACCTTTGTGTGTATGGGAGTGTGTGACTGTGTGCTACATGCTTTTCATGAGCATGTGTCAATACGCTCTTGAGGAATCTTTCAGTTCTGTGCTCCTGTCCAGTTCACAGGCACCCCGCTAACACTTTTAAGGTAATAAATGCATGTAACTAAACATAATGAAAATAGACATTTGCTGTTGTTAATGACAGAAATGCTCAGAACCTTATGAAAGCTAAAGGGACACGAGCCCAGGAAAACATTCACTATTTCACCTTTTTTGGACTGGATAGTGTCATTAAACAAACAAGAACTGGATTTTTGTGTTGCAGTGTTGCAGTTCCAGCACTATACAACAGCACTAACAATATCAATTGTTCTCCTTTACCAGGCCAAGCTAGTCTGGCTGTCTCGTTGTAGCTTTTAGGGCAGGAACAGAAGACAAACCATGTCTTGTTAGCAGCTCAAACCAGGGGCAGAAAGTTTGTGTTTAGTTGAGATTATACAGCTGATACAGCAGTGATTTTATTGCCCAAGGCGTTGCATATCTGCATTGCTTTCTTTGCCTGTAGTTCTGTGCTCGCCACTTTACGCTGCAGCTGGCTCTCTTGCCCTTGCCAGTGCAGCAGAGCAGCCGGGCCCCCGCTGTAGCCCACAGGAGTGCTCAGACTGTCCAGTGATGCTGAGAAAACACTCAGTGAATAGAGGAGGCACAATGAGCTGGTGCTGCTTGGTGACTTGGACACTCAGTTAATGAGGTGGTTGTTGAAACTCTTGATGTGCTTCTTTGTGTGGATGAATATGCCTCTCCTTCATATTATCATGGTGCGGTCATTAATCACTCCTCTGACAAACGCAGCACTTCTCAGCGGCCAACAACAGCCTGCATCACTGGCCTTCAGCCGTGCCAGCAACCTGTTGGACAGAAATATGTCTGTGTGTGTTCCTGAATGTGTGTTTGTGGGAAAGTGTGTGTGTGTGGGGGGTCATATATGTATTACACTGTGGGGACTAACTGTTCCTGCAATGTGATAAACTGACGTTGTAGGGACCATTTTTTAAGTCCACACAAGGGGAAATTCCATTTAATTAAAATCTATAACTGCAATCAAAAATCTAAAAATGCCAAAAAACTTATATTTTGTTGGGTAACTTATGGTTAAGGTTGTCATTGATGGGATTGAAGTTTTTCCCATAGAAATTAATGGATGGTCCCCAGCAGGTATGTATGTATGTGTGTATGTGGGTGTGGCTGTGGGTGTGTTTGTGAGTGTTCGTGTGGGTCTGTGGCTACTTAGTAATTTTGGTAGCAAAATGGTCATCTAGGTCCTTCAGGTTGGCTGCTTTTTATGGTTTGCTGTTTTATACTGGCCGGACCACAGAGGGCACTGCGGGGGGGGGGGGGGTTGACTCCACATATTACATAAACAGAACCCACTATGGTCAATCATGAGCTTCTGAGGATGAAAATTAAAATATATCTTCATTTTCAGAGAAACTAAGAAACTGTTCTGCGCTTTAAGAAATACTGTGTTCCCATGGAAATGGCTGTTGTATCTTTTTTAAGCTATTTAAGTTCTTGATCATTACGCATTTTCAAAGTTATAATAATTTCATCTCAGTTTCCAACAGCTTACATCAAGTCATGTCAATTTCGAATGTTCTGAATTTTTATACGACTTCCAGTAAAAAGTGAGGTGCCTCTCTAGTGCTATTTTAATGTTTTACAGCTCCTGTGCTGTTTAGATGTGTTGCTGTGTTGCTGATCTGGGGCAAATACAGCTTTGTCTGTTGTGTGTGAAGAGCATCAATAGCAAGTAAGACAGCATGGAGGTGGAGCACAGAGGGACATCCTCACTGTTCAGATGAATATGTGCATCTATGCATGCATGTCTCTCTGCACATTTGCAGAGGTGCGTCTGTGTGTCTAAGTGCAGTGCTTCTCAACTGGTTTAGCCCATATTAGCACCCACATTTTTCCTAGGTAACCAAGTTTTATACATGTACGTACGTACACACACACCCACACACACACACAGTCAGGTAAACATATCTTTATGGAAAATGCTAACGCTAACTATGACAACCTTAACCCCTACCCACCCCTAACCATAACCATATGTAACCAAGCAAAATACAAGATTTTTTGTATTTTTAATTTTTTCATTGGAACATTTTTCAGTCACACGTTTTTATGAAATTGATTTTTATTAAATTTGTGTCCCCATAAGGTAAGGCATGCCCACTCACACACACGCACATACATACACATACCTACAAACATATATTCATTATTTTTTAATCAGCTACATTTCACAATGTGGGTTTCTAGTGGTAATTTTTTTAACCACCCTGTGTGACACATTGAAAATCAGCCCCAACCCACATTTAAATGCACGTAGTGTGTTTGATAGTATAATTAAAAATGTATAATAATAATAAATAAACAATAGTAATAATAATTGCAAAAATGTAAACATTTTAAAGAATTAATAAGGTTTTAAGGTCCATATATATGTCTCCTATATTTCCTGTAACTGTGGAATGCAGGAATCAGTGTTTCAGAACACTCAAAAGGATAAAGTTGAATTTAAAAGTATTAGTGAAGACAAATGTAACTTAAGTGATGGTTTTCTTGTTGAAATTCCACATCTCAAAGATTTCAAGCTGTAATTACAGCTTGTTAAAGATGCATAGCTAACTTACTTCACAGATAACTTGGAGTTAGATCTGCTGATCTTTTTATGAAATCCTGTGTGCTCAGGCTTTCCAACAAATCAATCAACATTCCAGTCTTAGGCTCTTAACACATCCATTTGAGCAAACAGCAAACGATGAACATACAGTGAAAAAATAATTCATTGCAGGATTAGCACTACCTACTGAACGTAATATTATAGTTTCATCAGCTTTCAATACTTGAGTTATATTACCAGCCACAACAATTTAACACATTTATGCAATGACTACAATGATACTCAATGTTGTCGCCACATTCCCGGACAGTCTGAGTGTTCAGCCTGGGTCCCATCATTATATCAGTAATGACTGAAAGATTCAGATTAGTTTGGTTACAGAAAAGGTTACAAAAGCCCTCCAGATTGCAACCACAAGGTCCAAGCGAGAGGATCATGGAGAGGGTGCTGTGATGTGGTTATGTGTGTAGACAGCTCCTCTGTAGAGAGGGTGTGTAATTTAATAAGCACAGTATATAATTTAAGATTCCTGGTAAACTAAATGACAGTTTAGCTCAATAGTCATCAATCTAGATGCAGTAAAGCGGCTGGGATCAGAAGGTCAGCTTGTTAGATACCAAAGCTGAGTAAAGCAGATTTAGGGGGATTTGATGTTGAAGCTTAACAGGAAAGTGCATATGGATCTGATCAGAGAACAGTAGTTTGATGCTATTATTACAGCAGATCTGAAGCTTTGGCTCGCTAGCTGCTCTCACACACATCTGAGTACTCTGCCACTGCTCCCCTTTCTGTTAAACATTTTCATTTGCCTCAATCATTTCCACTTTTCTTTTTGTCCGCTTCTTTCCCCCTTTTCTCCATCCTCTCTTTTATTTGCATTTTATTTTCTCATTGTATTTCTGTAATATTTTTCTCATTTAACTTCATATAGCCGCACAATTAACTCTGTGCCTGGATGTAAGGGGGTAGAAAAGGAATCTGCCAGAGTTTTACAAAACTGTAAAAGCTTTAACGTCATGCCTTCTAAAGGGCAAAATGAATCCTCTGTTCATTTTTGTTTGAAACCGCAGATATTTATTTGGATTTATCTGTGCACTGTGTCCATGCCAGAGCCTGCATGCAGCCATGTTGTAACTGTGTGTAATTGAGATCTCGACGTGACAGCTCTGAAAGCAAGTAAATCACAATGTGCTGGCCAGCCCATTGCAGGCTCGCCAGACCAGCAGCCGGCTGTGCGTCTGACTCTCATTATCGGCATGGTGAGCCGGGACGCGAGGCTGCCAGTTGCCACGCTGGAGTCTCTGATGACTCGCTTACAAGCTGCAAGTGGCCCATGTTACAGCTGTCAGCATGCCTTGAGGTCGCTCTTCCTTCATCAATGAATTTATCTTCCAGGTAGCTTAATCTGTGATTTAATGTCATCTCTCTAATTTAGCCTCAGACAAATGTCCTACAGACATGCACTCTCAACTCACATTTATTAATTGGTTACTCGGGTGGATATCAGCTCAACAGGAAGTACAGCATAGGATCATTTGTAGACTTTCTGACTACTATAATAAGCTGCATAATACTGCATAATAAGATTTCCCTGTTACTAAGGCTGAACATGCCTGTTCATTTGTTCTGCATGTTGCAGAACCTGTTGATTGTCTTGTGTGCTCATACGTGCAAAATTCACAAATAGAACCACGGTGGGCTTCTTGGCAGCGAAAAAAGATTAAGATCTAACAGCTTTCCTTCATCTCTGCTGAGGAGGTGTATGAGAACAGGTAATGATTAACATGACAGAAGAGGAAAGGGCCTGGGTCACTGCTCTAAAGCCACACACACATTGAGGCACACACAGTGCATTCTACAGGGCTGAAGGCACAGACAACACCTGGTGGAACATGGGAAAATGCTGCCATTTTAACAATAAAAGCAAAGCACCTATGTCCCATTCATTGAATCCAGACTGGCAATAGGGGCACTGATGTGTGATGAGGTGTGAGTGAGTGATCCCATGTAGGGCACATGTTTAGCTTTATTGGGACACATGGAAAGAGGTGGGCCTTTAATTTTCCTCAATGCGTAATCAGCTGCCTGTTGCCTATTGCCCATGCTCTTTAGCCTCATTCAGTTATAACTGACAAATTGCTACCAGCAGCAACTGGACACTCTTTGGATGGCAAAACACATTATAAATTCCCCTAATAAAACTATGGGACCTTGCATGTGAAAATGCGGTTCTAAGAATGTGTGCTTAGCTGTGCATATGTGTGTTTGTGTTTCTGTAAATGTTTGTGTGCTTCTTTGGGTGTGTGAAGGCACGTTGTCCTGTTCAATAAGGGTTAAACATAGCAGCCCTTGTTAATAGTGAACATAAAGAGTGAACCTATATATAGAGCACGAATTGCTACAATTAGCTGTGACTTTCTCAGAAGTCATTCAACGGAGCATGCAGTCTTTCAGAGAGCCAATCACAGTGCCTGGGGGCCAGCAGCTACGCCACATGTCGCTGCTGTGAGAGCATTCTAACGTACTAATGAAATGCTTGGAGCTCGGAGGACTGTCCATTTAAAAGGCTAATTAAAATAATGAAGAAGGGAAAAGGATCTAGTGCCATGTCACTATTGATTAATTGATTCATGAGGAAGTGTTTACCTTGGTCTTGGGACGATTCACAAGGAGCAAATTGGATTCAAAGAACAATTAATTTACTTACTTGCAACTGCAATTTTGCACCTTATGTATATATTGAGAACCATTTTATTACTGTATTTCTTTATTATTATTACTTTTATTCTGGTTTTTATTTATTTTTTTTATTTGTTCTATTTCTTTAATGTCTGGTTATGTGTCTATGCCACACTGCTCTACGTGCCTCAAATTGCCCCTCAGGGACAAACAAAGTTTATATATATATATATATATATATATGAAATACAGTGAATGATGATGACACCTTTCTGTGCCTCTGATGCCAGACAGACTCACTTATGGATTCACACAGGTTGAAGAGCACACTCTTAGTTATCTAAAAATGCACACATACTTATCCAAGCACAGAAATCAATGAAAAAGCTGTATTTTTATGTGAACTGGAATGTAGTCAATGTTCTTTCTTATGTCTTTACATTATAATTTGCATTTTTTTACATAAAATTATGCAGTGCAGTGACACTTATAGCAAACTCAAAAATTACCTCCTTTTTGTATATGTCTGTAAATGGCCACGAGTATAATAAATGATGACATATGTGTTAAAACAGCACTTGTGCTCCCAACTGGGTTAGACTAGCAGTCATTTATAAATGGTGGCGTAATGATACCATTTAAGCACATAAAGCTCATAAAGAGGGATGAGGCCGTACTAGGCCCTGGTGCTGTGGGTATGTTGGCTTTATTTCAGGTTTGGGGACAGCCTCTCTTTCATAGGTCTGACCTGGCCCCAGTTTGCTTGTTTTTTTTTTTCTTGACCAATCCCCAGCCAGCTGTTCTCCACCTAATCATTCATGAACTGTGTTAACATGATAATTAGTTGGATATGTTTTGTGTAGTAGATATAAGAGTTATATGTCATTATTTGCTATGGGAAAATTACAGTTACAAGTCAAGAGATGCTCAGGATTCTTGAACAAAACACACATAGTACATTAAACATACACAAATATATATGTTTATTTTGGCCATCCTATGATATCCAAATTCTAAATTAATTGTATAACTTTAATTAGAGCACAAAGGTTGCACTTTGCTGTTTTTTAAGTTTGTATCTGTAGTAGGGGTTGGGCCGATCCACAATTTTTTTCAGTTCTGATCCGATTCCAATAACCAACTGCCGATACCGATAGAGATTCACGATACAAGAGCTATTTTTGCTTTGTTATACTTTATATATTAAATATAATATATTTTTAAGCTAGTAAATACAGATGGAAAAAAATGTATGACAAAAATATTTAATTAGGCTCCTACAAACATACTGTTCCACTTCATTTGCACGTCTTGTTTTAAGCGTTTTTGAGTCATTTTCAGTCCAATATTAATATCTTCAAAGCAAGAATACACAAGCGGTGAGTCCTTAAAATTTTAACAATTTTTCTCCCATTGGCGTCACCTCAGTTTCACTTTGTTGTGATGGCAGTACCTATTGTATCACAAGCTGCAGCGAGTTTGCAAAACAGTCCAAGCTAGCGACTCCCAGATCATCCATTGCTATTTTTTGTCTCACACAGTTGCATGCCCTTTGTTAAGTGAGATTGTCCATTAAACCCTATATCCACCTCTCAAAACTTTATTTTACAAAGATTGCAAATTACTGTGCTACTGGTTTCTGATAAAATACTCCCAGATCGGCACATCTTATCTTATGCTCCTCGTACAGCGAAGGGTATGCGCATGACGTCACAGTAAGTGGAAGTCACTGTACTCACACCCACTGAGTAGCAAAAAAGACTGAGGGGCAGCGTTAGCGTTCGATTTGAATGCCGCAAATACGTGTGAAATGGGAAAGCGCTGTCGTGCGATTGATTGTACAAATCTAACACGAAATAGGAGCTATCTTTTTAGAGATTGGCAAAAACTAAATAAGTAAGTATAGGACATGCATGGCAATATGTCAAATATGTCTGGATTGGCGCCGATACCGATCCAAATATTGAATCGGTGGATCTCTAATCTGTAGTCTATGGAGTTTCTGCTAAACCACTGGCACTGTTCTAATGTTAATGTAAACAGCAACTTCTTGTGCTGCAGATTTTTTTCCAGTGTTCTAGTGTTTGCATTAAAAAGTATGGTCAGTCGCGGGTGGCATAATGGTTAGCACTGTTGCCCCAGACCTATGGGCCTGGCGTTTGAATCTATGTGTGGAGTTTGCATGTTTTTCCTGTGTTGTTGTGGGGTTTCCTCTAGGTTGTCCTGTTTCCCACCAGAGTCTAAAAATATGCTGAGGTGAATTGTTGATGCTGAGGTGTGTGTGTGCCTGTGCGTGCCCTGAGATAGGTTGGTATCCCATCCTGGATTGTTCCTTGCCTTGTACCTGTAGCTTCTGGGATAAATCCTGGACCCCATACAACCCTGAATGGGATGAGCAGATACAGGAATTGATGGTTGGATATTGTCAATTGTAGCTATTGTCCAGTAAAAAAATAACAGAGTAAATAAAAGGCTAGACTGAGTTTTTGTCAAAATGTCTGTTTACTGTAGACCTTTCTTGTAGGAAATAAGATTTAAAAAACATATATATGTAACTCTTAAGGAAACCACTTACAGGACCACCTCATTTTAGAATTATGCAATTTTATTGAGTAGATTTTTAATTGCAGTGAATTCGGGAAGGAAGTTCATTGTCTAGTTGTTTAAAGCTAATACCAAATCAGGCGAAAAGCTGGAAGGGGGGGGGCATACTGTAAGGTGTGGGCTTTTTATCTGTGGCCCTCACCAGAGCTCCTCTGTGTGTCCATCTGTGATCACTTCTTCAGCAAAGTGGTGGGTGTGGCTATAGGAGAGCAAAATGGGAAGCCAGGGGGTCAGGGAGCACAATGGCAGCTCAGCAAATGATGTAGGAGACAGCAGAAGGAACCTGACCCATGAATATGATCCACCAAGTCTTTATCCGTACTGGATAATTCACTCATCCAGAGGAGTGTCCACTTTCACTTGGTGTGTATATGAGTGTGCAACTTAGTCTAAAGGAGGAGAGACTGTAATTGTTCCAGCACCTGGACTCTCAGATCCTACCCAGCAATGTTCGACATGCTTACTGCCAGCATAGCTTTGGTTTCGGCCTTTCTTTGTATCGGTCATGTTGAGCAATAAGAGTGCTTTAACTTGGCCATATCTGGTTTCTTGTGTTAGCTAGGTTTCTGTATAAGAGGACATCTAGAGGAGCTTGTAAAGAGTATGTAGGCCTGTATGTCTGACAGAGTTCAGAAAGGATGCTGAAGTCAACCTTACATATGAGCACACATCTAGAGCTAGTGCGGAAATGAATACGAAATTATGGAAAAACACTTTACTTAAAGCTTCCATCTATAATGCGCAATAGATACCTTAAAAATGCATTATAATAGTCAGTATAAGAATTAAGGATGCTTTTTACTGCATTATGAAGGTAGTGTATTATAGATGACAGCTTCCGTAAAGCATTCATAATGCATAATAATGAAGACTACACTGTGTTATGCCTTTTTATAAATATTTATAGCCGTGTTTATTGTCATGTATCAGGAAGGATGGAAACAAAAGCAGGTGTGGGGAAAAGTAAAAGGGGCTTTATTTAAACAAAACACAACAATTAGGACAAAAGGAAAAGGATCACAAGGGGTTAAAATGTGGTAGGGTTAATCGGGAGAGAAGACAGGGCACACTGGGGGGCATAGGCAGGTAGCAATATCACACATGTAACAATGCAATGACTGGACTGGGGAGCTCAGAACGAGGAGGCACTACATACACCACAGATGAGGGAGCAGACAAGAGGCACCTGGGATCATCCACACGAGGGCTGAAATGAGAGGCTGGGTTAAACGAAGAACAGGAGTGGCTCGTTAGTGCCACGGAACACAGGGGAAAAAGGCATGTGGGGCATGACATTTATAATGCTTTATGAATGAATTATAATATGTTATGAATGCGTTCTTAGATTCTTATACACATTTCATTCATAGAAAGTGTCACCAAAATTAAAACTTTGAAGTGGCTCTGGAACAGTACTTAATCGAAAATTATACCACTAACAAGCAAAGGGATTAAGTGAATAGTAAGGATTTGGAACAAAGACTCAAAAATAAGAAATATAAGGTTTAGGAAGAATGGTAATATGTGGGAAAATATGGGGATACTGAGTCTAAATAGTGGATAATTATTAATGGTAAGCTGAAAGGTGACCTAAGTGAACTGGATTTCAGATTTGGACCCTCAAAATTCCAAAGATTGACTATTTTCTTATGATATGGCAGTGAACTTGTGGTTGGGCTTTTCAGGGCTGGTTGCTGAATGTCTTACTGTAATAAGGTGGATGGCATGAAAAATGAAGCATCTTCTTCTGACTAGTGGACGGATCTCTTATTAAGTCAAACACATGAATGTATGTATATGTGTACTGGTAGTTACTCATGCTTAAACATTCTGAATGGTACTGAAGACAGGGTTAATACCTCATTTAAATGATGATCCTGTCAATGGAGAGTAAGGATCAATGACTGTACTGGAAATGCTGAGAAATGTCAGGAATTGATGCAAAACACTAAATGACAAGCAGGACAGTGACGCCCCAGATGACACTCAGGCCAATATGTAATGCTTAAAAAGGGGGGATAGCCATTTCATTGTTGCATGCTGATTACCCATAAATCCATGTGACTAGGGGAATACCTCATGAGGCCCTGATCTGTTTGCTTTAGGAAAAGCAGTGTGTAAATTAGCAATGCTTAAAGCTTAGATAAAAACATGGGAACCTTTCCAATAGCTAGGGGAAGAAAGGCTTTATCTATTTGTTCTGGAACACAGAGGAGAGTCAAGTCTTTCAAGAGAATGGACGTGTTTGAGTGGTTTCAGACTTAATGCAGTTTGACTGATAACACTTTCACTGCACTGTTAAACATTAAGCTATGAGCTGAAATGAAGGATGTTTGCTTTCACAATATTTTTGAAATTCACTTAACAAAATTGTTAAAGCCAGGAAAATTGTGTCCACTTCATCCCTCCCGTATGCCTCCCTCAAACTACACACTTTGCATTTACTCCTGGTTCAGTGTTTAGCTCATTTCACATTTTTGGAAAAGTGGTTCCAGAAGAAAAAGATCCAAGTTAGGGTTCTAACTCCCATTAATATTACCATATGATGAACATGAAGAACTTTGATTTTCTTCTATCACTCTGTTTCTATAAATCTTTTTTTTCATTTTTAGTTACATTTTTGTTTGTAAATATTTGGCCAATTGAATAAATTTCCTACATCCCTCAAATTCTGCATGCTATATAGCTGATAGATTTTTGGTGATGCTTTACAAGACATTATACGACTATGATTATATTTGATATTAATGTGTATTAAAGATGTCATGTGTTGTTCATTGAAAATGTTATGAATGCAACGCTTTGAAACATTTTAAGGTATAACATGCTGCTTATTAATGTTCTTTGAATGCATTATAAATGCATTATGAAGGTATACTGAATGTTAAGCATTGCTGATTTTTCACACTGAACAGATTAATAGCATTGAGATGTTTTTACATGACATGCCCTTCAGTTGACCTCTAATTTTCAGTATTTACAGTTTAAGGAAATAAATTATATGACCGATATTAAAACAAATGGTGTTTTTATGGTTTAGCATGGAAACAAGGTAGGTTACTTCATTTCACAGGACTAGGCCAGAAAATGAAGTGATGCTGAAGAATTGCTGTTTTGTATTCTGGCGCATTTCACAGAACTTGGAGTTTAGCAGAGAAGCTGGACAATGACATGGTCATATTGACCATATTGAAACAGGCATTGTAAAGGATTTTAAAAATATTTTGGTTGGAAACATGATTCTGCATTCAGCAGGATGTGTTAACAAGTTTTCTGTACTATTTCACCAGATGTCTATAGTACAGTAATACTCCAAAGGACTGTGACAGTTTGACCCATTCCATTATGAAACAAACATACACATTAGATATTGGTTGCCTTTCACTTGCCCCACTGGTGCCTTTTCTTTGCGTCTTTTGTGTTGTTCTGCCTGTGCGTGTATCCTGGGTGCAGTATTTTAGCATTACACAGGAATAATGGGACAGTTTGGGTCCTCAGTTCTCAGCCAGAGGGGCTGGCTATCATGTGTGCCAGTGAGTGCCATTCTGTGCCAAGAAAACAGGAGCAGTACAGAAGCTTCAATAATTGCATCTAAGTAGAGCGAGGATGCTCTCCTACCCTATATGCATACTTACAAAATCCACAAACCATGCACACACACACATGCGTGAATAAGAATTAGAAAGAAAACACCCATATTGTTCTTTTTTCTCAGCTTCTTTGTCACATGGCTTTAAGATAGGTAGATGTCCAGTAGGTATTTTGTGTCCTCACCAGTACATCACTTTAGACAAAACGTATCTGCCAAACAAAGTACATATAATGTAAATGTAACATTTTAAGTGATTGGCTCTTCTGTATTAGCTATTTTATTAACACATCCTGGAAAACAATTCACTCCTTCCCAGGCATTTCATACTTTTTTACCCTCTGTCCCTGTCTGTGTTTCTGTGAATTTAAACCAGATGCCCCAAGACATGAAGGGGGGGGGGGGCTTTGACCAAGAGTCAATTGACAGAGGGCATGGGTCATTAATTTTGTGTCCTTTGTTTTGTCAGTTTGTTTTCAAGAGGCCTGGTAGAGAAAGTAAAAGCATCCAAGCTGAAAATTGTCTGCCGTGCAGCATTCCCTCCGATCCCCCCCCCCAAGAGCCCAGCCCTGGCCCTGATAGTCGCACTCACTTTCCTAACTATGACCACTTCATCCGAAACTCAGAAGTTTCAACACATGCCTGTACAGGTACACACTGTGACTGACATACCCTGAACCTCCTATGATGCTATACATAAATAAAGTATATATACATGTGTATGTGTATATACAGTATGTATATATGATGGTCATATTGGATATATTTAAACACGTGGACAAAATTGTTGGTACCCTTCGGTCAATAAAAGAACACAATATTCACAGAAATAATTTTAATCTGACAAAAGTAATAATAAATAAAATTTTTATAAATTTAACAAATGAAAGTCAGACATTGCTTTTCAACCATGCTTCAACAGAATTATTAAAAAAAAATAAACTCATGGAACAGGCCTGGACAAAAAGGATGGTGCTAAAAACACCCAAGAATGGCTAAGAGGAAAACATTGGACTATTCTAAAGTTGCCGTCTATGAGCCCTGACCTCAATCCTATTGAGCATCTTTGGAAGGAGCTGAAACATGCCGTCTGGAAAAGGCGCCCTTCAAACCTGAGACAACTGAAGCGGTTTGCTGATGAGGAGTGGGCCAAAATACCTGTTGAGAGGTGCAGAAGTCTCATTGACAGTTACAGAAATGGTTTGATTGCAGTGATTGCCTCAAAAAGTTGTGCAACAAAATATTAAGTTAGGGGTACCATCATTTTTGTCCAGGCCTGTTTCATGAGTTTATTTTTTTTAATAATTCTGTTGAACACATTTAATTTGAACAGAAGTTATTTTCATAAGTTACAGAACTGACAGTTACAGATGATAAAAGATAGATCACAAGAGATGCTGTTTCTGTCATACATGCCCGCTTACCTCCACCTCCACTCCCCATCTTACTTGCCTGCTTATGATGTATTAGTACCTGTATAAGCAGCATTTTGCTGAATACCTGCAGGTGTGGTTTCCTAAACCCAAAGATTAAAAATTCAAGCATGTTAAAACGTTCTCTGAAAACATGTGTGCGTAACAAACTATTTCTTTCTGGCTGAAATGAAAAAAGACACTGTTCCTATTAAATACAATCAGTAGAGAGAGGATGGCTGTATCCTTAAGAAGGTCCTTAAACTGAATTGCTCAAATAATTATCTGGCTGTTCAAACAAGTTCAAACAAGAATTATATCTATTATAAGGTCATATACTATATTTTTTTTTGTTAATATATACTTTATTTTATTATAATAGCATTTGAAAAAAATTACACTGAGTATTTTCACAGTAAAAAGAAAGTTTTCCTCCGTTTATCTTATTCCTTTACTTCGTCTGACATTTGGATGGGGCGGGCAAGTGAAGGCCTCACACTGGGAAACTGAAAGTACATCATGGGACGTTTTTAAATGGAAGCATAAATTTTGCATTCTACACAGGAAATTTAGATGGTTTTGAGCAACAAGGAAGATAACAACTATAATTTATATGTAATGTCCTTAAAGCGAAAAGGAGAAGAAATATGGACATGGCAGGGTAGGAAAGAATGCAGAAGAATTTAGTTGTGATATTACACTAATTAAAAATACGGTGAAATAAAAGTTTTTTTGGCCTTATTTTTTGTTGAAGAATTCCTGTTCTGCTTTAGCACCCAAGATATATGATTTATATTGGCTACCACACAATGATAGCTGAAACTGTTAATGAGAAACTGCTGTTTCTGATGCCCGGCCGAGCATAGCCCGAAAGAGGCACGCGGGACTGTCCCCAGGTGGGCCCACCACCCGCAGGGGGAATGTCAGGGGTTCGATGCAATGTGGATTGGGTGGCGGCCAAGGGAGGCCCTGGCGGTCTGATCTTCAGCTGACAAAACTGGCTTTCAGGACATGGAATGTCACCTCTCTGGTGGGGAAGGAGCCTGAGCTTGAGAGATACCGACTAGATATAGTCGGGCTCACCTCAACGCATAGCTTGGGTTCTGGAATCTGCTGGAGAGGGGCTGGACATTCTTTTTTTCTAGAGTTGTGGCAGGTGAGTGACGCCGGGCTGGGGTGGGGCTACTGGTGGCCCCACAGCTCAGTGCATTAACATCGGAGTTTACCCTGGTGAACGAGAGGGCTGTTTCCCTGCGCCTTCAGGTCAGGGATAGGTCTCTGACTGTCATCTGCGCTTATGCGCCGAATGTCGGTTCAGAGTACCCAGCCTTCTTGGATTGCCTT
>JAABNX020000042.1:17605417-17624789 GCA_015163995.2 Mormyrus lacerda | reverse complement strand
TCAGGGAAGACGTACTGCCTCAAGTGGAGGAGTTCAAGTATCTCAGGGTCTTGTTCACGAGTGAGGGTAGGTGAGATTGGGAACTGGATAGACGAATCGGAGCGGCATCTACAGTTTTGCAGGCTCTTAACCGGTTTGTTGTGGCTAAGAAAGAACTGGGTCGAAAAGTAAAGCTCTCGATCTATTGGTCCATCTTCGTCCCTACCCTCACCTCTGGTCATGAGCTATGGGAAATGACCAAAAGAATGAGATTGCGAATACAGGCGGCCGAAATGAGGTTTCTCCGCAGGGTGTCTGGGCTCTCTCTGAGGGATAGGGTGAGAAGTTTAGATATCTGAGAGGGTTTGAGAATAGAACCGCTGCTCCTCCAAGTTGAAAGGAGCCAGTTGAGGTGGTTTTGACATCTGGTGCGGATGCCTCCTGGGCGGCTACCCGTAGAGGTTTTCCATGTATGTCCTACAGGGAGGAGGCCCCGGGGCAGACCCAGGACTCGCTGGAGGGATTATATCTCTCGGCTGGCCTGGGAACGCCTCGGTGTCCCCCCCGAGGAGCTGGTAGAGTTAGCTGGGGAGAGGGAGGTCTGGGTATTTCTCCTGAAGCTGCTACCCCTGCAAGCCAAACCCCAGACAAGCGGAAGATGATGGATGGATGGATGGATGGATGGATGGATGGATGGATGTTTCTGATGCTAGGCTTTTTTCCTGTGACACTGATTATATGACCTGCACTGTAGCCAGAGCATGTCATCTAGTCCAGTCTTAATGATTCCCTGAATGTAAAATCTCCACTAGGGCTTCTTGTGGGTAAGATTTCCATTACATAGACATGTACATTTACACTGATTTACTTAGCATTTTTTTTTTGTCCAAAGTAACATAGAAGTGAAGCAATTAGTGAATTAGTACTATCATACACACCCATACACATGATGTGTGTTTGGAAGTTTAATGTAGCATAATTTAACATACTGTGTTTAATTTAACAAAATGTGTCTCACGTTTTATTTATTTATTTATTTATTTATGGCATAATTTGATTACTGAGACTTTTACTTTGTATGAGAATATGATTGGTTAGGGTAATATATTTTTTTTACTGAATACATATTATGGTATTGTAGTTCAACTTCTGGTTCTTGTATTATTATGTTTTAGGTTAAGGTTTTTAAGGAACTTTTTATATATAGGATGTTAAAATGTCTTTAAATGATGTTTAAATGATCTTTTAATGTCAGTTTGTAGTTAATGCTTTTGTGATTAAATTACTTATTTTTCCTTTCGTTTTTTGTCAACATGATTTTTTCTACTGAAAAGGACATAAGTATTTGCAGTTGGAAAAGCAGTCGCATGATGGACAATTAGAGCAGTGCATGCTGGGGCAGGCTGTGCTCAGAGAGGGCCCACCTGCTGTGTGCCAATAAGTGAGGGGAATTAAAAGTCTAGCTCTCAACTCCTCCAAATGATCTTTATTGTTGCAAAGCAGAACCTGGTACCTCTCCCCTTTGATGTGGGATCAAACTCCCTGACTTCTAAATAGATGCACATGTAGGGCAGTGGACTGGCAGCTGATGGAAAACTATATCATGTTCCAAGGGTGGCAAGCACAAGAATATTTCTCTGTTCAAATTTCTGAGGAATCACAAATGCGTTTGCTGCTGAAAATGTAGTGATGAAGAAAAGTAATGTCATTGAAGAGGACTTATTCGAATTTGGGTTTGCCTGCATTGCCAGCTGAAAGTGGGTTTCTCCGGTGATGTCTAGCATCACCACATGTAAGCAGCATTAGATGAAACAAAACTTGTCTATTGTATTTCAGTATGAGTTCTGCAATTGCCAGATTTTTCCCTTATGATTTGCAAGTTGGGCCAAGATCTAAGGTAGATAAGAGGATAGAAAAATGCAATCCATGGTAGCGTGTGGCTGGATTCCCGAGGGTGATGCCATGCCTGAGAATTGGCTTGGACACAGGGAAGAGTGCTGGTGCGGTAGAATGAGACAGGTAATGAGGCCCATGGCCAATGTGAGTCCCAGATGTGAAGGCCTAACCTACCCCAAGCCCGCAGGCCTGGTCTCTGCTAGCAGTGCTGTAAACCCAGACCACATTAGGTTCAAATTAATCCATTACCACATAGCTGTGAAAGGGCTGTTTGGGAATTACAGTGCCCGGGGCCAGATTGTCCCAGGCTTCTGGTTGGTGGGCAGGCTGAGGTAGGGATCTGTGCTGCAGCATGATGATGGAGGAGGATCTAAAGGGAATGGGGGGGGGGCATATTTCACAGCAGCCCCCTGCTGAGAACTGTATACCCACATTATTATGAGAACACAGATCTGGGGATAGCAGAAAACGAGTAGCAGCACACAAAGTGGTCGCCCTGTGCTTTGGTGTGTTCTCTGAAAATAAAAATGACATCAGACCTCCTTCAGTTCTCCTCCCTCTTTCTATCTCTCACTCTTTCTCTCTCTCTCTCTCTCTCTTTCTCCTCCTCCCTGCTGCTGTCCACGTTGTGCCCTTGAAAACTTAATGCCTTAGAGTTACCAGAGTACTGGATGACTACTAAAGTTTCACAACATGCAATTAAGGCATAAGTAGCTGGGTCAGTGTGGCAGGCCCCTGTCATGGCCTCAGTTACCCTAATGGCCTGGAAGGGCATGCTGCAGTATCAGTGTCCCTCTCTCTTCCAGGCCGCCCTATTACTGGTGAATGGTGGCGGAGAAAGAGGCAATGCAGCTGTTTCGCATATCCACACCATCTCATTTAGATACAGCCAGCCCAAAGAATGGAAATTATGTGCCTATACTTTATAGAAAGTTTAATTTAATTGTAGTTTTCTCTTATAAATGGTTAATTGAAATGCCTGAGGGCAGCCCAGCGCAAAAGTCAATAAAAATCTCAGAATAGAGTTTATAGGGGTTGTCTGTGTACATAATTAAATCCTTCAGGCACTTTAAAAATCTGTAAAATAAATGGTTATGCAAGAATAGCCTGCTGAGAGCTAAGGGAGCAGGCAAGCCAGCTGCCTTACTGTGACGGCCTGGCCTGGAATGAGAAAGCCATTCAGACCTGGGAGACTGCGAGCAACTCACAAATCACCCGTCTTACTGACACATCAGGGACTCCTTTACGGTGGCTGACAAGACCAATGCCCAACTGCATTCTCAAACTGCACTGACATTTATCAGCAAAAAGCAGAGAATGTGGGAGAGAAAAACATGACTCTTGATCGGGTTCTGGGCTTGGCTTGTCAGCTGTGGTAAAGCAGCTCTGATCTTACTAAGAACAGGTATTGAAATTATTATTTTATTTTTCCTCAGCAAGAAAATGTGTGTTTCTGGATCACTGAAATCACAGGGGTTAATTGCTTGAAACAGTCTATGCAACACTAGCAGCAGGACACAGTGTCTGGTGTTGCATTTCACCACACTTTGGGGAGTTGGGGAGCAAAGAAGAGATCAGTTTCTGAAAAAAGAGGAGGAATGTTTTGAGCAAGAGAAATTTTGTGTTTGTGATACACAGATTTTCTTCAGTGTGTTTCGGTGGTTTGTCTAGTGTAAATCATATGGTTTTGTCTTCTTTAAAGTTCTGACAAATAATAGCATACGGCAAAGATAACCCACCAGCAGACGGGGGATCAGGCAGGCCAAATTCTGCAACTCCCCAGTGAGCAGCCCGACACTGCCAGCTCTGTGTGTTTGTTTTTTCTGCTGGCTCTTGGTTTCGTCAGGCAGCATGATGGAGGCCGAGACTCGCTGCTGCACCGTAGGCAGCCGCGCTCTAGTTGGCGCCAGCCAGACGCAGGATCCCCTTGATGGGAGGTTTGGGGCCTAGGTCGAAGTAGTAGCCCCCACCCCCTCCTCGTGTCAGCGTACCAGAGAGGCAGAACGGGCGAACTGTTATCAGCACTCTCCCCGTCTGCCAGGAACCAGCCACACATTAGCATCTTTGTCTGAGGGTGCGTCTGGGACATGTTCAGGGGCCTTAAGACCCATGGGAGCATTTACTCTGCTGCCTGAAGCCAAAGAAAAACGACACTCGTTCTTGTTAAATGATCATTGCTGTGAGTGTTAAAAGACATCTTGTTGAGGAATAGAGAATCTGCTCTGGGGCTGTTTTTACTGCCCTCCTGCAGCAGTCATCTAATATGGAAGGTAAAATATATTCATAGGCATCATTAACTGCCTAGTTATGGCTAAGAATTGTTGGTGTAAATGTATTCTGACGCAATCACAGTCGGTGTGACTGTTAACACAACATTTACTATATGTTAAGTCAGTGCTGAAAATAAACAGGGTCAGTGTGGAAGTTTATATGGCCAGGGTTTATTCATAGGAAACTTACAATGCAGATATTTTTTGTTTTTTTTTAAAGCAACAATGAAACCGTACCCAGCAATATGCTTAGGGAAGCAGTGATCAAGGCACCTCAGTTTTAAGTCCTTATTATTTTGCAACAGCCAATACACATAAAATTATAAGATTAAAAATTAAATTAAAAATGAACAGGCATAAAAAACTCTTCCTTTGTATAATCTGAGTTGAGGTTCTTACTCTTGATAGATACTCACCAGAGAATGTTTTTGTAATTTAAGTGTTTCGTTGACCCATTCATACAGGATTTTCAGACATTCTTATATTTGTTTCTGAAATTCGGGGCCAAACCCAGTAAAGCATCTCAGTCTTGCTTAAGACAGCCAATTTTGTGAATGTCTCATGATTTTCTTAAAGCACCGTAGCAGAAGACAAGTGACGTACAAGTGAAACACTGAAAGAAGCAAGGATTAAGGACAGTGAGTGAAGATAACTGCACAGCATATGGAGAGTTGTGTGGAAAAGGGGATATTAGAGCTAACTGTAAGATGCACTCTGTGTGCTGTGTGCTGCTGTCTGTCCTGGTCTCTCTCCCGTGCCTTGGGGTGGGGGGGCACCCAGATGCCAATGAGCATTGCATGTTCTATGACTCCAAATCCTTCAACCTTTGGTCTTGTTACATACAGCGATCTATAGACAGGAAAGACAAGCTGGAATATTGAGGAAACAGTTTAGGAAGCAGTTCTTAGTTGTTATACAATTTTAAAAACGACTGACAAATTTGTTAATTAATCTAATTAAAAATGCACAACAATTAAATACCAAAATGTAAACATTGAACATTTACCATCAGAATGTCAAGATTTTATTGTCTATGAAAATTGTACAAAGAGGTACAAAAATAAAAATCTTTCCAAATAGCTTACAGTTTATCAATATCAATAGATTAAAAATCAAGATATCAGCATCAGTCCCATACGTCAACCTTAGCTGATATTGTTGACCAGCATTTAAACTTTATTTATATTCAAAATTTAAAGCTAAAGATTAGCCAAAACTAAAGACACGACTACTAAAATAGTGAAGATGAGTGCAGATATGAACTTTCATTTTGAATGAAATAAATAATGATGTAACATCTTTCCCCTAATCTTTCATAACCGGCAATACCACCCCCCCCCCACCTCCCCACAGAGGCTCTCAGCATATAGGCAATATTGCATAAAAATATATTGACTTTAGATGTCCTTTTACACAGACGATCTCCATAACTAAATGCTGCCATCTTGCCCTAATCAAAGGTCGTGTTATAATGCAAGGCATCAACATGCTCCCCACTAATCAATATATTAAAAGTCCATGTTTGTGAGATGAATTTTTATATATTGGTGTATGTATCAGTTACTACACTAACTTTACCTCACATAATCCCTGAATCAATAATGAGGGAAATTCTCCACTAAATAATCTATTAAGTGAAGCCTCCATGATATATAGCTAACTATATATAACAACTGTCTGATTATTTCAACATTGAAATCTTCTGTGTTGGATTTGGAATGGCAGGACATGCATCTGAAGCTCCAGGTTAGCGAGGCTTGAGAAAAAGTTGGAGAGATACGTCTATCAGGCAACTGCAGTGTCCTTCATGAATTTATGAATGCATCACAGCTTCAGGTTTGCCAAAACTCAAATATTTCCCCTTTGTATGTTTTATATTTGTGATAATAAAACAAATGTTACCTAGAGGACTGAGTGACAGTGAGGGGTCAACTTGTGAGCTTGGCCAGTTCCTTGGGCCCAAAGAGACCCAATCAAACAACATAGAACCAGTGTTCAAATAACATATAAATACAGCCCAGGATTCAGGATTCATACTCTTTATCTGAATGGATCCTCTAAGAGCAGCGTGTGACTGACATAGGGCTGGATGTCACAGGATTGTGCGCAGAAGCAGCTCCCTGGTTATGTTATGACTGAGAGTTTGCCATCTTCTTGAATGCCTGGAGCCTTTTTCACTGCTGCCTCACTGGGGCATCTCTGGCAGTCAGTCCAGTGACCAGCTGCTCCTGGTAAGTTACAAATATCCTCCCCGGCCCCAGTGAAAGCAAGGTAACTGCTGGTAATCTGGTTCTTGGATCAAATTTGTATCAACATTACAGACTATTGTGTAAAATATTCCTCAGTTTTTTTAAGCAGAACTGAAGGAGAAAAAGTTTGTGTGCTCTCCCTGGGTCACTGTCAAGTTGGATGAGATAAGGACACCCCCAAATACTTATCCCTGATTCCACCCCGCATGATTTGACTGAGTGAGCTGGCAGTGTCTGCTGTTTTCCTCCTTACAGCTGTCTTTCCCATTTTTCTTTCATCCTTTCATTCTTTGTCTGTTTTTTCTTAGATAAATGATTGTGTAAGATCTGGGGATGTTCACAGGACTCAGCATTGTTCTTTATCTCATTGCGTACATGCCCCTCTTTTTCTCCCTGATAGAGGTAAGAGACAGCAGAGAACAGAAAGAAAGCTTCTCACAGCAGAGCGACACAAGAGAGTGAAAAAGAAAAGGCAATATATGATTACTCAATGCAGTTCATGCTACAGAGCGATACGGACATAGAGGCTAAGTCAAGGAGAGCGCAGGTGTGATTGGTGCTGAGCGGGGGAGCATCTGCGTGTGCGTGCATCTCCATTGCTGTGTTTTTGTCCGTGTGAGGCCCCAGTACATGCCGTCACAGTAGATTTTTTTCAATGTAATCCGAAGATGTAGAAAAAAAACTGTGGTATTGCATTATGACATTTTAATGGCCGTGATGTATATTGAGACATTTATTGCCGAAGATAACTGCGTATACGTTTTAAGAGTTTACTGCTCTAATAAATTCTTTATAAAATACATATTTTTACTGGAACTCGTGCAGACTGTGAAACATACACTTGCAGCAGGGCACACACATACACAGACACACACAGAGTTGTGTAATCATATAATTTTTGTGACCGCCCATTAATTTCTATGGGAAAGATACTAACGCTAACTATGACAACCTTAACCCCTACCCAGCCCTAACCATAACCATAAGTAACCGACAAAATACAGAAAACTGGTCCCCATAAGGTAAAAAAAAGACGGGCATTCATCAGATTGTACAAGGTAAGGTATACCTGGACCACACACACACACACACATAAGTTGAAAGGTGCGGCCAGAAAGTCCTTTTCCAGGGGCTCTGCTACTCTATGAATATCTTCTTTTAACGGAAAATAAAAACTATATATGTTAAGAGTCCTCCACATATAAGGATTTGACAAGCCTCCAAAACCTAATTAATAACTCATACACAAACATTTTCAACATTTTGCTATGTATTACATGTGTCAAAATTTCCTTACTAGCCAACACATCTTCAGCAAGGCTAGCTTAAAAAAACAAGACATCATTACCCATCAAGCACTAGGAAATTCTCTTACAGAAACAAGAATACATAAGGTCCATTTGTTCCGCAGAAACTTTTTTCAAGAACCAAAAGCATGCCGCTGTTACACCATAGAAACTCAGTCCATTTGTAGTTGCAGGGAGGTAGTTCCTGAACCTTTTTTAGTTCTTATGCCTATGGGATCTGAGTCAACCTTGGATGTCATGTGTATGCATTAAAAGCCTAATACAAACCAAGAAAAAACTAACTAAAACTGATAAAGAACTAAAAGTAAGCAAAATTCAAAAAAAGTCCTGCTCCTGTTAGGGGCTTTGTCAGTGTCAATACAGGCGGATAAATGTAATCAGCCATTTTATGAAATTTCATGCAAGTATATGAGATGGACCTTAAATTTATATAATTGGTAAGGATATAGGTTTGGCAGATGGTCTAAATCCGTTATTCCTTGAATCGTTTAATACTTCAATAGTTTAACACGGTTGACTCAGATCGTGCGCCTGTGGATGTAAAAACCTATACTCACTTTTCTTTTTCTCAATTCTGTTTGGCACCAGGTGTGAGGTAAATTTACCTGACATGACTTGAGTAAGATAAAATTTCTTAATTACAACAGGACACGCCTGGAGTTGACATCAAAGAAACAGGGCATTTCTGTTCCAAAGAAGTGAACCCCCAAACAACAGAAAGGATTGGGTCTTACACATTTCTGTAACCCCACTAAAAAGAAATCTACCCCATTGATTAAGATGAAAAGCGTGATGGCCTCAGAGGTGATGATCTCTTACACCTCCACATTCCTCTAGGGCCAGGCCCAGGGACAGACAGCCAGTTGCCATGAGCTGCATCCCACCCTTGCTAGCCCTTCATAAATTTCTATTTAATCCATTCCATGCAATCAAGCAAATCAGATTAAACATAGCATACATACAGTATAAGACTACATAAAAATATACGCCTGTTTCTCTATTCGATATTGGACAGCTCCCCTGTTATCTTCCTCTTTGGCATTGAGCAGCATGTTTAATCCATCCCATTCTCTTTGTAAAGGAGGCTCTGATTATTTTCATAAACAGGGTGTTTTAGTTTCCCATTTCAGGCTCAGTGCAAAACGCATTTACACACAGTCTTCTTGCCTAAGGCCTAAGGCATTGACAGCACTCCCTCTACGCACCCTCCTGGTCCTACTGGAATTTCCTTCCACACAGCGCATGCACAACTCACATCCACAGCTGACTCAAATCCTCTACTGACAGTTCCTACTCTGGACTAGGTATTTTTTGTTTGACCACGAAATAATGGGTGGAGCTTACAGAGATCAGCTTTGCTGATTGGTTGACCACAAGCACCGATAAATATATTTTTTACTAGTATCTGCAGTGCCAGTGGTGAAATTTGCCAGCAGAATTATCTTCCATCATTTTTTTATTTTATGGAAATATAAAGACTGATCTGCTGGCAAGACATCATAATGAGTTATAAATATGTCCAAAAATGCAGTGCCCAGTTTTGAACAAATAGGGAACGTAATTTGCTTTATATTTTCTGACCGCGCAATTGATCCACCCAATAACTAACAAAAGAATTTGGGGAAGAGTCAATTTTAGGGGGGTATGGGTATAATCTGGAAGAAAAGCCTGTGAACAACACCTTCACAATATTCCTCCTTTACGTCTTCCTTAAACCACATTTTATAGATTTCTTTGCATTTATGTAAAACAGTTTTCATATCCATAACTATTGAAATGTGCTCGTCACACCAATTAAGCACAGAAATGCAGTGAAAAGTAGCAATAATAGATGTAGACGTTGCACAGAAATAAGGGCATCAGTTTTTATCAACATGTTCAAGGTGATGCAGTGGGACCAGACAGCATTTTATAAAATTTGTTACCCATGGTTAATATTCAGTTAATAGGGCCTTTTGATAGTGTACTGTCTTTTTGCATTTTGTATTTTTTGTACTTTATGTATGTTCGTCTATGCACTACATTCGTGCTGCACTACAATTTCCCTCGGAGGTCAATCTTAATCGGAATTTTACCTGGTGTTGTAACTTTTTTCCGTACTATTTTCCTTCTGCTGCTTCCTCTGAATCTGCTGTGTCATGTCAGACATACAGAGAGCAGAAGGAAGGGAGAGAGAGTGGCGGTGTTCAAGTGAAAGGTGTGAACCTGCAAGCTGAGCTCCCACACGCTGAGACCTTAATGCTGCCCTGTCTTGGCATGACTATGCCGGCGCTGGCTGAGTATCACTTCACTACATGCCTTTGTTACCTCCCTGCCTTGGAAAAAGTCTAAAGGAGCGAGTCAAGCAAAAGGGCTCGTGGCAGAGATGGTGGGCAGCCAGTGTGAGCTAGCAGCTGAGAGATGCCTTTATGTGGTAAGAGGAGAAAAGGGGGGCGGGTATGGGCTGGAGTTCACTGCGGTTCTCAATCAAGTCACAAAACAGCCTGCTCCACTGCTATGTCATTCACAGATTTTCTTAAGGGATTTAGCATTAGGGGCTTTTGAACCGCACACCTGTGTGTCTAAAGCAGTTTGTAACCTTATCTTCTGCTTTGTACCTCCTTTTATTCTCCAATTGATATGAACAAATTGCATATTGTTTGGCTGCTGGTTAGATTACTGAAGGAGGAAGCGCTTTCCTGCAGAGGCAGCGGGCCGAGACGAGAGGCAGAAATTATTCGGTGTGAAATACTTTGCTTCCCATGGAGAGATTTTTTTTTGGTTTTTTTTTGGGGGGGGGTGGCATTGTATGGGAGACCAATCATTACTGCAGCTCCTTCTATTGACCCTTTAGTGACCACGCATGACCTTTGAATTTACTGTCATGCTGTGTTTAGTTTTATAATTATATGTGACAGTTTTATAATGATATAATTTCACTCATTGTGATGGACTAGCATCTCATCCAGGCTATAATGTGCCTTTTGGCCTCTGCTTTTGTGTACTGGCTCTGCATCTCCATAGCTCTGTCAACGTAAGCCATTATTGTTAACCTCCTAATAGCATTCAGACTGTTGGGGGGACCTTTGAAGGTGTTTTGGACATTCAGGCATTGTATTATAACCAGATCATCTGAATGTTTAAGAAAGCTGGTTTGTTAAGATTTTGAGCTGATCTGCACTGTCATTGTAAAACCAGCAAAGGGCCATGGTTATCTTTACCAGAAGTGTGACAATCCATGGAGATTTTGCCTCCATACTTGAAATCACCAGGGCTCGATTCTGCCCTCAACAACAGCCATATCATTCCTTAATGTTGAACGATCCTAAAGAATAAAGAGCAGGAAAAAGTCCAAAAGCATAGTGTTTTACATGGTGTTATTTATGCATATTCAGAAAAAAACTTCAGGTAAATGTTCTAAGAGTGAAACAAGGCAGCCTTAAATGCACGTATTTATTTTTACTTTATTTATCATGACTTTTCCTATTGCACTTTAGAGTCATTACTTTGAAGCTTTTCTCTTTTTTTAACAGTTTTTCTTGATTGCTTTGGCACATTTCTCAAATGACAATTAACATTTCCAAACAAGTGTAATCCCCACACCATAATGTTACTTCTGCACAGCAGGACATTCCCATTGCTTCACATAAATTTCCAAATGTTTTACTTCATATATGCAATTGGTTTTATACAATTGTCATCATTTGGCACAATTTTCAGTTGCTTTAATCTTGTTGGTCAAAATAGATTAGAAGTAGTTTTCCATTATAATAATTTTACACCCAGCACTATATATTTTAGATGGTCATCATGTTAACCACCACATGCAAAACAGTTAACGAAACCTTCAAAATGATTTAAGAATATATTGTAGAAATTACAGCAAAATGTCAGTGTTGTATTTTGGTTCCCACAGTAAGTGATTTTGCTGAAATTTTGTTCTTGTATTGCCAGTTTGCTGTTTTTCTCTTATACAGTGTGATGTAACTTTTTTGTTTGCTGTTGTACTGTGTCTTGAGATCTGAAAAATCATTGTGAATGCTTTCCAGTGAACTTCACATACTGAAATGTAGAACCTTGCAATGTTGAGACTGGTGTCTTTCATATGAATAATATCAGTTTAGTCAATGATTAATCATTCACAATGTGAAAGTGGCAACGATTATCGTTCAGAATTGTGGAGCTCAGGAGCATACTTATAGTAACATTTTGGCAATATATCTAAGCATTTTTAATCTCATAATTAAAAGGACACCAATTGTACTTTTCAATTTGGTGGTACTGATTAATTCATTGGTGGAATATTGCTTCTGAGGCATGAATTAACTGTTTTGGGTGAGAAATGGCTTTTTGCAACTAAACCATAGTGTTGTGTTATGTGCATAAACTGTTCTGAGAAATGCTCTTATATCGTGATGAGCAGGGGCAGATCTACAGGGGGCAAGAGGGGGCATTAAGTTGCTAAAAGAGTAATAAAAAAAGTAATCATCACGACATCCATAAGCTGCTCAAATCTCTGAAATAAATAGGACTTGGAGAGATATGTCATTGTAAATGCAATCTTAGGTTAAATTAGTAGTGAACGTGATGTATGCTAAAACAGCAATGTATGCCTTGTATGCTAATGGAAATTAATTAAGTCCCTTACTGTAATGTTAGCCAAAAGTAGGCTAAAATCGCTCAATAAAAGGAGGTAAAGCTGTGATTTCTAAGAGCATTTTAGATTTATTGAGCTACCTTTCGTTTTAGTAAATACAAAAAGAGCTGCAAAACACTGGTATGTTTGAATCCATAACGTTTAAACAGTGGGTTAATTGCCAATGGGGATAGTGGGGTGTGAATGTTGCTATTCAGCTTGGAAACTGGTAAATAATCACCTGTGCCATATATCCGTGGCATATGACCATCTGAGGAATCTAGCTGTTCTCAGCATTGAGTACCAGCATGCAAAAACACTTACTTTGGATGTTTGTGAAACATTCTTCTGCACAGCACAACAACCATCGCCTTAAGCGATGAGTATGTTTCATGAAAGTTGCCAAATTAACCAAGAAAAACTATATTTCTGTCAGTGTGTTTGTAATTTCCACCCATCCATCCATTCTCCACCGCTCATCTGGTTCCTAGTATAATTACAAATATATATAAATATAATTTAAATTGCTTATAATCAGCACTTGACAGCAAAAAGAAATGTTTGAATAGTGGATTCAATGTGGATTTTGCTGCATTGCCCCCCAAACATCAAAGAGTCAGAGCCGTGTCAGGATTATGATAGGAGCCAGCAGAAGCTACAATAGGCGGCGCGTCCCCTCACTCGTCCTGCGATGGCTGTTTGCATCCTGCATCTGCTCTGTTTGTCTGCTGTTTGCCTGTTCTGCCAGTTTTGTCCTGGTACTCCAGCTTCCCCACAATACAAAGACATGCAGTTAGACTAGTTGTTTTCAAAAATGGCCATGGAGCATGATATGCCCGGCAATAGACTGGCATCCCAGTCATGTGCCACATGCTGCCAGGGATGGGCTATCTGCCCACCTCAGCCCTGACCTGTATGAACAATTGGATGGATCAATTAACAATACCTTTCAGGTAGGAGGAGGGGGCAAGGAGCACGCACTGATTCCAGCACCCACCACATGACAAACCACCTCAAGGATGAGAAACTGAGTACAGCTGTGTAGTGGGTAATACCTCAACACCACACAAGTCCAATGGAACAGTGTTTTTTCCAGTTGTTGGAGTGCCAATCCTGCCACTAATCCCCTGAATTTTCCCTGAAAGTTGGAGGACCTGTTTGCAGGGCTGGATGTAGGTTAACATCACAACCAGGATGAAGCAACTTCAAGTTAAGGGCTTTGCTCAAAGGCTCAACACAATAGGATCCCTCCTGGCATTCAAACCAGGAACCTTCTAATTGCTGGAACAGAGCGCTAGCCTCAGACTAACCACTTCACTCAGGTTGGGCTGATCAATTATGCCAAAAACCACAATTACAATTATTTTGGTCAGAACTGAGATTGCAATTATTTAACACCATTACTCATTAACTTTGAAAAAATAATGCATTACTTAAAGAAAAGTGTTTTACATTACTTTGGGGCATTTCTCAAAGGATAATTAACATTTGCAAAACAAAAAGTATAAACCTCACACCATAATGTCACTTCTGCACAGCAAAATATTATTTTTCATTGCTATACACAAATTTTGAAATGTTTTAATACATGTATGGTTTTGTACAACTGTCTTCATTTGGCATAATATTCAGTTGCTTTAGTCTTGGTGGTCAAAATAGATTATGTAGTATCTCATTATAATAATTTTACGCCCAAAATGATCATTGTGTTAGCCATCACAGCTTTCAAAATTATTTCAAAATATTTTCCATAAATTGCAGTGATACAATATTGTTGTGTTTTTGGTAACCACAGTACATGATTGTGTTATTTTTGTATTGCCATTGTGTTGATTTTGTGCTACACAGTGCTGTGTGACTTTCTTGTTTGCTGTTGAAGTGTCTTGACACCTGAAATATACATGTGAATACTTTCTTTCAACAGTGAACTGTGCATCCTGTAACATGGAAATTAGCAAAGTCGAAACGGGTGTTTTTAACATGAATAAATATCAGTTTGCTAATGAAAAATGATCTGTCACTGACAATGAGAAAGTGTGAACTGAGTATAATTGAGAATTGTGGAGCTCAGGAGCATACTTGCACTGACATTTTTGACAGTATATCTAAGCAGTTTGACCTCACGGGTAAAACGATGCTGATTGTACTTTTCATTTTGGCAGCACTAACTAATTCATTGGTGGAATTATTTGAGACATAAGTTGGGTAAGATACAGGCTTTTGCAGCTAAGCCATAGTATTTTACTAAGTGCATGAACTGTTTAGAGAAATTCTCTTACCATCGTGGGAATGTTAAATATGTTTCATGAAATGTGCCAAAGCAGTTGAGAAAAACTGTAACAGTGGATTTCCTTTAACTCCATAAAGCAGCTGGAAAGGGGAGCTCTGGATTTATAACACAAGATCATGTAGAATGTGGTAGAATAATCGTTTTATCTCCATTATTTTGTTTTGATAATTGTTGGAATCTGTAATTGAAATGAAAATTTGACTAATTGCTCAGCCCTACTTTCAGGTGGCTGAAACGATACAATGGTCTTTCAAAGTGCTTCAGCAGCTGCCAGATTTAAGGATTGAATTTGTTTTTGCATGTTGTTGCCTCTGTGTGTCTCTTTACATGTAAGTGTATTGTCTCTCCCTGCTGAGTTGTTTGCTCTTGTAGGTATCTGTGCATTTTTTTCGGCAGCTTTTAAAGTGTTTGTGTCGCTGATTATAGATATTTTGGGTACATTTACATCTTCCCTTGCATTTAGGTGAATTTAAGCATGTTATTTTCAGGACAAGGCTTGGCTTATATTGTATCAGTGTGGGTATATCTATGTCTGCAGTACAGTTAGTTTCAGCAGTACTATCCTTCTGTCTTCACACTCCACAATACCATTAGCCTTTTATGCAGATTGAACAGAGCATTAGCTGGTGTGAATATCAGAACAGACAGTCACCCTTGTAAACTGATTGTTGGAACAGAAATATGTCTGGTTCCAATTATGGCTGGTGGTGATGCTAAACTGGAGTGAATGGTGGGTGAATAGCTCTCAGGCTGTGGCTATGAATGGGCATGGTGAGGTGACACATCTCATATGAGGCTGATTTACAATGTGAGTACAGAAAAAATCCTGGGCAGACCCAGGAGGGAGGATGTTCATAAAATCACTGACATATTCTGTCCATTTTAAAAATGTGGATTCCACAATTCCAAAAAACGTACTTTTTATGCATTACTTTTTTCTGTTATTTCTGTCCCTATTTCTGACTGAAGCAAAAATTCATTTTATGACCTTTGGGACCTAAATTTAACCCTTTTATTTCTTTAGATTATAAAAAAAACAAATTAATAATACTGTCACTTTGCCACAATTATAATGTAGACATGCTCTAAAAGATGTGCCCTTCTCCTGGCTGCATAACAATGGGAGATGGTTTTGATGCCTTTGCGTAGCAGGCCTTGTAACAGATGCTTGCTCTGCGGTGCTGCCCCACTGCCAATCCAGGTTGTGTGTGGCCTCAGAACCGTGGCATCTCCCGCACTCTGACTACAATCTATGATGTGGAAAGAAGGTCCATCCTGCTGGCCTCTTCCCAACAGTGTTACCTTTAAAGCATCTAGCTGCAGGAACACTCTGTGTCTTTGTAATCTCTATAGTAGATCTGTATGCCTCATGAAGCCAACCCATTCTTTGGTGAGATTTTCGCTTATTTGGCCTTTTCAGTAGCCGAGGAGGCACATGTGTGCAATGACATATCCGATGGCCATCTAGTTCACTCTGTTAAGTGGGCCAGATGCAAAAAATAAGAGGAAAAACAGAATGTGTGCAGCATGTCATGAATGTAGACAGCAGACAGCTGTTGCAGCACAGAAGCACAAGCTGTGTCCAATAAAGGAACTAACACCCACTGCACAGGAAAAATGGATCCTTTTACACTCATAAACCAAATGGGTGGCTCATCAGGACCAGCAGCCAGACCCACCTGAGCAGCCAGATTATGTCCACTTGTTTTACTACTAAGCAAACTGTATCTTCTCTGTACTGACATGCATCTTCAACAGCCACACAGAATGAGTGTTGAGAAAAAGAGGAGACCTGCTCCACTGGCTCTCTGGAATAGCTCATGACTGTCCTCTGTAATTGACTGATCCTTCGAGTATATTCAGAGGGAGATTTATTGGACCACAATGGGAATAAAAAATGCCTTATAATCTTCAGTACTTTCTGAGTATAAGAGAAAAGCTCCCTGTTTATAGGTGAGTGCAACCGTGTGTATCTAGGTCCAGGTTTTTGTAACTCCTTTGGGTTGTAAGGGTACCAGTGGCCAGCCCTGGTTTGCAAAAGCCTTTGTGGTAAATTTGTAATGCTCTTAGTTTATGAAAGAAATAGAAATGTATTACTCTGAACCTATAGGAATATGGTTTTTGAGGACCAGGTTTGTTTACTTCTGGGTTAGGGTTGGGCATTGTATATGTGTGTTTGTGTACTCCAGGTTCCACTTTGATTCTTATATCATCACAGAAATTAACACACACCCCCCCCCCCCCACAAGGATTTGTCATGTTCTTCACTTATCATGGAACAAGCAACTGCTCCGCCTTGGAGAACATCAGCCATAGAGGAACTCTCAGGGCATTTATATAAACACTGACTGTGTTTGGATTCCTGAGCTTCACAAGTCACTTTCTCCTTTCCTTGTTCTCTCATTGCACCTCTGTGTTTGGGCCAGCCATCTGTCACACAGCCCTTAGTGACAGACCTGCCAGATCTTCTAAAGACCTGCTATCACAGGGATCCAGCTCTCTAGTTTTTCCGATTTTGGGGGTGTCAGCCTACAGCAGCAGCCAGATGTTCTGAGCTCAACTCTCAGACCTGCTGTTCTAATGTCCTGCCACGTTAGTCCAAGTGCTGCCGCTGGCCCCTGGGTCAGGACTGAATTGAGAGACCCACATTCACATCCAAAGGGGCATCTTGCTGAATTCTAAAAATTTCGGACCAAGCTAAGGCAGGGAGCAAGAGCAGGATGCTAGCTGTCTTTTCTGCTCAAGTCTTTAAATTATTCCTGATTAATACTACATACCTTCATTTGTTGGTTCTGAAATTGCTCTGTGGTTTGCTGCTCTGCAAGCTGCGCTCCCAATTCAGCAGGATTTAATTTACTATATTTAATTATTCAAAGCAGTTTATTTTCTCATGCAGTATTGAATTGAAATTCTGTCTTAAATACCCTTTGTTCTTACCTAAACCGCCCACAGTAAATGTGTAGCTTAGTGTGTGTCCCTTGTATGTATATTTTGGTTGGAGTGTTTTACTTTGTCCATCTGAATAGTTGTGGGTGGGCAAGGACCCTAAAGCTGACCGGAGAGGATTGCCCCAGGCTGAGCCCCTCCCACTCCACAGGTCAGAGTTTTGTCTTTGGTGCATTTCCGCCAATCCCCAATAAGATAGCCAGGCCTCAATGAGCAGGTCCAGCCGCTGGTGGCGAGTCTGTGAGCTTCTTGTCATGATGGACAAGGGAGGGGTTGTTAACTGGTCCGCTTGACAGATGAGCCCTTAAAAGAGCAGTTTTTCAACTTCAAACATTGCGCTGTAATGACTTGCTGCAGATCAACAGGATATTGTGCTGCACGCTTTGTGAGCCGAGGCCGTTTGCACGGGCTACCGCTACAGTGGGCCCATTAAAGCCTAAACCGCTACCAATGAACCTGTTTCCTGTACAAACCAGCTGCCTCTGAGGGGACTTTAAAAGTTACTGGTATTAATGGTGCAGAATCCCAGTAACAGTGCTCGGATTTATTTAAGATCCTGTCTTGATTTCACTGGCCCGATTGGAATGCTTAATTATGCATGATTAATGGAGTATTCTCCCCGCAGTGATATCTGTGACGGGACAAAGCTGTCGCGGGCTTGTCAGGGCGGATTGGAGCTGAATGAGTATTTATGTGATCACATGTGATGGGGCTCCTCTCTGCAGCCCCAGCCCTCATCAATCAAGGCCTGCTGCTCGCACTAGTGGGAAATTGGTCTATCAGCACGGCTGCTCCCACCTCTCTCCCCATTCAATCAGCCCCCAGGCTAAAATGCTTCTTTAGCTCTTACTTCTGACCAGCGCAAGGGTCATCGGGGAAAGTGGGAGCGGGAGCCGAACCCATCCATTACGCCTCTTGTTTCTCTCAGTGGCAGCCGGACGCCAGGATTCTATTAGAGCAGCGTCTATTCAGTGTGGAGATTACACCAGAGCCCGTTCCTCAGGAGCCCCCACCGGCTTGCCCCCACATCCGCTCATTCCCCAAACTCGCTTTCACCTCTGTCCTCTGTCTTTTGGCTATTATACTGCTTGTTTTTGTTTGTCGTTTCTTTTGAAGGCAAACATCCCAACAAACATAACATCAGTGCTTTGCTGGAATGAGGCGAGAGTGAGGATGACAGCTATTTCTCTTAGACATGTATTATGGCATGTTAGTTAAACTTCATTCTTGCCATCAAAAATACTTTTTTTGTGTGGAGAATGGCTCATGGTGCTCATGAGCTCTCGTCAAAAGTACTATCAGTAGCTAGCATATATTGTGTCATAACCGTGAGGCAGCGTAAATTGCATCATAAATATCAGCCTACAGAGATTACATTTATGCCTTTCTCTTGTTCAAGAAGCTAATTTGTTTTCTATCACAGAAGAGACTCTTAATTTACTTAATGCGTGTTAGCACTTGAGAGAGCGAGTGGGAATTCTGTGAAGGTCGTGACCCGGGGTGAATAGATGGGGGTCTTCCTGACAAAATGAAAGAGAGAGACAGGACTCTTGTCAAACAAACAGAAATTTAATATGTTGCATTTTACATGGATGTCCAGTGTGTGTACGTACTCTCAGGGCTTGATTACGTATAACTTCACTTCTTATAAACAGGCTCGGTGAACAAATTGCTCCCAGATAGAGGGTGAGGGATGCAAGACAGGTGGAATTTTCTCCTTGGCTGCTGACCGAGACAGGTTTTTTATTGTATGAGTGTGAGGTTGTTGGGGGGGAGGGGTGATGACTGAAGATCCAAGAGATACAGACTGGTTACTGTGA
>JAABNX020000042.1:17587278-17605407 GCA_015163995.2 Mormyrus lacerda | reverse complement strand
GGGGGGGTGGGGCGGTGGGGGGTGCGGGAGAGGGGGTGCTGAGAGGTTTCGGATAGTTTCTCGTTCCTTGGACTTTTAGCCAGATGACAGGATGGGAAAGCCTGTTTAGGGCTGAGCAAAATTATGACCAATTTCCTGCAATTGGGAGTATGTTACAAAGTGCTCTGTGCATTTTTAGTTCAACTGTAATGCTTGTTGTTCAGAATAAACCAAATCTGTGCTGTATATTATTTTAAGTGCAATTGTCTACCCTAATAGGCTGCTTTTTTGCACCGAGCTCCATCTAGTTTGAGATCAATTCCAATCTGAAGATTGTTTGTAAGTTCTCCTGAGGAGCTAGAGGATTTCTGCAGTCCTCAGTGTCTCAGTATGAAAGGAGACTCACCCCAGCGGCCAGGATCACTTGCCTCTCAGCATTGCTTTGCTCCAGGGCATGCACTGCCAGCATGGGCATTAAAAACCTCCGTCAGACATTGTGACTCTGGTCATAGTCCATCGCCGCTCCATCACTCCAGTCCAAGACGCCCATCGATTCCTCTGTCTTACGTGACACGGCAGCATGTCTGATTGATTCCCAGATCAGTCCTTCATATCACACAGTGCCATAAAAACTACAACAGTCATCATAAAACCTGATTTATCTTCAGCTGGCCCCCACCACTGGTTAGAATATTACTCCAAAAGTGTATTACATTAGAATGATTCGTCTAGTATTAGATAAACCCAGATCATGTCATTCAATCAAATCTGACTTTATAAATGTGATTCTGTATGACCACTTTTAAAAACTCATGATTAACCTTCCAGATAGCCAGAAGTTCATTTTGCCTTTCAGAGCATCTACAAGTAGGTTCAGACTATCTGTAGATAAATACTGTGAAGCATTTGAAGCAGTACTTTAGTGAAAGCTATTGTGAGTATTCTGAGTGCCTGTTACCATAGTTATATTGAATTGATAAAACGTGAAATTTTATTTTTTAGATTCCCCTCTCCCCCCTGTCTATTCAGCATTTTTTTGATACTGATGATGGTTTTTAATCAGTATGCAGTCACTAGAACACAGAAGCTGTACTTATACTGGAATTATATTGTAATTGAATTGAATAACTGAATTGTCTACGAAGGAAATATACAGAAATTGCAAATATTTCCTACAGTTACAATAAATACAATAAAAATTCAGAAAGCATTGCAAAAAATGTGCATTCATTTGTTAATGAATGTGTCATTTGTTATTAAACTTAAAGACTGACAAGCTCCATCCATCTAAAAAAAAAAAAAACCTACTCACAGTGTCTCATAATTCTTATTAACTTTTAACTTCACCAATGATAGCTTTTACTGAGCGATACATTTTTCTGATTGGCCCGCATTCCGATCAGCCTACTGGGAAAATGCCTGGTATTCCAGATGTCCAGTCCAGCCCTGGTAACTTTTGGATAATGGTAGACAGATTTCTAAATGTGCTCCACACGTTCTTTGTTAAATTACTCTTTAATAACCAATAAATTCAGTCTTCTTAGCTAAAAGTAACTGGAGGTCAATGTATTATAACGATTATGATGTGCAGCATGGTACCCCGTACTGCTGTAAAAATGTCTTCCTATGAAACCTTGTTATTTTATATATGGGACAAAGTTCTACACCTGAAGTACCAGGTCTGGTACAGGATCCATTGTGTACCTCGCTGAAACATCCCCAGGAGAGAATAGAATAGTGATACTTTGTTCATCCCCATGGGGAGATTTTCTTTTTGGCATCTTCCTTTCTATGAGACAGACATGTAGGAGAAGGCAAGCTTGGGGAGGGGGGGGGGGTCACAGTGATGGGTCAGGCAGCATGCAGCTCCACTGGAGCTGGGGGTTAAGGGCCTTGCTCAGGGCTCATGGACACGTGACTGCTGTATTTTATGAAGGCTCTAACCAGTGATCTTCCAATCACAGACACAAATGCTTGGCCTGCTTAGCCACATATCCATAACCACATTTAGAAGCTACAAGCCCTGCCATCCCGTCATTACACCTTGGTTATATATAATTCTTACTTCTGAATTACTATATGATATGTTTCAATTTACCATAAATGTTCAATAAACTTTTAAATATTTCCACCAGACAAGAAATTAAAGTTACAGTCTGCACGTTTGTGGAATGTTCACAAGGAACAAATATAGCAATACACACAAATGTGGAGAAATATTATACAGATAAACACTTGGAGAGTAATCAGGGCAATATGTGAAATCAGTATGGCAATGTAGAGGTCTGATGTACAGCTTTATGGATGCACCATAAGAACGCTAAAGCTTTTAGGTTTCTTTTCTGTGATAAAGGTAATCCAGTTTTTTTAAACCAAGCTTCGATTAGGTCTGTATGGCCCCCACCTCCAAACAACACCAATTTGAATCCAAAAACTCACACACAAGCAAAACTTTATAAACTGTCATACAACTTAAACAGCACATGGGCAGCACTCACACAAAAGCAAAATGTATCCCATCACACCGCTGGCAGGATTGTAATACCATTGCAATACAAATCTATTGAGTTTTTATTAATTACAAAGAAGTACATGGAAATCTTGGAAGCATTCAATTGTATATGTGTGTCTGAATAGATGAAGGTGTTTCAAGATCATTAAGATTATTTATCTAATCTTACAGTCCGTTATAGGTTGGTATTCAATACACCAGACACACGGCTCCTCAAAGACAGAAAACTCAGTAACTGTAATACATGTGAAATACTGTGTTCAAATATCTTAGCAGGTATGTTCAATTCCATTGTTTCTACATGAAAGCTCTCTTAAAAACAATATCTAGGAACATGTAAGAAGCAATTTGTTCACGCTGCTGCAGAAACCAACATGGGCAAATTAACCCCCACTCTCCACCCTTAAAACTCTAGGGGCTTGTTTAAGTTTCCAGCATGTTCCGCATGTAAGCTGGCCCAACTAAATTTATGTTTTTAAAATGTTACCTTTGACTCTCCAGCAGACTGTGTCTCACCCTGTGGCCCCATACACTAGGCCCAGTGTGCCAAGATGGCTAGGAGGAAGTGCTTGTTATGATCAGAGGGGCTCTGTGCTCAGCCACAGTGGGCTTGCAGCCGTAAGACTACTATACAAGCACACACACTGTAACAGCACAAACCAACAAAATCAGTAAATACCACACTGTCACCAAATATGTCACTTGATTTCCATCTTGAGTATAAGTGGCCCTCATATAGGATACTCATGTTTAGTATCTACTACATAAATAACTGCATATAAAATCCAGCTGATGGTGGGCATCCAACCTTGTGGATCTGTTCTTTTCTCATCTGTAAATATAAATAAATGCTTAGATATTAAATTAAGTTTTTTCAAATTAACATTTTTTCTTTCATAAGAAAAGATAAGTTCAATCTACTTATATCTGAGGAAATCGGTTGTCTTAAAAAAACTTGATTTAACTTAAAACTTAATAAGTTGCTTACTCAAATTCTTTTATAATAGTTATTGTACAGCCCAAGTATTCCTCTCAATATACTAAGTTCAACACACTAAATTCCCAGTAGACTTAACTTAAAATCATTTGTAATAAATGATTTGCCCAATTATAGGATACCTTTGTTTTTTGTCATATCTGCTTCTCACATTCTTTGCTATTTGTGACAATTTTGTATGTGACATCAGAGGCAGCATGCTGCCTGTGTCAAGGAACTGGTTTAGGGCTGGAACAGGGCAAATCTGTCAAGGGAAGGAGTGCACAGCAGCCGGGACAGAGCAGACAGTGCAGAAATGATGGGGTACTAATTCAGAAAACACACAGAGCCTCTGCTCAAAGGCCGCAGAATTTGTAGGAAATCATCTCTCTCCTGGAATGCCTGGCTGACCTCCGCAAATGAAAATAATCAAAAGTAATTAGAAGTGAGCTGGTCTGGTCCTGAGAGCCCAAGGCAGGGGGGTGGAGGGGGGGGTAAACATGGCGGGTGTGCTGCACTGCTGGGAAGGACTGGGTGGAGGCAGGGGTGCCCTGACCTTGTCCACATAAAGCTGTGATTTATGAAGTGCAGGGCAAAGCGACGGGGCTTCTGTCTTCTCCCGGAGAACCAAATTACTGAGGTGGAGATTAACATGCTAGCTACAGGCCTACTTCCAGACGAAGGAAATTTTTATTTACATTTTTCCCCTTTCATTTCCTCCCCTTTCTTTTAATGGTAATTGGCCGCAAGGAAACTCTCACTATAACGTGAATTTTTTTTTCTTTGGAAAGCGAACTAGTTTTGCGTCCCCTCCAAGTTAAGTTTGCTTTCTCACGACATACGTTAAGTTTCAGAAAAAAAGCTCATATACCGATGTTACACCAACGCAAAAGTTTTAACCAACATTAACTTAATTTCCATTTACCGCCGATGCATTAAGAATGCTGTGACCGGTTTTAGTAGTTGTACCGACTTAATGACCGTTATGCTGCTAAAAACGCAACATTGCTTTTCACCAATATATTACTCGGGTTATGTTAAAAAGGGAAATTAAGGTAAAACGATCCTAAATTAAACCGGTACGCACAGAATACCGTTCATTTCCGGGAGTATTAATATTTGAGAATTGTGGTGTGGCAGTTGCGCATAAATTAAAAGCTAGTTGCTGAAATGTATACAGGCCTAAAATAAGAATGTAGCCTATCTTTCACAAACTGTGATCAATATAAGGACATCATGCATCGCCTTTATCAAATAAACAAATGTGAGAAAGTGATGACAAAAACTTAATTCCCATTATATCTTAAATGAAATTCCGTTATAATAAATTTCCTTTCCTTATTCATTTCTGAAGCAATCGTTCGTGTGGTGTTTGTCTGTACGAGTAAGCCTATAACTGGTTAAACTATGTCCTATAAATTGAGCATTTATTTTTTAACAGTAGATTAAAACAGTGTAGCGTAATTTATGATTTTATTAATCAATCATGATGTCGGATAAGGATGTCGACTAGTCTTTGTAGGAATCCTGTCTTGTGTGTTGAAATAAAATTTACAATGTACGAGCAAAATGGCACTAAAATATTAAAAGACTGACTTAGAAATCCTCGTCAATTATTGTATTTTCTTTAAAACGTATTTCAAATTTAGTGGTTTTTATCACTATCCTTACTTGTAACTCTATAATATTTTTAAAATTGGACATGTTTCATTTTCACGTAAATTAATATATATAGGGTTATATATTACGCGGCGAAACACTTTACACTTTTATAAGTGGTGAATAAATTGTTGTTGAAAGACAATTCAAGGGGTACAACACAGCATGCTCGAATATTCTTTTCTTCTGTTTTTAGATAGGCCTATGTCTTTCCAAGAAGATATTTTCGTATAAATACAAGTTACTCCTTAGTGTTTTGCTTTGCAAACTTTTAAATATCCATGCATAATGCAGAAAAACGTATGATTTTGATGGTCCAATTGAAAGTTTTAGTCAGTTCAGAACGCCATCTCCTGACAGACGGTTGAAGTGCAGGTACATCTATTGACTGCCTAGGTTTCGATCACTTTTGCCCTAATTTACCTCGACTTGGTTCTGATACCACATACACTTTTCTTTATTCACCAACGTTTCCTCCTTTTCAGTAAGGACTCGGGAGTCCATCAAAAACCTCAATCAGATCCACGGAGCCCGAGCAATCACCTTCCCAGATTACTTGTATTTAATACACAATGCATCATAAAACAAATCCCTCATCCTGACAGGAAGAAAATAGAACAGCTCATAGCTCTAGCTTATCCCAATTTATGGCTAAATTAAAAAGGGTTTCAACAATGGACAAGTCCAAGAGAGGCAGGAAATCAATGGTCGGCGAACCGGGGTCTCTTTTTGGTTCTCAAGCAGCGCGGTGTATGGGAATCTCAGGCGAGGTCCGGCTTATTTACACATAATTTTTCCTGTCCTTCCTACGTTTGCTCTGCGATTTTGTAAAACAATGGACATTATCTGAACTAGAAGTTCAATGTCATAGATAGCAGGCCACGGAGACATATTAATCATAATCGCATCGCATTAACCCTGCTCTCCCCCTAAGGTTGTGAGAAAGGAACTCACACTATCCTGCTTACAAATTCCGTTCCACAGTTAAAGTAACTTAAAATATTTTAAAATATTTGTTTAGTATCAACACCATTGCATGTGTGGTCATGAATCTATAATTATTTTTTTTAATAGCATACATTTAATACGATATTTACCGCTTCGTTTTTAACAGAACAGTAACAGCTGAAAAACAAAAATGTTCTCTTCTAGGAAATTGATAAAATTCTGACTACAAATTTATAATTGATCTTTTAAATCTCTGTATATTATTGAATAAAAAAATCTCTAATGTACAGTTTTATGCAAATCTGCGTCCTGAAGCAGCAGAGATATCGTACTACCCTTCAAAACAGGTGCAACGTCGGTCACAGCAGAAAATTTTGAATTGACGCTGGCTGAAAACATACGGAATATTAAAGTTGTTTTTCGTCATTCAATAAATCAATTTTCTTTATGAAAAAAGGTAATGATTATAATTCGTCGTTCTTTCAAAGACTTTTTAAGAAGAACTTTTCGTTTATTAATAAATTATTTGATATAGCTCATCAATACAATAAACAGTTTTGAATGAGCTAATAAAAGGAATGCATACAAAAAGTTTGACTCGGGAGTACTGGTTAGTTTTATCTGAACAATATTAGGGGCTGGTGCATTTCTTGTCAGTCTTATAGGACCTCGTTTTCCCGACCTTTCTCTGACCTCTTTTCCTCAAGCTGCTGTCGCTTTAAAAAATTACTGTGGGGAGCGTCGTTCAACTTCCGATCGCAGACAGGCGAGATACCCTGACTGCCTTGCATGGTATGGATGAGAGAGCAAGATTCCCTTTAAAGAGACAGTCTGTGAAACAGAAGCGCATCATATAGACGCTGGGAGATTCCGCCATCTCTCTATCACCTTATCAAAAAGAGAAAGTATAGCTGTCCTGCCCTTCAAGCAGAAACCGGACGATTTTTTTCGAGGAACAGACAGGGTGGTTCTTTGTATTGAAGTTGGAAAAATTAATAGTGCGATGGATTAACACGATGTCAGACTGGCAAAAATAGAGAAGTTGAGGGACAGTATTAGGAGTTTGTAAAGAAAAGATATAAACATCCAGTTTTAAAAAACTTTTATAAGGATATAGGACAATGTACTGTTTGGACGCAATAAACGGCTCTTAGAACAACATATAATCATTTATGATGTTGGTGATTTTTATTCTTTTCCACCCAAACTGAAGTTCTCGGAAATTTCACCGATATTCCTTGTATTTTTTGTATTTCGATTTTCAAAAAGCATTCATTACGGTAGGACAAACGTTTTTATTGCCTATTCGTTTTAAAAGTTCATAGGCACTGGATACTTTTATGAAAACCGCATCGCATATAATTTTATTGTTGCATTAAGAGCAATAAAATGGCATGACAGTTTTGACTGCTATGTGCGGAGATTCAGGAGTTTTCTCCGCATCAGTGTTTAGGTGAGTTTTTTTCTATTCTTTTCTTTTCGTTTTTGCTCGAAAATCATGGCTGTTCATCTTTTAGCTAGCTCATTACTTCCCGATCTAACTTGCTATAGAATTTTCTTGATTAATCTTATGGGGAGAAGTTAAGACTATATTAGTCATTATTTTATAATGTAAACTGCCTCGCATAACATTTTTGTTTGCGCTGTGTGAATGTTACACAATGTAATGCTTTTCATGGAAAAACCAACTCGTTTCCTTTTAAGGTTATACTTTTTATGTTACGCGTTCGCTCTAATATATTTAAGTATGGTAAATTTACTTTTGAACATTTTAAAAAGGAAAACTAAATGCAGCAGACGCTTAATTTGTTTCATATTTTTGTTTGCTGTATTATTCAGGTAAATAAAAGCGGAAATTATTATTTTATAAATAAACTTATATTAATGCATTATATATTAAAAACATTTACCAAGAAAACCCCTACTTTCTTATACTTTATTGTTTTATTTTAAAACGTAGGCATATTGAAAATTTAATAATTTAATAACTGAATTCGTTCATTAATTTTTAAATCAACAAATCTATAGAAGTTATGGATAGTATAGAAGTTATGGATAATTTATTGGAAAAATTGCTTAGGCCTACGTAAATCCAAATGGTAAATTCTAAAATATATTATGATTAAAAAATAAAAAGAAATATAAGATTTTGTATCACAGTAATTCTATGAACTAACTCCTTCAAAAGGACTTGATACCCATGTTACAGTCAGTTCAGGGATTATGTAAACTGTGCCAGCACTTTTGGCCCTCTTTTCGATCCGCGGGTAAGTGCCTTTTTATCCAGCACAATGTCGTAATTATTACTTCCTTTTGGTGGTAAACTTTCTAACATAAGGCTGACAATATCAATGCTTAAGTGAATGTAATTTAAAAATGTATGCAGGAAATATATTTCAAGATTTTCCATGTCAATTATTTAAACTAAAATACATATTTTTTCAATAAATTTCAAACTAATTAACAGAAATTTACAGTGTTGTTCTGTCCACTGTACTACATTGTGCACATTGTTTGGTCAATGTTTTAAAATAAACTCTTATAATTACTCTTTAGTTTAACAAGAGTGAAGTATCTTTTATCTTTAAATATTTGAATGGTTTTGTTCTCAGTAAACCATCATAAAATAAAAATCATACACATATATGTACATTACACAGTGTGTGTGTGTGTGTGTGTGTGTGTGTGTGTGTGTGTGTGTGTATACACACTTTCAGAGAGTGAGTTTACATATTTGTCTGGGTGTTTTTATGCATCTGGATGCAGACTCCTGCCATGTACCTCCAGTTTCTCCATGGGAGGTACAGGTTCTCTCCATGAATGCTTCAGTTTAAGATAGAGATCAGCAGGGTGATCTTTGCCTCCACCCCTCTCTTCTCTCTCCTGTCTGTGTGTGCAGAATTCGGATGAGTCGGGCCATGTGAAGTTCTGCGTGGATGCCAGTGGCTCTGATACCAGGAGCTGGCTCCAAAACATCCAGTTTGCTCCGCTGGCCCACCAGCACAACCTGAACCTGTGCCAAGTAGATGATCAGGTATGTGGAGCACAGCGATGTGACCGGAGGCCGCGGCCTGCCACTTCGTGCCTGCTGCCTCTTGCCTGCTTCAGAGCAGTGCAGAGCTGCTGTTTTGATCTGGCTGCCTGATACCTTCCCTCCCCCAGCAGACCGCCATGTGCGTATCACTCTGTTTGTTTTCGGTAATTGTGTCTTGGCTTCAGTGTGAAGGACCACAGGAGCAGCCTCCAAAGAGCTAGCTATGCTGATACTTACAGCACTCTTCCTACACTTATATAATAAACTCTGAGCTATCCCGGGAATGTTCAATTCCTGAGCACCTTAGTGCATGGAGGTTTCTCCTTTGACTGGTGAGCCTGCCTTCAGGAGGCACACTTTGGGCTGCCCTCCTGAGGAAGTCACGGTCTTATTGACATTTTATGTGGGAATTTTTACAATTTTGCCAGTTGCCAGTGGTCATTTCATCTAGAAAAAAAGAAAGATTCATTCATTATGGAAGTCTTAGAATCAAATTTAGTCAAAGTCTGCAATATTTTTGTTATATATAAGAAAATAAGGAAGTGTGACTTTTACACCTTTTAGTAATATTTTAGAAAATAATGTAATAATATTAAACAGGTTAAATACCATTATTGGCTTATTTTCAACTAAAGTTATTTTACTAGATGGAAGAAAGAAAAATTTCACCTGAGGCTGTAATTGTAATTTTGTAATTAGGAATGAAATGAACAGTGGCTTCATCAGTGAGGTGGAACATATAATATTCATCAGTGAGGTGGAACATATATGTCTATCACATAACATAACGGCTTAAGCCAGTTCTGCATATTTTCTATTAATATACATATTTAATAACATTATTAAGTAATAACAATTATTTGGACTATACAATCTCATTATGTTTAATACCACATAAATATTTGTTAATGACAGGTCATAGTAAGTAGTAGCATTTATCACAGAATTGTGAAAGACAGTCAGTTAAACATGATACTTTAGGAGTGATCAGTTTAGCACCTGATCTGTATACTTAAGCTTTATGAGTATCTACTATATCATCGCTCATTTTTTTTCATCATATGTGTTTGATTTAAATATATTTCAAATATATTTCAACATATATTGATTCAAATATATTTACTTTCTTTGTGCTTGCAAGTCATTTTCTCAACCATGTACTATAATTCCTCTGTCATGAGCTCTATTTTATACTTCAGATCAAAATTTTAACCAGTTTGCTAATTGCTCATAACAAATTTCTTTCCATGGCAATTGTTCTCTCCCTCTGAGGGCAGGTCATTCTCCATTGATCGGAAACCACATTAAACACTGTATTATGCATATGTTTATCTTAACAATGAGTACAATGCATGTAATGAGTCTGTTTTCCAGTGAATGAAATTTTAAAAAAGATCTATAATTTATCTTACAAAATTTACAATGGATTTGGGTTGTTCAGAGAAGAGACAGAAAGGGGATTAGAAAAAAGAGGCCATTTAAAAAGAGAAGATATTTGTCACCTGTCATTGTCATGGAGCAGCGCAGGGACTTTGTCCAGCATTCACAGTGTAGGGGGCCTAGTGTCTGTAAATATGAACACAGCTTGATATGCTCAGTTCAGTAATAACAAAGCAAATTATTACATGTTCTAGATAGTTATCATTTGCTTTGGATAAGGTTGAATTCTATGTGAAAAACTGTCTTTGGTTGTTTTCATTTATGCAGTAGTTAAATATGTTTATTTGGTTTTTGGGGGCAGTCTGAAACAGGTGGTGATGATTGTAATTTCCAGTTGCCATGAATGGTAACATCAGCAATGTTTATTTTATTTTCTGGTGTCAGCATGTCATACCATGTCAAACTCATAGCTGTTTCCAGTTGAAATCCCAGAAGTTTGCTCTGTTTAATTATGCTGTTATTGGGTCAATAAATCCTTGATAAACAGTAAAAGCCATCCTAAAATTATAGTTTTGTTCAAAGAGTACATTTATACAGTACTAGACAAAGGTCGTGAAATCATTTATTTATCAGTATAATGACCTGGAGCATACCTCAAGGCTATGTTAATACTGTATTATATTGTGAACAAGAAAAGAGATCGAAATTGCACACTTTTTATTGGATTTTAGGGCGTAGTATGTTCACACTGACAACTAAGCTAAAATTCAGTGCACTGAAAGTATTCGGATGGTGCACTGAAAACTGCCAGAAAACGCAGTGCAGTATGATGGACACTACTCACACTTAACAGACGCCATTTTGACTACGTAGCGGAAGTGGAGAGACTTTTGGCAAGTTTTCATGGCAGATATTTTGGCGCGCTGGAGAATCGCAATCAACTGCTAGTCCGTCACTTCCGGTAAGTGCAAAATGTTAGTGTTCCAGTTAGGACAGCTTTTACCCATGATAGTGTGCACTACAGAAGGAAGTGTGCAGTGCGCACTACGCACTACATGTCAGACACAGCCATGGAGTGGTGTGACAGGTCCTCATAATCCCCAGACCTTAACCCTATAGAGCTGCTTTGGGATGAGTTGGATCAAAGAGTAAAAGCAAAGTAGCCAACTTGTGCTCAGAACTTGTAGAAACTCTTCCAGCACTGTTGGAGAAACTTTCCAGGTCACTATAACTGGAAGCTGGTTATAAGAATGTGGAGTTTGCAATGCTGTCATAGATGCAAAAAGGGGGTTTTTTTGAAGAGTGTAAAATTTGAGAAATATTTGAGATATTGAACACTTAACTTGGTTGTTGCAATATTATTTATTACTTACTGCTTCAAGGCCTTTTACTATAAGGTGAATACTGTAGGTGAAATAGAGACCGCTGCATCAAAAGCATGTGTGTTCAGGTTTTTGATTGGTACTGTATATTCTGTAAGAGCAGGCTCTCCAGGTAGCGCTGCTTCATTTTGCAAGCAGAAGACATGCCGTTACTTGCCCATAGTTTGTGATTATACTTGTGACTGTGTTTTATGTGTTTTTCCTACAATGTAGTGGAATCCCATCCAGGGTGTTCCCCCAACCCTCTGCTGCCCGGGACAGACTCTAGACATCCCACTACCCTGTACTGGGTAGGAGACTGGAAAAGAGACAGACAGACAGATTGATAATAGAAACCATTCCGCTCAGTTACTTATCATTAGGCAATAGTGGAAATCATAATGATTAGATGATACTTTGAAGGCTGTATTACTTTATAACATATGTTGCACGGTGTTGAGTTGTACCAAAGCTCGACTGAGTCTAGCAGTTTATTGCTTAAAATTTACATTCAAACTGTTGGGGCCATTTTGCCCCACAGCAGAGCTGCAGGATGATAATTGTGCTATATATATTCAGACTAGTGATTCTAGAAACTAATAAAGAAATAAATGAGGAAAGTGGGGCATTTAAGAACAAACCATAGGTCATAAGAACAAAGACTCCTGATTTTTTAAGCTTCTTTGTATAGGTGAGTCAAAGTGTCAGTATTCTTGTTAATTGGAAAAGACTAAAGTTTCCAGAAACAACAATCTCTTTCTCTCGTGGTTTTCTTGTAGCTATTATTCAGAATTTTACTGTAAACATGATTTTATACATAAGAGCGCCTTTTAAACATCTCAGGTCATTTCAGTAATATCAGTGAGTGGTCAGTGAGGTCATACAGTCCATTCCTAGATCATTGCCACACTGTTCTTTTGTAGACTGCATTCTGAACTACTGCACTTCTTTTGTATAAAGCATATATTATACTCTCCGAAGAGGCACACAGTAACTCCCTGACTTTCCCTCACCTTCTTTTTATTGTTTGATAGTCATATTATTTCAGTGTGTTCATGTAAAAGCTGAAAATGTCTGGGCTATCTGTAATCTGCAGGAAAGAGCTCAGACCTCTGTTCTCAGGTCCTGCTCAGTTCCCTGCATTCTTTTTAAAACAATAGGGCACCATTTTATCCCCAGGACTGCAGTAACCGACATTTGTGTTCCACCAGAGATGATGTCATGCAGAGGCATTCAACAGTTCGATTTGAACTGTCTTCAAGGATAATGTCTCTTTAACCTTTGTGTTTCCGAGAAGCCACAGTCATGTTCTAATAGCTCACAATCCAAATGTCAGCACTTTGCTGGACAGGAAACTAATAAGTTAAACCTTCAAGCATTGCCAAAAATCATTGGTTTTCAATTGTTTCAAGAGTACTATTGTGTTTGCAAGGGAAGTTGAGCGATCTCATAGCTGCTGTGTTATTCCACACATATCTGTGGAAGTATAAACATACAGTAGTGTGGCTTTGGAGTGTACTTTTGAATGTGCTAATTTCTCACAGAAGCACTGCTATTCAATAAATGTTCTACAGTGCTGAGTAGTTTAATTGAAGAGCATCAGTGTTCCTTATCTCTTCTTGTAGCTGTATATGCATCTGTGTGAGGATCAGTAAGGGAAGACAGAGAATTGGGGAAATATCTATAATTGTTTGTGTTGTGTCATGCTCCCATGTTGATTGTTTTCTTATTTGCTTCTGACTGGCAGATATTTTATAGAGTTACACGCGACATTCAAGCTGGTGAGGAGCTGCTACTTTTCATGAAGGCAGAGGAATATTCACACGAGGCAATGGCACCTGACATTCATGGTCAGTTTCATTAATCTCAATGATAGAGCAATCATTTGCATTTAGACACCAAATTCACACACATGTACAGTGTGTTTTACATTGTCTGTTGTCACAGAGGAAAGGCAGTATCGTTGTGAGGACTGTGACCAGAACTTTGAGTCCAGGACAGAGCTGCTGGATCACCAGAAAAAGCCGTGTGGGACGCCATTCTCTGGCTTCTCTTTACCCAACCAGGGGGACACTTCCCGTAGCCCTCAGGAGTACAGGGACTGTGATCAGGAGTTGCCAGACATGCAGAGGTGAGCAACAATGTCAGTGGATATTTGTCCAAAAATCTCTTTCATTTTTTAGACAGCATGTATTATTCACTTTTTATTAATTTGGGAATAATCTCGATGTTTTAGACTTTTGAAATGATGATATCATAAATGCAGTATCATGACATTAGATGTGGAATTTTATATGAGAATGAATGTTTCCTGTCCTTTAGTCTGGAGACACATGCCCTGTCCAGTGCGGAGGAACGGGAATACAAATGTGACCAGTGCCCTAAAGCCTTTAACTGGAAATCCAATTTGATACGGCATCAGATGTCACACGATAGCGGCAAGCACTACGAATGTGAAAACTGCTCAAAGGTACAGTGAAGACTTTAACTGAAATTATCAAGCAGTTTGTCTGCATCTGGTGTTTTCTCGTAGTGCATAGACAGTATTGTTTTATTTTGTGTGCAGTGTGCATTTGAATGCTGCTGTCGCTGTTGACATTCTTGCAGGTATGAATGTTTTTGAATGTCTGTTTGTTTGCGGAGGTTCAGGAGGGTGACCCTCCCATTTGTTTTCTCGTCCCTCCCCAGCAGGTGTTCACAGACCCCAGTAACCTACAGAGACACATCCGCTCACAGCATGTGGGGGCACGCGCACACGCCTGCCCCGACTGCGGCAAGACTTTCGCCACATCATCAGGCCTCAAGCAGCACAAGCACATCCACAGTAGTGTCAAGCCCTTCATATGTAAGTCAGTCAGAATCTTCATATGTAAGTCTGCACTCTTTTCTAGCTCCATTGAGAGCAATTTTGTGCAATTTCTGTAGCTGTGTTGTAAACTGTTATTAATAATTGAATTTATTATTGAAAGTAAATTAATTCTTCTTATTAAAATATGTATTTTACAAAATTACATCAACTGTTATTGTCTTCATCTTAAAATGATTTGTTATGATGAAGAATAATTTTTAAAATAATTTAGCAAAATGATATTTTGCAGTGGTTATCCTAAAGCCTATAATTTGACTCTACTTTGCAGGATTGTGCAGTTACGTCCTAGATGGTTTGAATGTTAAAAATCAGCGTGGATTTTCATCATTAGAGTATGTGTGAGAGTATAAATAAAGGAACGAAGGCTGATTGGACATACAATGACATACAATGACTGATACAAATTCTACCCAGACTCACCCAGAACCCCTGACTATCCAAACACAAAATGATCTCCATGTTGATCTACATACATCACCCTGCTAACCATTCCTTCATAATGCTCTGGGTGATGTTGCTTAGCTTATAAGTACCAGTACCTCCAAATAGCAACCATATGTAAGCCTTCAATATACTTAAAATAGGACTCAATTGAAGGTAATCAGCAGAAAATATGGAGCCATAACTACCATCTAATGGCTGAGTTAAGCAGCCACCAGACACCGAACAGCTGTGCATATGCATTTAAGGGCCTGCAAGAATGTCTGCCCTACTCCAGCACTATGTTAGCTTGTTGAACACAATCTGCTACCAGATTACATTGTGTTCACCCAGAAGAAATTGAATCAAATGCTCAGATATAATCCTTTATTTAAGTTTTAGATTTTTATTTGCTACTTCGAGAAATGTGCCGTGATGTAAAGCTGCGGTCTTTGGGAATCTCTAGAGCACATGGGTGCAGCTCGCAGCATGTCTGTCCCTCACTAGTGCTCAGAGATTTACTGCAAGATGTTACAATAAAACACACACATCATACAGTCCGTGGTGTCAGGCCTGTCTCCAGAGACAACAAAACGATAACAGCAATCAATCCCAAAGATGCCTTTTCATATTTCATCTTTCCTAAATATTCCAATGAAAAGCAGTCATTAATATATATTGTAGTTCATTGGTAAGCCACTTTATTTATGTTTTTTTTTCCCTTGTCTTGAACCAGGAGTTATATACAATTATATATTGCATGATTATATAATATTTATGGTGAGCTAAGCTGGTAATTAAAATGCTTGATAAATTGGATGTGACAGAAAGGAGCGTACAGTGGTATGATGTATAACGCCCGGCAGGCTGTGCTCTAGGGCACTAAAACAGACTGCGTAACCAGCTGCAGGGGGTGCAGTGCAGTACAGAATGAAGAGCCAGGCACATTTGTGGGTGTAGGCAGGCTGGGTGGCCCCTTAGGGGTCACAGTGCCACGGGACATGACAGCTACTGTAAAGGGAAGCGCCAGACGGGACTTCAGTCTATGGGAACCAGTCCTGCAGGATAGCATTCATTCAACTCAGCTTCCTCCTCCTTCTTAAAATAGATCCATTGTGCTGCATGCCTTTGTGTCTCCATCTCTGGGAATATCCAGTATCTTGCGGTGCATCACTCGCTCTGTCCATTTCTCACCATGTTGGACTTTCTAGCCCATAACTGGCAGTCATTTTGAGCAAATCACTGATGAACATCATAACATGGACAGGATATTATAGGTGGCCGTCTAGTGAGATGACATATTAAGTGCAAGCAAAAACACAAATAGCAACAAGATGTCTTTGTCTTCTTGCACATGTGAATGTTAATGTAGAGATATGCATTATTTGGGGGAAATTTTAACTGTGACGTATGGGTAGAAATAATGTTGAATCAGGTAAAAAAAACATATAAACATATAACACAAAAATACTGAAAAAATTACTCTATATATCTAAAATATGTAAATTTGCAGACACTTTCTTGACAACTCAAAAATATTTGGCAGACCTATTTCAAACTTTGCAGAGGCAGGTATGGATGACAAACTGGAAGTTATTAAATTCTGAGATAGATTGCCCCAAAACTGAAGCAGCACCACTTAGTGGCAGTAAAGGGAAGAGTGAAAACAAATTAAATTTGACCTTGTAAATGGTATGAATCAAAAAATATTAAATGGATTACTGTTTATTTACTTATTACTGTTTCACAAAAACATCCTATGGATGAAGTTATACACCCAATATGATTTTGAGGCAAATTGTCCCAAAATGAAGTTGCAGCACTGTGTGGCAGCAAAGGATGAAAACAGCACCTGTAGAAGACACTTTATCTTGTGAAGACAGTAACTCTGGAAGTATTCTCCTGATGGGTGAAGATTTGAAATTGGTCAAATTCTAAGACAAATCACAGCAAAACTGAAGCAATAGCACTTAGTGGCAACATAGGGAAGGGTGACTTAGATACGATGCTTAACCTTGTGAACAGGATAACTCATTTTGATATTATTACTTCATATATTGTATTTGACATTTGTTGGATCATATTGCCGTTTCACAAAAAAATTATCTGGATGAAAATCTACATCTAATAGGCCAGAGACAAATCACCCAAAATTGAAAAAGCAATGAGAAGAGAAGGCAGAGGCCGTAAAGGGAAGTTTGAAGACAAAGTTGAGCTTTTACTGTATGGCCTTTCAATAAATCACTGGAAAAAAAACTGTCTGTGGCCCCTGTATATACGATATGTATGTGTCTGTTACAGCACATAGTGTTATATCAAATCATAGTGCAAATGACGAAAAAAAATAGAACATACATATTTTAAAATACATAAAATATATAGCTATAAATGACATTTTCAGACATGGATATTAAAACATAAACAAAGGAATAGAAGGAACCACCTAATTGGTGGGTAAAGTAGCATGTAAGTGAAATATGCAATAAATGAAAAGTTGTAGTTTCAGAATTACATGTCATAACTAGAATTCACAGCATTTAGGTAAAAACACATTTATTGGCTTTCACATTTCCAAGTGACCTATTGTGTTTCTGAGAGCAGTGCTTCTAGAAATAGTAGAGATTGGGGAGTGTGGGATGAGTACAGATTAGATGGGCAGAGCAAGATACTGGGCAATACAATGCTGTCATTCCGACAGCCCCCTTATCTAGTTATTATTTAAACTTTAACTCATTATTACTTTCAACTAAAGTGTGTTTCTGCATTTCTGTCTCTTGGGTCATGCTGTGTGCTGCTTGTATGATTTATGACAGCTGTAGAACATAGCAAACCCTGATAGGTTTAATAAATAGTGTTATTCCCACAATAAAAACACAACAAGCTTACTGCTCCTATTTTATCTCAGACTCAGTGCCATCTATGTACATTATATAGCCCAATGTTTCCCAAATCTGGTCCTCAGGGGCCCACAGACAGTGAGTTATCTGGGAG
>JAABNX020000042.1:17571203-17587178 GCA_015163995.2 Mormyrus lacerda | reverse complement strand
CTGGGAGGGAGCAAAAATGTAGACCGTCTGTGGGTCTCCAAGGACTGGCCTGGGAAACACATCCGTAGTCTGATTTCTTTTAATGGATTGGTTGGCCTTAATCAGCTTTATGTAAAACATGGCTGACAGGACTTGTTGCTCTGGACCAATATCTGTACTGTGTATGATGGGAATATGTTTGTCTCCGTGTCCACTGCAGGTGAGGTGTGTCACAAGTCCTACACACAGTTCTCCAACCTGTGTCGCCACAAGCGGATGCATGCCGACTGCCGGACTCAGATCAAGTGCAAGGACTGTGGCCAGATGTTCAGCACCACATCCTCACTGAACAAGCATCGTCGTTTCTGTGAGGGAAAGAACCATTTTGCCACAGGAGGCCTATTTGCGCAGGGGATGTCACTCCAGGGTACCGCCGCACTGGACAAAGCAGGAATTGCTGGGATGACTCACGGCAACCCTGGATTGGCAGACTACTTTGGGACTAACAGACACCACAGCAGCCTGACATTCCCCACAGCTCCCAGCTTTCCCTTTAGCTTCCCTGGCCTTTTCCCCTCTGGACTGTACCACCGACCTCCACTCATTCCAGGCACATCCCCAGTGAAGGGGCCGTCAGGTTTGGAACATCCAGGTAACAACCCCTTAATGCCGTCGCTGCAACAATGCCCAGGTGACCGGGACCTAATCAAAGCGCTAGATAAAGAGTCCCCTCTTGAGCCATCTAAGGTCACAAAACTCCAAATGGAGGCATCCTCTGAGCCAAGGTGTGCCGCTAAACTGAGTGACCAATCAGAGAGCAGTGACCTGGATGATGTCAGCACCCCAAGTGGCAGTGATTTGGAGACCACATCTGGCTCAGAACTTGAGAGTGACCTGGAGAGTGACCGAGAAAGGACTCGGGACAATAGCAAAGTGGCAAAGAGAAAGTCTAGAAGCCCCCAAGCCCTGCCCTTAGTTAATAACAACAACAAGGATTTCATCGGCAACAGTCTCTTTCCACAGACTCTGGACGAGCACACAGCTGTTTCTGGTGCAGTCAATGACTCCATCAAGGCCATTGCTTCAATCGCAGAGAAATACTTTGGATCTACAGGGCTCACTGGACTGCAAGACAAAAAGGTGGGTGCATTGCCATACCCAACTATGTTCCCCCTTCCCTTCTTCCCAGGCTTTTCACCACCCCTCTACCCTTTCCCTGAGAGAGACCTGCAGCCATCCACTCTAAAGGGAGAGTCGCAGTCTCCCCTAGCCGAGGCCAAGAAAGGCCAAAGCAGGAACTCTGATTCACCATTTGATCTCACTACCAAACGCAAGGAGGAGAAACTCACTCCCTTTCCATCCTCAAAGAATGACGTGTCACAAGCAGCCAGTCAGGACCAGCCGCTGGATCTAAGCATGAGCAGCAGGAGTCGCAATGGACCTGGCATGACAGACCCAGATTCAAAGAAGAACCACATGTTTGGAGAGCAGAAGGCAGAGACAGAATCACAGAAAGCAGACTCCTCATTGCAACATGCTCGGCCCACGCCTTTCTTCATGGACCCCATTTACAGGTAATGTGAATCCTCAGCACCAAGCTACAGAGGCCAATCGAGGCGGTGGTGTGTGGCTCATCCTTTGTGCCTGTGATCGGAAGGTTGCCATTCAAACACAGCCTTAACAGAATAGTCCCATGTCTGTGGGCCCTTGAGGAAGGCCCTTAACCCCCAACTCTGCAGGCGCCATAGGTGAATTTCCTCACAGAGATCAATAAAGTATCCTTATACTTATTATACTTATACTTTTATTCTTATTATGTTACACTGAATTAAATGATTACATTCTGCATTTTTTACAAAATATCGCACTGAAGACTTCTTGTTCTTGCATTGTTACGTGCCAATAAGAGCTAACAGAATTATAATATTAGCAGGGTTGAAAAGAGGAAGATCAGTGATCCGTTTGAGGCTCTCAAGGAGAAGTACATGCGGCCAGGTCCCGGATTCCTCTTTCACCCACAGGTACGTGGTGAGCTCCATCACTGGTGTCATTCCTCCTAGATGCAATCAAGTTTCAGTTGCTCCTAAAGACCCTATGCAAATTTCAAGCAAATCCAGCTAGATTACACTGATTTCAGAAAAAAAACACTTTTGGGAAGGAAGTTTGGACAGATGAGGATACTTGGTATTATACCTTTTTCAGTTCTTTCTCTTCAATCACAGAATACTGTGAAGTTTTCAAAAAATCACCTTTAATGACCTGGTCCTCTCTCATGTGGAATCATCGTAAATTGTGTCCATCTGAACGTGTGTGACTGGATTAGCGAATCAGAACATCTACTTTAGATAAGGATACGATATGGTGACATACTGGTGGCCCAGTCATGCTTCTGTACAGTGATTAATTTGTATAGATGTACAATTCATTTTAGAACAAGGAGGAAAGACAATTTTAACTTTTAAGATGAAATAGAAGAAGAAGAGAAGAATTTGAGGTAGAGAATTATAGATTAGGGGGCATCATACTGAGCGATCTGCCACTCATTTACGAAGTTCAGTTGTGTGGGATGAAATACTGGAACACAGCATTTTGATGGTGGCTCCTAGAAACCATTACATCGGGTTCCTGTACGGGTTAGAGTTTAAATTTTGTCTGTTATCTCTGCATATTCTCACAGAGCACAGAACAGAAAAATAAACATTTTAGCCTGTATTAAAAACCTGGCGTGAGTTTCCCGAATCCTTCTTAACGCTACATTGTTCGTAAGTTCTATGTTAAAGGATAGAACTTACAAATGATATAATGTTAAGGATGCTTCACTCCTGATGAGGACAGGTATGAGCTGCTAGCCTGCTTTCTTACACAGGCTATCTGTTGTGATTTCTCCCCTCCTGAAACTCCACCATATAATATATTTGCTATAAATGCAGGTTTATTCTGACTATTGTTTGTCTTTGTTCTACTTCCAGTTCCGTATGCCCGACCAGAGGACCTGGGTAAGTTGCTTTGAGCACAGAGATCTTGCTCATATGCTTCAGAATTAAAACTCTGCAGCCTTGTCTGCAAATAAGTAATGCATGACCCCTGTTAGGTTGATGCAATATTTAATATGTTTTACTTCATTGCATTAAGGAACTTTTACCATAAGGTGTATAACAGTTAATAGCAGGTGTGTCCAGTCTTTTGACTGGTACTGTACTTTGAAAATGAGGAATTGTATAGTGAAATATATATTATATGTGTGTGTGAGTCAATTTATATCTAATATATAGTACATGTGCAGTAGAAACCCTTCAGTCCCATTAAAACAAAAGGAGAATACATAATACAAAGAGGAAAGAGAAAAGCGGAACAAAAAGAGGGGAGAAGCAGTGAAGGTGCTACATAGAGGAGAAATGACGAAATGACTGTGGTTGCCACTTGTATGTTGGTGTTCTGTTAGAACTGGCCTGGTGTGCCATATATATATATATATATATATATATATATATATACACAGAAGCTCAAAAATTGATGTTGCGGACAGGAAATGGGAGCCCAAGGAACACAATTTGGACTTAGTCCTCTTCGTTCTTATGTCTGAAACTTTGTAAGTAGAATAGTGTCTGTATATAAATGTATATATAAACACACCCACACTATACACACAAACACCCAAAATAAATACGCTTATGTATTGGCAATTAAATTTTGAATGCACTTTAAGTAACCTAGACGAAGAAAAAGCTTTGCAGCTTTCATTCATTCAATTGTCCAGTAGACTTCATGTGCATTTGTCACATAATAAAATGCAGCTGAGAATAAAACCACTCTACAGCTGACCCTCATTAGTGTACATACATATGTTTGCCAATTTGAAAACTACCCTGTAGTAAAAAGGCAAGATCATGAACAAAAAAAAAACTTGATCCTGAACCAGCAACCTACTGCAATGGGGAGGAAAAAAGGAAGCAAATCTGGTAAACGGACAGTACAGAGTGATGATTATCTGAAATATGGATACACATTCCTATTGATTAGCAATTAATCAATGGTGTGCCCTGGGGTAATTACTTTATGAAAGTGTGCTGTGGCAAAAAATGGCTGGGAAACACTAGCTTAGGCAAGAATATTGTTTTCATACATACAGTATACTGCTAGTCAAAGGGTTTCGAATATTTTGACTTTGTCGTGATTTATTGCACTTTAAGAACAATCAGTTCCACTTGCAAAACAAAGGTCCAAGACAGCAAGTAATGCTACGAATGACAAATACTGCAATGTAACAAATAGAGGCTATATCTAAGACTTCTTCAAATAGGCACCTTTCACACTCAGTGTATTATTTTTCTGAAACACTGCTGAAGAAGGGCCCCCAAATGATCCGACTTAGTTGGCCCTGTAGCCTTGACCTTTCAATTCTTTTTATTCCAGACTAGCCCAATGAGGTTAAGGTCAGGTGACTGTGCAGACCTGGCCATCACTTTCACAGGTCACTGTGCAGGCCTGGCCGTCTCTTTCACAGGTCACTGTGCAGGCCAACTCATCACTTTCACATGTGACTGTGCAGGCCAGGCTGTCACTTTCCCTGTTCCTTAATCTTCCTTCTTCAGATGGTTTGGCCAAGGATATTTTAATGAGCACATGCTAAAATATTGGTTTTTGAAAAGCATTTCACCATCAGTGCAGATTTGCAAATAAGTATAGTATAATAACCCCTTTTAATGGAGACGCTGAGGCCAATACCGCTCTTCCATCACTTCACATGGTGGAGAAACAGAGGGGTCAAACTCATTATGTTTATCAGTGTCACAGACATGGCACTGAAGAATGACGGAATGAGCACTCTGATGACTGCTGTAGATAATGGAGCCTGCTGATAACATTAATAGTATTTGCTTTTTTGGGAGGGAAGCTAAACGAAAGGGTGGAAATGTGGCCCTGCTCCGCATCACTTCCATGGTAATGGCCTCTCAAGACAGGAGTGGGAGGTGGAGTGCTGTGTTCTAATTGTCTCTTTGGAAATTAAGGGATAATGGTGTTTTTGCAGTGAAGGGGGTTCCTAATTCAGACATCTGGTTCCAGATAAAATCAACAATGCATCTTGCTAATTTCCCAACACTCAGCCTCACTGTCATTTAAAGAAAGCCAATCAGTAGCTCAGTCTGCTGAGACACTGGAACATAAACCTGCAGTTAACCAGAGTGCCTGGACATATATTTGTGCAAATGCTTATTTGTCTCTCAATCCCTACCTGCCTATTACTCCATGGCCCTCGGTAAAAACCCTATATTTTAAAACAAGTTGGTTATCATGAAAGCTTACAAAAGGCAAAACATGCAAAAACAAAATGCACATTGATGGAAATTGTGGCCACAGAAAGTTAAACAAGACAACAACGTTTACAACAAGATCTAATGCATCAACATTAAGCATAACATCCTAATATCCATAATAGCATATCCTACACCAACAATGTATAGATAAATTTATTCTTTATTTTAATTTGCTTTAGATAATACATAATTTGACATAAGTCCGGTGATAAGAAATAATTTGATATTGATATTCTTTACCAATAGGGCAGAAAATTGATTTAGTGACCTAGGCTCATAATTAATAAAGGTGCTTAGGGCTGCAGAAAAACTATTCTCTCATGGCATGTGGAACAGTGGGCGTAACATCACTATTTTACAAATATGAACAGAACAACCAGCAGAATTTTGCTAGTCACAGAAGCAGGTAAAGCAGTTAATCAAGGAGCTGAACAGCAAACACGTGAAAGGCTCATTGCTTCGGCCTGGAGTTACAGTGTCAGGTCTCCAACACACTGAGGACAGCTGACAGATTTAATACTGCTAATGTTTGCATGAATAATGGCATATACCGAAAAGCTGAAACAAACTGTATTTTACTCAAGTCCATAAAGAGGGCAATGAAACATATATTGCATGTTTTTAAGAAATATGAAAGCTTTTCATTTTGATCTAGATAGCTATAGTGCTCCAATGCAGAAACAGTCTGATTCATGGTCCTGGCACCAGCTTAATCACCGCCTCACAATCAAATGGAGTTGACACACCACATCCTCTGTGGGCACTAGTGCAAGATCTTGGCTGCTGGGTTTTGACCGTCAAGGCAGTCAGGAACTTTACACTCCACTGTCATTTCTAATCAGCTTCTCCTTGCTGGGGTTATCAGTCATGGATCAGATTTCCTTCCCAGCCTCTTGCGTGGCCCGTGGAGGAGCACAGGGGGCTGGGGGGGGGCGGTGATGGAGTGCCGTGCCGGAAGCGACGGCCCGGATCACTGCTGATTTGTGACTGTATTAAGCAAGAAAATACAGAAAAAAAATTCAATATACACAAAGTAATGCAAATTTGTATCCTCTAGAAAAGAATGTAGGTAGAGCTGAGTAGAGCTGATGGGGGACTGGCAGGCTGGGGCCTTCAGGGAGGCTCCCCTCTCTGCCCAGTGATATCATTATTACCCGTGTCTGGCCCTTGATCAGTAATGTCAACATCTTTCATATTGACGAATGTGCTGTCCGCTCGCATTGTGCAGGGAATGGTTTACAGCCCGCCAGTGATTATGAATCACACTGCAGCTCAGCCACTCTCCACCCAGCACTGGGCACATTCCCCCTTGACAACTATATGCATCTACACTTTCCTCAGAGGACTCTCACCATATTGGATGAAAGACTTTTAGCAAATTGGCAGTGCTTTCTGTGGGAGCATGTGCATGAACGTGCTGCTTCTGAATAGAAGGGCTCCATAGTGGCTTTGCTGGGTTGTATCAGCCATCAGCTGTAAGAAAAAAGGCTTTCCTCTTACCACAAAATTTCTGAAAATTAATTAACATTTAATGCAGATTTTATTTCACAATATATAACAATTATAACAATTATTAAAAAAGTTTACGAGGACACCAGGCTACAGATTAGTGTCTGTAGGAATAACAGGGTTTATATGTAGTGCCTAACTCAGAACAAAAGAAAACAGACAACCATATGACGGCATTTTAGTGTATAAAGCAGCAAATACACACACGTGAGTATAACTGCATAGGTTAAACAACATAATCACTGCATAAAACACTGCTGTAAAAAGAAGGACAATAGGACCATTTTTCTGCAGAGTATACTTTTCTTGTTTGTAGCAACCAATTGGACTCTCTCTTTTCCTTCCAGATGTCAGCCATAGAGAACATGGCAGAGAAACTGGAGACGTTTAACTCCCTCAAACCAGAAGCCGGTGACCTCATGCGTTCTGTCCCATCCGTTTTTGACTTCAGGGCCCCCCCAAGTACTATCCCAGACACCTTGTTGCGTAAGGGCAAGGAACGCTACACATGCAGGTAATGGCAGGGTTAATAAAAGACTTAATTAGTGACTTAATTACTTGGGGGCTAAATGGGAGCTGCACTACAGTCCTGCATAACTCAAGTATTTACACACTGAAGTTTTCTGATCACATGATTGATATGGTTCATGAATGGTTCTTGGGGGCTGTACTTTCATGTGTTTCTGTCTGATTTCTGATGTACTGTAGTTCCCCAGTCATGACCCCAGTCAGTATTTATTCTGCCTTTTCCTTCTAGACAATAAGAGTCTAACATGGTGTAGAATACTCATATTTTTTCAATGGGAGCACAACAGAAAAGTTGCAAGTAACTTCATGCATGATTGAAGAATGGTTCACAAAATTTGTTCATATTTGCATGTAATAATTTCCTTACTCGCCTTACTCTAATAGTATATTATGGCAACTGAATGCATTTTGGAAAATCTGCAAAACAATTATGTTCAGTATGATTAATCAAACATAATTCTAACACTTGAATGGATTGTATATATTAATTAAAGTGGATCTTCTGAGTACTTTTATAGCAATTTGTCTGTCTTCATGGATGTCCAATATATTCATAAATGAAAGTGCTGTCTATTTTGCAATTTTGTTCATGCCATAAAATTTGCCCTAACTATCAGATACTGTGGAAAGATATTCCCACGCTCTGCTAACCTGACGCGACATCTGCGGACACACACAGGAGAGCAACCATACAGGTACAGTGCTAACAGATAAACACATTCAGACGTCATCAATGGCTTTACTTTCATTAGGGATAAACAGCAGGAAAAATGAAAATGAATACTGAAAATATTGGTAGGAATATGCTCGCACATTGCCCAACCATTAAAAATATATACTTATTGTAAGCAATGGTATTATCTTCTGTCAAAGCAATAAATCCACAAAATCTCAAATGCTCTCGGATTGAGGCCATGTCTATGTGATGCTGGGGAGAAGGGCAGCTTCCTGCGCATTCCCCACCTTAAAAGGAGAAATTCAAGCTAGTCCAGCTGCAGTGGAAATTGAGTTTGGGGCTCCCAGTTCACACATTCAAGGGTTGCACCCCCATGACAGGACCTCATGCCTCACTCCATAAGTACAAATAAGTGCCTTTTTTAGTAGTAGAGTATTCCATTAGTATCTACTCTGCGTAGAGGTTGTCCCAGAGCATGTTGTCCATGCCTAGGAGAGCATTCTCAAACTGTTCTGTGTGTTTTTCTATACGGTTAAAAAGCCTGAAACAATTATCATTCTGTTAAATAATTTGCACAATGAAAAATGGTTGTCATAGTCAGGGTGACTAGAGGGGGTTTGAAGTCTGGGGAAGGAACTTGAGTGAAAAATTGGGGTGATGAGGGCTGTGGGCAATAATCCAGGACCTGCAGTTGGAATAATTATATTCTGTTTGAGGGAAATCTAAAAGACAAGTACAGTATAATCCCAGGGGAGCCTCATTGACCACAGGGCATAAACATGGATACCTCTGTTGCTGGTGTGATAGACTAAACTGCACATGCTGGCAAGGAATTAAAGATCTCTGCTGTTTATTGCAATTTTTGGGGAGATAGCAGAGGTTCCTAAGGGAAAGTCAATTGTGCAAGTTAATTCCAGAAGAAGAAAAGATGTAATCATGCTGTATAATTTTGCATGAAGAAACTTGGCTTTGTGTCTAATTTCAGAGAGTTAGAACAAAATTTGTTGCATGCTTGTTTTGAAAGCAAAGAATGTAATTTCTTTGTTCTGGCTAAAGATGAGAGAACCCTGTTTTTTTTACCTTCAGTAGATTTTCCACCATATCTTGAGAAAGCCAAGGAATAAGTCTGTGTCTGTGTACATTTGTGTGCATATGTGTTGACATGCGGCCATGCATCTGCATTAGCGCTATGATGTCACACCATGACCCCATATCTTTCTGCACAGGTGTAAATACTGTGACCGGTCCTTCAGCATTTCATCCAACCTGCAGCGGCATATCCGCAACATCCACAACAAGGAGAAGCCTTTTAAATGTCACCTGTGTGACCGATGCTTTGGCCAGCAAACCAACCTGGATCGCCATCTGAAGAAGCATGAGAACGGGAACCTCTCAGGTAAACGCTGCACTCTGGTGTAACTGCATAATATCTGCAGCCTTGCTTACTCATAGGCTATTCACCATTTCAATAATATTTTATTGGAAACTCACCCTAGCTGTACTTATGCCTAGTTGACATTATATTTGTAATGTGCTACATGCCTCACAAAACTGTTTGCTAAATAAAGGTAAATGTAAATGTAACAGTAGTGTTTCATGGATAAGATAATTTGTATTGCTGCAGATTGGAGCTCAATTTAATTGGATGTGCTAGGTGTATGCAGAGTATGCTACAGATATATGTCTTACTAAGTCAATCGAATGGTTGAAATGGTTGGACTTTGTCTCTATATTGCAGTAAAAGAGTCAACCATTTAGTATATTCATTCAGATACATGCGAACACCCACTGTACAAATTCAAAGGTGAAAATGTGCTACAGCCAGTAACCTGTTTCTTGAAAAACATTTCAGACCCCAAATTTAATATCCTTTTCATTTTGCCAGGCACGGCCATGTCGTCTCCCCAGTCTGAGCTGGACAGTAGCAGTGCTATCCTGGATGACAAAGAGGACTCGTACTTCACTGAAATACGAAACTTCATTGGCAACACGGGCCAAAACCAGCCATCCCCCGAGCAATCAGATGAAGGGTGAATATCTTCACTTTTAGTGCTTTACAAGAATAAGCAGGCACATACTCTGCAATGTTCTGCATGACTTTTAATGTTTTTGTGTAAAATTATACCAATACACTCCTCATATTTTTAAAACTCTCATGCAGGGATGAAGTAGTGGCTCTGTGGCTAGGGATCTGTGGCAACAATCGGAAGGTTGCTGATCTGAATGCCAGGAATGATACTATTCTGTGGGGCCCTTAAGCAAGGCCCTTAACCTACAATTGCTTCATCTAGGGTATGATGTTAATCTACATCCAGCCCTGCAAGCAGGTCCTCCAACTTCCAAGGAAAATCTGGGGGTTGGTGGCAGGATTGGCACTCCAGCTACCGGGAAAAAAAACTCACACTGTTCCATTCAGAATAGTGTGGTGCTGAGGTATCAGCTGCCACATGGCTGCACTCAGGTTCCCATCCCTAAGGTGTATTGTCCAGTGGTGGGTGCGACAACACTGTAATCCGCTCTCTCATGCAATTCTGTACTATGTGGAACCAGAACGAGTGAGCGAGGAAGCAGAGAAGGGCAAGAGTTCCCATCTCTACTGTCATAAAACCTGGGTCAACCCATGTAGAATAGATTCACAGTTTTCAGATGGCAACCTGACAGTTGACAAAGGCCAGATTTACTGTATTAGTCTGTAGTTTCATTTTGTTTTTGACAGCAGGACACAAACAAATAGATGAGTTTGTAGGATGTGACAAAAATGTTGAGTGCTGAATGAAACTGAATACTCACAGCGTAAGTACTACAACAACATTTCCAAAGAAACATACACTGACAAACAAAGGGGTAAAAAAGCAAACATATGTGTAATCACACTGAGACGGCTCCCGCCTCACGGTATCAACACAGCAAAGACACTCACACATGCAAAAACACATCAAACCAACCTCTCTATTGCAAGTATGCAGGGCTGGAGGGTGAATGAGGAGATGATTATTCTCAAACATCACAGAGTCACGCAGCTTGAACATTATTCTGCAGCCTTTATTAATTAGCCTGTTGCCTGAGGAGGTTTGGTGTAAATACAAGGCAGTCATTGCTTATGACATTCGGGATAATTACCACATATGGATACATCCAGAAGTATTGACTTTTGGCCACGCATACATATATTTTCTCACCATTATATATTTTATTTATGTGTATTTTCATTATTACAGACTGATGAAACAGTGATGAACTTAGCAGGCCAAATTTTTACCTTGTTGCACAGTTTCTGAAAGTGAAAAATGATAAAAATCTTTTCTTTTGATTAAAAAAACTTCAGAATTGAGAAATTATGCAAGAAAAGCAAGTGCCAAAAATGCTTCAAATTAAATGGTTATGGAGAAGGGTACAACCCTGGTCTCCACTGCTGAAGCAGCAGCTCTGTCTGCCCACATCTGGCTACAACATGTCTCTCAACAGGAAGTGGGCAGAGCACCTGGGTCGCGGGGGTGTCGTGTTTCCTCACACAGCCCTGCTCTCTTGACGACTTTTGATAGATATTTTATCCCCAGCAAATTACCACATTTGAAAGCATAATTAGCAAATCTGTTTTCTTAATCATGGAACGCTCAGCTGGTCCAGCTCCCATCTTCAGCATCTTCTCCTCAAAAACACAACCTGGCAGAATTACCATGCTGGCAGCCCTTAACTTTTGCCAGTCCATTTCTCAAGTCTCTCCAAGTACTGAAACAACTGTATTTTGATAAAAAAGGGAGATTTCAAATGTGCCACTTTATTCCTACACTGTGTTGGCAAGTAATTGCAAGCTCAGCTTTTCTTTTACAAATAGATCATTTCCTGGTTTGATGGGTTCTCTAATGTGAGGGAGGACTGTGTTGATATTTTGATTTTATTCTCCCGTGGCGGGCGTGTGTTGGGGCTGGGGTAGGACTCTTTGTGTTAGCAATGGCATTTTTTGGAGCTGACGAGAGACGCCATGGACCATAATTAGTGAATCAGTTTTAGTGTGGTTCCAGATGATTTAACAAATGGTGGTTTCCTGCGGTGCTGAGACACTGGACAGATTAAGTCACTGTGAGTTTTGATAGCTGGCCTTTTTTCCCTCCGGGACTGAGAAAGGGCCGCTTGGCAGCACCCTCATAACTCTTCAACCAAATGGGGCTGTCAGCTAAATATTTTGCCTATTAGATGACTACAAGATAGTAGGAAAATAAACAAGACAAAAACCCAAGCGAAGGAGCTAAGTGCTGGAGCACAGGGTGTATGGGTCCGGTGCCCAGAAGGCCTTTGAATCTTAATGACAAATGGGATTACCGCTTCACTACAGCTGCCATGTTTTCCTCTTCCTCTTCTCATTGTTTTTGGTAGGGCAAGACGCACTAAGTGTTTCAAGGAAAGCGTGGACAGCTGAATTAAACAGGGGTCACACAGAGAATTAGGATTTTACACGATAGCTTCATGTGCTTGAGATGCATGTTGAAAGTTGATATGATATTACTGCCTTATTACATTTTAAAACTTTTCTTATTTGCTCTGTTTATTGGAGGATGAACAGTAGTCAGTTTGAGGAAGAGAAGGCTCTGCTGCCCAGCCAGGAGTCACATGACCTGGAGGAAGAGGAAGCACAAGAGCTGGATATCAATGAAGAGGAGAGGCGACATGATGATGCTGTGGGCAAGTCTACGAATGAAGCCTTCCCCAGCCACCTGGAAGATGACATCATTCACAGCGAGACTGAATTTGAAGAAGCAAATGAAAATGGTCTGAATTTCAAGGCCTTCCCAAGGAGGTACCTGATAAATACTAAGGCAGAGCATAAAACACACATGCAATTAGTTTTTTATTTGCACTCCTGAACATCCATCAGTCCACCCATCCCTCTTCCAAGGTATCCAATATGGGGAGCCAGTCCCAGGCAGCATAGGACACAAGGCGGGGCACCACTTCAGATAGGATTTCAACCCTTTTTAGAGCACATTTGTAACATTGCATTATGTAACAACACTATTCAACAAAATTAAACTAATTTTTGTTATATAATGCGGTATTATTAAATAATGTGTTGTTACATACTGTGTAACAATGCATTCTGTGAAAACACCACATTATGTAACAGCTCGACAAAATGTAACAAATGTATAGTCTGTATTATAATTTTATATTGCAACATAAACCTATTTTTATCATCATCATTACCATCAACATCATTCTTATCATAATATCCAAAAAAGAGCATCCATGTGTTTTTGTGATAGATCACTCACTAATTTATGAATGAGTTTACAAAGTACTGAACCTGGTAATTAGCTGATTAAGATGTGTTTGACCTGGGAAATCTGCAAACTATGTTAGATTCTGGTCCTCCCAGACCAGAACTGGGGAACTCATTCCATACAGTCATAAGTACAATTCAAGGGCAAAGAATTACTTACATTGTAGCAGTTTCAAACGAATCATGATGGATCTTCCAGGTTTGAGGATGATGAAGACCAGAGCGGGTTCTCAGCACTGGAGCATATTCGCCACATTTCTAACATGCGCAAGACAGAGGAGAGTGAGTTCAGCGACAGTGATGCTGGCTTCATGAGCAGCCACCTCCCAGATGCCATTAAACCACCACTCTACAGGAAATCCAAGTCCCAGGTAATCCGTTGCCTTCCTTTTAACATCTCAAGCTTTGTTATCATCATCTGTGTAAATCATTACACAGGTATCAGACCTGTGTAACTGCCGTGATGCATGGTCATTCTGATGATGGCTATGTCTGTGCATATTTGTGTCTCGCTGCTTGAACGTCTGGAACTCTGTTTCTTTTCTGTTCACGCCCACTCTCTCCTCCACCTCCTGCTAAGGCATACGCCATGATGCTGTCTCTGGCTGACAAGGACACCCTCCATGCGGCCTCTCATGCTTCATCCAACGTGTGGCACAACCTGGCCAGGACAGCTGCGGAGTCCAGTCAAGTATGATAGACCCACATGCGGACCCGACCCAACCAGCTGCACTGGAGTGAACCGTCTAAAAGACCACTGAACAGAAAGCCTTACCTATTCGTATGGTGACCTCTCCCTCTGTAAACTGAAATCAAATAAAAAAACAAAAGAACAAAATATATTGTGACCTTAAATGATTGCATAAAAAATGGTGAAGGTAATCGTGAAAAATTATAATAATAAGTAATTATTATTTATTGTGTTTAGTTTTAATGTTTTGCACAGCAAAGGCAGCTGGTGATTCAAAAGACCAATGTGATGTTAATGTAACATTGACATAACATTGCTAATTAGTATAAGTGCAAAGATTGGGTCTGTCAAGCTGAGAGAGTCTGCTTCAAAACAGATATTTTAACGTTAACCTGAGCACTCCTTCTACTATTTGTGTATATTTTCCCCTACAGAAGGGCAGGGGTCCAGGGGGATCCATTACTGTGTAGCTTTTAAAATGCATTAGAGTATGGTCCCCTTTAATGTCAGCAGAAGTACAGCTTTTGTAACACATTTGCAAAAGCTCAGTTAACAGAATGAATGAAATAAACAAACAAATAAATAAATAAATAAAACTAAATAATAAATACCTTTAAAACAACTTTATCAGAACACCAATTTTAAAAATCCTTTAAACTTATTCCACTGTATGTTGTAATAATAAGAGCCAGTACCTCCGGTATCTGCACAATCAAATCATTGTCTGAAATTGTCTAGAAATTGTTCAGTACTGCACTCTTTCCCAGCATACTTAACTTTCTGTGAACTGAAAAAAACTCTTTTTAGTGGAATCAACTTTTTTAAAGAAGAAGTAGCAAGTACTAATGTTTGTTACCATTTAGTGAATGGCATCTATAAATCCAGCCTCCTCCTATTCAGTCAATGCAACCACTAGATAACCTGAATGCTAGTCGTTGGCCACCCCATTTTCGTGTCTCTTGTCATTTTTAGACAATCATGTTTTACTTTCAATGTTGTTGTTGTTATTGTTGTGTATGTTGGGAATTGTATTTATTTCTTGCTGACCTGTAGTTTGTTTACGGAATAGCACTGCTCTTATCCCAGTGGACAGGAGATTCCTCACTGGATTTGATTCAGAAATTAATGGGTTTGTAGATTTACAATACCATGAAAGCTGGGTAGTGTTACATATGGCATTCCCTCTGTATTCCTCTAATGAAAATGGTTGATGAAATAGATATTACTTAGGTTTTTTGTAAGACAATTTATTGATTCAACTGTAAAAAAGAGTTAAAAAATAGTAGGTATTATTTCCTCATAACCGCATGATTGGTCTGGATATAACTGTATCTGATATTTTTTACGGTTGTCTGCAAGCTTGTGTGATGTTCAGTCCATGTTAATCCTTTGTGCCAAACCTATTATAAATAACAGATTATATTCACAGATTTTCTTTCCCATGTTGAGGGACCAGATTTTTTCCTGTTTTGTTGTTGTTTATAATATCATTTTAAAAGTAATCAGCAAGTTGAGGTACTTTGTTTTAATGCTTTCTACAATGTAACTGTATGCATTTCAATACAATACTATGGGAGGAGCAACTAAAAAAATAAAGGACTACATTGTGGGAAGACTGGGCATACCGCCTCACTGCTACATGGCTCTGTGTTCTTGGACTGCCTTGCTGTCTTTTCCACGACCACATCATTCAGCTTCTTTGTGAAATCAACGAAGTGCCGCTTGGTATTTAGCATAAGCCCACAAGTTGGAGAGGGAGACTCAATGTGACATTTGGAGTGGGGGCAGGAATATGCCTTTATTCAAGGCCGGCCACAGCTCCGCTGGGCCATGATGGATGAGGTACGGAGGCACGATGACCCAGCTCATCGCTCATGGGCTCAATAAGGTTCAGATCTTGTGGGCCTCTCTGCCAAAGCCTCCTTCTTATCATTGCTCATGCATGTGGGCAGACATTGTCCTAAAAAACTGAATCTATTGTCAGTAAGATTTTGGGGGG
>JAABNX020000042.1:17549657-17571174 GCA_015163995.2 Mormyrus lacerda | reverse complement strand
TCGGTATTCGACCTCAGACCTCATCACCCAACACATAGTAACACCCTAGCAACCACCTAGTAACGCCTAGCAACACCGTCATACTGCCCACTTGTGCTCAACTCTGCAGGGAGCTCAGCTTTGATGAGGTCAGCAAAGGTCACACTATACTGATGAGGTCACCCAGACTAAGCAGCACAGGATTAGGGCTATCTATAAACAATGTGCTTTCTTACAGTGAAATTCACAACTTAAGGTTGCAGCCTCTTACAGGTGTAAGCATGCCTTGTGTATCTGGGCAGGCTTGACATTTTCATTATCGAGCTCCATACCGCCAGAATGTGTAAATCTGTGAATCTTTTACCAGTGACAGCCCCCCTGTATTGTGCTGGATATAATTCATATTAGTTTATTGGAAAACTTAAGATGCAAATGTTTTTAGTTCCACCAAGGATAATGTACAAAGCAAGAATTTTCACAGTTTCTGGTTACTTTATTGGTAAATATCAGAGACTGGGAGCTTACATGGGGAGGAATCAGGATCCCATATCTGCCATTGTGTCAATTACATTACAAAATTATAATCAATAACATTCAGGAGCTGGCAGCAGAATCTGTGTGTCCATGTACAGCGGAATCAATTAGCCTCATTACCTCTGTGACCCCCCATGGGGCTTCAGAGCTCGGCCCATAAGTGTTAACAGTGAATTTTAGATTTGTGGAACTGATTATTTTAATAGCAGGGTGTTGTAGAGGCAGTCAAAGAGACAGAGCACAAAGCCCATTGAGGGGGCCAGAGTCCCTTAGCATGGTGGCACTCAGCAAAATATGGCATCTGGCATGTTACACTGTCCCAGCTTCTATCGCGCAGCCTGCATTAGAGCATACATCACAGCCTGCCACACCACTGCCCTGTTAATCAGAAAGAAGGGCTCCAGCAGCTGCCACTGCACACAATTGGCTTGGCACACATTCACAGTCAGATGTCAAGGGACCTAGGCTCAGGCAGCTGGGGGGGGGGGGTCAGCTGGGACACTGCAGAAATGCAGCTTGTCACTTCAACAGACCAACGAAGGGGGTAGGGATATTGCAACATGGTTTTGAACATATTTTCTCCTGATTTTAACTTCGTAGCTGAAATTCCAAGTTATGTAATCACAGTCCAATCAGGGCTGCAGAAACATGCCAATCTATCATCTTTGTTAATCAAACTGAAATCTGGGCAAAGTGGAACTGGAGGCGTCTATGAACTAAACAGTACTCTACTCTGAGGACATTTTTATTAAGCTTTATGCTACAGTATAATAACTGTAAGTAACTAACCTAACAGTTTCAGTCAGTCCTGAAAAATAACATTTCATACACAATGTTACCTAGTTATTAAAGGACATAGTTATTATTACAAATATAGCTAAACAGAAAAGCAGGTGGACATCACCATATAAGCTCATTATACCAATATTAATAACATATTGTATTATAAAGTGTAGTTAAACCATCCATAGCTGCACTAAAATGGGATGTAATATTCTATCAATACTACGTCAGAACAAACATGGTTTTCAGCAAGATTTTAATTAATGTAAGAATGTAGTGCTTGCAGTATTTTCCATTAAACAGTTTGCTGGTTTTCAAATTAAGTTTCTACTATGCAGGTATACTACATAGAATTGTCTTGTGAATTGCCTATTAAAAAACACTAAACTTTCATGTTTTAAATGGAGATAATGTAATCTTGGGATATTGTTGTTAAATTTATATTGTTGTTAAATTTATAGTATTGAAATAATACTTATTCAGGACATGCTCACACTTCCCCTCTGTGTCGGCGCCATCTAATGGAGGAAAAGAAACTATTCCAGGTTGTTCACAATAACAACAGAAGACAAGTCAAAAAGCCTTTTTATGTCTGTTCAGTGGTGCACGTTGGTTTACATCAAAACCACAAAAGCACTACAATAACAATGATGTTCCAAGATTCACACAATGCAAAAAAGACTAAAAAGACTAAAGACTAATGCTAAATATCAAATGCAGAGCCAAATATATTAAGGAAATAATTTGAGTCCACTCAAAAACCCCCTCTGTTCTACATTTATAGCTAAAAGCCCTTACAGTTTACAAAAACATAGTGTGGGAGAGTTCCTAGATACTTATCTGTTTGCTGGATCGGTATTTCAATTTGTTTTCCAAGGCAACAACCTAACCAATGGTGCGAGACTCGTAAAATGATTTTCCTGTGTTTTATCGGATCAACACTCACTGTCTGTGTGAGTTCAAAAGGCTCTCTTGTCAGATCAGAGTTAACTGAGAGGGCAAAAGTTGCTAATTTGAGGTATGACACTGAGGTGATAGAAATGCTTGGCTGAAAGCACACGACTAATTACACCCAAAACTCCCAGATTGAATCTGTCCTCTCTGTTAGCACCGTATTCTGGTACCTCCCACTAACCCAAGGCTGTGTGATCACACAAATATACAGTATTGTGCAAAAGTCATAGGCAGTTAGAGGAAATGTTTAAAGCTATTTATCTGAGTGGTATCTGAATGTATGTTTGCTCAGAACAAAAACACCATTTAACATTACAGCACATGCAGATTAACAGTAAGTCAATAAAAACTAAAAGGAATATGTTCTGTTCTCCAAAACACACCTCTTCAGTTCCCAAACCTCTCCTCAGGAGTACCTCAGCCATACCATATATTTCTTAAATTTCATCACCAGCTCACAATTAATGTATTTATTTAGTTAAAAAAGTCAGCCGATGACATATTCATTAACCTTATGAAGGGTGCAAAAAATAAATTGGTGTACTGGGTGGTTGTCAAAAACACTGAGGTGACTTTAGGAGAGGTTTTTAAATGGTTAAGCTGACATGTTTTGATAGACATAGTTGTACAACAACATGAAGATTATTTCAACATCATTTTCTTTGACTAAGACCTTTGCACAGTACTGTATCTCTTACTCTCCTGTACTGTTAGAAGTCTGTATGAAAGTTTTTGATGACACAGACATGAGGAAGAATGGTTTGACCACCCAGCACTGTGGGATAGATGGCTTCTCTGGAGTTGTTTGACTAGAAACAGGTGTGTGTTGTCTAAGGATGAAGGCCTTAGTGATAAACATTATTGCAGAACATCTGTTGCTTGTCACAATACAAGGCTGGTGTGTAAGGCTGCCATCCATCAGCCCTGCTCTGTGTGCTCATTTCAGCTCAGTCATCAGTCACCGAGGATCCTGTCACCAGACAGGACAAACCCAGGCACCTGTACGGAGGCCTGGCACACTTAGCAACACATGAGTAATACCTCAGAGATGGCCTGTCTAGTGCAAGTACCAATCACCAGCTTGACAGGTGTCCCTGGATAACTGCTTCTTTCCATCTTGACCTCTCTTTCAGATCTTGTTCTACTATGGACCCTGATTCTTCTTTCTTCCATCAAAGCTCTGTGAATGGCTGCTTTTGCCCCCACTTTCTCCCATAACCCCATACCCTTAGCCAGGTACATTGTACATTGACCTCCTGCTAATGAAAGTTCCTCAGTTTGGAGTGTTTGTGCTCCTGCTCTGATGAAACGCAGTGCCACCAATAAAGATCTTTCTTCTACCCCTTTGTTTAACCATCAGGCATGTTAGAATGACAAAGAAACCTTTATTTTCAAAACACATTTTATTATGTTTTTTTTTTTTATAATAGCACATCTTTTTCTTTTTCATATACTGAAAAGATGTACATTTACCATATAGTTCCATAAAAAAACAACTTTTTTTTAATTTGGAATATTAGAAATTTCAATTGCATTCTCCAGCATTTCGGTCATTTGCATCAGTGGAAAAAGCCTTCATCAAAAAAGGAAATTTACATTATCAAAATGCATTATACACACAAGGACATGAATGGTATGCATAAACTTGGCAAGAGAGGTCATCTTGACACTGCATTAGCACAACAGTATGTGTATATGAATGCTGCAACCATTGTAGCACTTTGACTGAATGTGTGAACTGTCTTGTGAATCCTATGGTAACATATCTATATCTTTTTTGCGGTAGCTTGTATATTGTGTTGTTCTCTTGGTAGACGTATTCCCTTGCATCCCCCTCATAATTCTATTTGGTTTAGCGCTGAGAGTTGATCCCATGAGCTATTGCACAGAACTGCAAACGTAAGAGTCTGGGTCAAAGTCTTTTACTGCATGGAGCTCTGGGCACGTAAGGGTTCAGGAGTCGATTTTTCCTCTAGGAGAGAGCAGAAAAACACACTCACATTCAGATAGAAAGCACATGTGCTGGGCTGCAGAGTCTCTTGTGAGTTCAGCATTGAGAAACTGAGCTCCCTTCAGCCTTGACACCCTACAGTGCTACAGTTAAAATAACCGTCAGCAACTGGACTTATAATTGAGAAAGACGTGAAGACTGACACAAAAATAAACAAAACCTGCTTCGACATTTTGAACCTGCGGCTGTCAATCAGAAACAGCCTGGGCTGGAGCAGAGGTATCATTGTTCTGCTGACAAGCTGAACCGGGTTACCTTCTGTACAGGTGGGCCCTATCCAGGGATGAGGGCACACGCAGTGGCCAGTTGAGGAATGACAATGAGCCTGATGGCTACACTGGCATTGCAAAGAGCAGTCAGGTCCGAAGCGACCCTCTCCACAGTCTGTAGGAAATACGACCAACTTGAAGTTCTTTTCACACACAAGATTAATTCGGCCAAGCCTGAATTAAGTCTGAATGAATTTCAGAATTTTTAAAATCACCCTGTTTTAAACTTAGAGCACATTTAGAATATAGAATTACACAACAATGAGTGTAACCTTTTTCACACTGATTTCCGGTCTTCCCAGGAGGACAGAGACACTGTCCGGTGACTGGATGGCAAGGGGCCCTACCCTCACAGTTGCAGTGGTGTTGACAACCCTGTCCAAATGTACCTTCTCTGCACACTGTAGAAACAGGGGTTAGCAGAGCACCTTCCGTGCATTGTCTCCTGATGCATATGACACCACCCAGTCTAAGTGCATAGATGGAATAGTGCTGTATATAATGCAGATTTGAAACCAACTCACTTGTTTGACAGTGTGATCCGATGAAGCCCGGCTGGCACAAACAATGTCCAGTCACATGATCACACGATTGACTGTTTGTGCAGTTGCATTGCTGGATGCAATTTTGTCCAAAAAATCCAGGTGGACACCCTGGGAAATGACCCCACCATTGGGAAAAGAGGAAAAGAATCAGAACAAACAGGGTCATTTCATAGAACAATATTTCACAGATAACTGTCCCTAAGATCCAAGGACTGTTGGAGGGTACGGGCCTGAAATGCACGCACTATGTTGACAGGAGTTGCCATAATAGCCAGCTTTGCAGTGGCAGAACCCGGTAAAGCGGTCACAATATGCATCGTTTTGGCACTGGCAGTCCAGTTCACAGGTGGGCCCATATTTCCCAGGGACGCAACCTAAAACACAGAAAGATTCTATAATACACATGGAAGCATACTAAAACATGTCATGCTGGAAAAGAAAGGCCTATCTACAGTGTTACCCATCCATCCATCCCTCAGCAGCACTCACCTTTCTCACAGCGATTCCCAGTCCATCCCAGCCCACACCTGCATGTCCCATCATGTGGGTCACAGGCAGCACCATTCCGACATACACACATATTCAAGCACTGTGCTCCATAACGCCCCCTGGGACAAGCTATGGCAATGAGAGGGCACAGTCAGGTATTTCAGATTAACATTAATTTCCATGTTTCCATGCAAATCACACTTGCACATGAGCCGACATAGATGAAACATGTTCATAACTGCAATGCAAAGTGGACCAACTTGGCACAGCAATAGCAGAACTATAAAGAAGGCTGTTATAACAATGGCATTGTATTCCCTGGACAGCCCTGTCACTTGTTCCACCCATCTAATCTGTATTCACCAGCCTATACTGAATGGATCACCTGGAAATGTTAAAGCTAATAAATGTGTTTTTGCCTGTATGTTCTGAGCCCTTGTCGTGAAATGTAGGTTTCATTACACTTATATGACACTTCTTGAACTAAGATGGCAAGGTGTTACGTGACAGTGGCCATACTGGATCCTAAATATTATGCATTATATTTATGTTTGGAATATGTGTCATCTTATGTTTTTGTGTTTACCAGAAAAACTGGTAAACATGTTAATATTCGACAATTTATTACATTTCAGTGCATCCAGATGGAGACACGCTGGAGCACCTGCACCGCTTAGGGATTCTTTGGGTCTTGCACTGCAAGCCCTCGATATCACCTGGGAAGAGCGACCACCAGAAAGCTTTTTAAAAGCTTTGCACTGGGAAATGGAAGCGCTGTAAGTGACCCAGCATTCAGGCTAATCGTAAACCGCCAGCGCTTCCATCCATCCTCCTCCCTAGCGTGCGTTCCATCGACAATAGGATGACCCTTTTAAATGGAAAAAAAAAATTTTTTAAAGTTGACTCTCACCCTCTAGAATGTCGCTACACCACTGAAGACATTTTTCTGTGAAATTTCTTTGGATTTGGATGATATTTAGGGTATGCTGAAGTCATTTGCATATTATAATGACTTCAATCTTACCAACCGTGAACAAAAAGGCTTGGCATAATTCTGCATATTTGGCTTTTAGGTCTACCGGAAATTGCGGTTCTTGTCTCAGCTGCCAACCATTGCCCCAGCAAATGATCTGAAGCTACTGAAAATACTGCTTTCACTCAACTCACAAGCAGCAAAAAGTGCCCTAAAGAAGCTCTGTGACCACTTCTGGTACCTTAGTGAAAAGTTGATTGCACTGTCATTCTTTGACAGAGATGTTCATGTCCTGGAGAAAAAGTTGATGATTTCAGCGCTTCAAAAACCACCATCCGAAGATTCACCAAAACGAATAACAGTTCACATCACCATTAACCACAGATTAATGAAATGCAATTACATGACTTTATGACAGTGAATTCAAAGAAGTTTTTTGACCTGTTGTCAATTCCAGACTCATTTCTTCAAACTGATCCTGAGACTTGGATAACCAATGATGACTATTTGAAGGCTGACAAAACTGTACGAGCGCTGCAGGTGACAAATGACACTGCAGAGAGGCATCGCTATGATACAGGAATACAATGGTTTACTGACAAATAGTGAAGAACAAATACAGTTTATTACAATAAGTTATTGCTGACCATCGACAGCGTTTACCCTACAGTAACAAGATGACTGTACTTCATGGACTTGTTGCATCTACGAGCCAGCCATCAACCCTTGCATAATTGACGATTATGACGTTGATTACTTTAGTTAACACTAGTTAATAATAACTCAGATTTCTGAATCTTTTGAAGGTTTTTACCTGAAAAGAAAAGTAGCCTGACTTGTAATAAGTTGCACAATGTAACAATGACATTACAGAACAGTTGTTTGTTAGTGACATTTGAATTTACCGTTTAATGCCTATCGTCTACTAATCGGGTTTTCAAGAACAATTTTATAATTCAGAATGCTTGAGCACACCGTAAATGTCAACTAAACTAGATTTTTTTTGCACATTTCTTTTTTTGAGTGGAGACTAGATTGAGAGGGTGAGAGGTTGAAAAATAAACTGGACTGCCTAAAAACAATCATTGCTGTTTATGTCCCCCCCCCTAAAGCTAATGCTGGCAGAACCCTGGGTGACCTCCATGGGATTATCAGTGAGCTCCATACAGCTCACCCCGCTAGCTGGGGACTGCAGTAATGTGTTGTTAAAATCAGTTTTGCCCAAATTTCACTAAAACTTGGACTTTATCACATGAAGGTTAAACATGTTAGACCTTGTCTAATCAGACGCTCCTCTACTTACGAACTTTCAACTTACGAACTTTTAGACATACAAATGAAGAGGAGCGTCTGATTAGACAAATTGTAATTTGTAAGTACAAATTGTGTTCATTGGGTGCCAATACTGCCTAATATGACTTCTGGCCGCTAATCCCGCCGCACCAGCAGCCTAACGTGTGTATTCCCAGCATCCTAGTTCTTTGTACTTCCGTATACCCTTAAAATGATGTTGAATAACGACTTCCGAACATTTCAAGTTACAAACGACCGCTCAGAACGTATCTCGTTCGCAAGTAGGTGACAAATACATCCACCGTGCTTACAACGCTGCACCTCCTCCACCTCGGGCAGATCGAACTACACAACTCAATGACAGTGTTTGCAAACGTTCGTTCAAAGTATGGTTTCGGGAAACACCTGCGTCGTATAATGATGCATCGTACTACGTAAGTCCACACTATTGTTACCTCTGTAGTTCGAACTATGGTTTCAGGAAACACCTGCGTCGTACTTGCATAGTTTGAACGACCGAAGTTGCTAGGATAGTTAGCTACGATGGTTTCGAGAAACGCACCCCAGAATAGACAACTAAGTGAAAATGCTGTTCATTGACTTGAGTTCAACAAATTCAATACAATAATCCCATAGAGGTTGGCAGGGAAATTGAACCTGCTGGGGATGAACATCCCCCTTTGTAACAGGATCGGCTTATTGAGATCAAGTTTCAAAACTGGCCTTTTTTTATATCAATGTGCAGCACTGGTTGGGGTGATCTGTGTCAATAATTAGTACCAGTTTCTCATACATACAACACCAGCACATAGTTTGAAAAAAATACACTAAATGGTTTTTGAGTTATTGTCTTAACAAGCAATGCATTTGCATGGATGGCAGAAGACAGGAACTAAAATCAAACATATCCACTATAGAGTCTGGGGAATACAATAATCATGTGTGTTTTTCGTAATTTAGGAACTCTGTTTATTTGTTATCGTGCCTTACGCTAAGTAAGTTCTTTGACACAGAACCTGAAAAATGGAGCTACTTATACTTTTCTATAAACACAGGAACATAAGCAACAGCATGTGCACAGTTTGTGGCTGACAAGAGCTCATAAAGAGCTCTGCAATGGAAAATCAGACTTGTACTCCAGTGGAACTGCAAATAAACAGCAAGATTATGGATGCAAACTTCGTTTCTGCCTTCCATGCAAATAAATCTAAAGTGATAAGCCTTCACAGAGGGTATTTAAGTTAAATTTCAGCTCCTAGCTGACAGAGTAAATTTCAGTTTTTCAAATAACATAGCAGTATTTTACAAAAGTTACTTTTCCTTCTTGTTTGATTTACAATGTCCTGTTTTTTTTCAGTACCATGCTGACAGTGTCGTCCTGTTCGGCCTGAAGCACAGGTACATTTTCCAGTCACTGGGTGGCACTGTTCTCCATTCCCACAAAAACAAATCAGGCCACAGTCCTGCCCATAGCGCCCAGGTGGACAAGCTGTGAAATACACATACAGACCATGCATGCAATGAGGCTGAATATAGTTGCTGAATCACACAGTGCTTGGCAGGTATTGATCCATGTGGCATGCTGACGCTCTCACCAGTACTGCAGTTGGCTCCAAGGAATCCTGGCAGGCACTCACAGGTGCCTGTGATGGTGTCACAGCGCCCCCCATTGGAACATTTACATCTCTCCTTGCAGTGTTGTCCATAAGTTCCTTCATGACAGGCTAAATGGGAAACATAAATTGGCAGGTGCTTCTGCTGTCCATTGCACTGTAAAATTACCGTATACTGCCAAGGACATATAAGATTCCATAGTAATCAGCAGGGGCGGACTGGTAGGTGGGGCTTAGGCCCCTCTGACTGCAATCCTCACATGTATGCGAGACATTTGTTAAGCTTAAGGCACTGATGTCATACATATTATATGGGCTGGTGACTTCCTACTTTTATATCTCTCATTTGTATGTATAGACAGAATTCCAAATACAAAAATATTTGGCACAATGCTTAATTTTGAAATGTAATAATTTGTAATGTTTTCTAGTCTTGCTTAAAGTCACTGATGGAGAACGGACACAGTGCAATTATTAATAAATACGTTTAAAAACACATAATATAAAGGTACACATAATACATGGTATACATTGACCTCCATAGTTTAATGTTTAAAGCACACTTAATTCAAGTTTCTCGTTGCCATCATGTTGTAGCAAATAATACTGTAAGTGGGCAAATGCAGTGGGATTTCAAAATTATTGCGACAGAATGCAAAAGTCTTGCAAGGGAACGCAAAAGTGTTTCAAAAAATATTTTCCCACCCTGACCTTTTAGGAGCTCCATTGACGGAAAACAGCAAAATAACAACAGTCTAGTGCGCTTATAGGCTACAGTGAGAAATCGGTTGTATATAGTTTGAATAATAATTTTTCATATCATGTTCAAACACATGTTCGAATATCAGTTAAAAAGTGACAGCCCTACTGAAAAGTAGATATTAGTAGTATAAACTGACTAGGGATGTAAATCACAGCTTTCCTCGTGATACAATACAATACCGATTCCTTAAGCCAATGGTACGATTTTTCTTGATACCTCAGAAATTCCCACGATACGATACGATTCGATTCAGTTCGATACTGGGGTTAGTAGTCGAAATGGTGAAATTTCGCACAATCCTTCACATTTCAATGAATTAAAAAGGCAAATATAATTAGCATTTTATCATATTTTATTGGGAACTTTAAACAAAATCTAATGTAGTCAAGTATCCCATAAAACAAGCAAAAAAAAGTCCAATAAGGTAAAAAATAAACATTGCATGGACAGACATGTAGAATGAGGAAGATTAAGATGACTGAATTCTGCAGTGAAACAAATATTTCAGCAATCTTCTTTGAGAGGTTATTTTAAGAAAAATTAAAGGGTCAACGTGTTCAGGAGATTGTGTGGTCTGAGCGTAGCGTCCTATGTCACTTGCCGTACTAAACACGCTCTGAAAGTATAGTTACTTATAAATGACCAAGTCAGAATATCACCTACTATAAAAACGCAAAACGTATATTTATTTATAAAAATATTGAGTATTCTTTATTATTATTATTATTATTATTATTAGTTTTGGATAAATAAAGTATTTTTGAATTGACCTGGGATTTTAGTTCCTTCACCATTCTCTTTCTCAGCTTGCTTTTCGGAGAGAGGTTAATGTTGTAGTTTTTATGAACAGTCCGAAAATGCCGCTCCACATTTCCATTCTTTGAAATAGCAATGGTAAGCTGAAAGATGAGGCAAACACACGTTGAATATGACATATCCTCCTCCCATTCCATATGGAAGTGGTAGGTTTTTAACTTCATACTTTGTCCAGCTCCTCTATTCATTTTTATACCCTTTCTTAAGTTTAGTAGAAATAAATCGGAGGCTAACTATAGGTGACTTGGTAGCTTGCTAGAGTTTGCCAACAGCTGGTGCGGTTGAACTTCTCATCCATCCTCTATTTTTTATGCCATGCGATCTACCCAGAATATGAGAAAATGAGTATAAGTTTTATGAATGAAATGAATAATTGAATGGATGTTGCATTTATTATGTTTTACATAAGCAATGAGGAATCACTTCAACCACCACCACTGTGTAGCACCTACCTGAATGATGCAGCAACAACTTTTAGCCTACTCTAATCATTTATAATTTATTTGTTTTATGATTGCATTTTTTATGGGCACAAATTTTGAACATTTAATTGTTTATATGTGGTAGCATTTTTGAGGAGTTCGAATTCACGCGGGAACGCTCTAGAAGTGGAAGGTTTTTGAATGAGGACAATAAATACATCTCAGATCAAAGGTACAAAGGATCATTCATCAGGAAGTGTGTAATTTGGTCAATTGTCTATTTATTCTATCAATATACATTTGATTTATGTTAGCCTTGTAATAAACATATTTTTTGTTTTTCTGTATTTAACATGTGTTACCATTAGTAGGAGTCTGCAGTAGCTATTCTTGTGAGCATGCGTGGGTTGTCAGATAGACAGGGCTGTGGTAGGGATACTTGTATGACTGTAAAGCACAATATTTTTACAACAATGATGCAGTATATAGGGACAATATGGGGGCACAGTGGTTAGCATTGTTGCCTCACTCCTCTGGCACAAGAGTCTCTGTGTGTGTGTGGAGTTTGCATGTTTTCCCCATGTTGCCATGGAGTTTCCTAAAATTTCCCCCCATACCCTAAAAACATGCTCAGGTGAACTGGAAAAACCTTGTGTGTGTGTGTGTGTGTGTGTGTCCATGAATGGTGTGTTTGAGTGCCCTGTAGTAGTTGGTACTGTACCTCATCTTGGTGTATTCTCAACCTTGCATTTGACAAGCGGGTATAGATAATGGATGGATGCATATAGCATATGCTGTGTATGTTTATGTGTCATTCATATTGAAAAATAAAACTGTATTCTTAAAGCTGTACCTAAACTATGTATATGAATTTATTCAATGTATTCAATTCCATATTAATTCTACATCCTTAAATTCACATTTGAATTGCAATACTGCATCCTGCTTTCAACCGCAACTCAAATTCAATTTGAATTCAGGATTCAAATTACAATTTCAAAGCCATTCTGAATTCAATTCTGAATAATGCACAACCCTGATTCAATGAAATGTAGCAGAAGGGAAAGCAGCCAAGGATGTCAATGAGGTAGTGGTAAGTAATGAAGGTAGAGACACAAACACAACAAACCTGCCTGTTCCTCATTTATACACATACATGTTTGCACAAAATGCTAATAGACTTGTTTCTAATAAAAAAGATCTGTGGAAATTTAATACACACAGAAATGCTCTGACGTGCACATATACACCATTTCAGAAATACACATTTGTTTCAAATTTAAGATAAAACAAGGAACAAGCTGGTTTTCATGTAACCACAGCATTTAGTCAAGCAGTGTGCAACCCAGATAAGAAACTGCACTAGACTATGTGGGTAATTATGTTACTGTCATTAACTGTGTCTGTGTTCCAAATCATTATTTGTTAGGGAAACACAACAATGCCTGTTATTTTACTTGCCAATTTCATATAGCATTTATTAGATGGTAGGTAAGACTAAGAAAATAAAGCAGAACAGCTGCTGTTAGTAAACCATGATGGAGGTCCATGCTTTCTGGTCACACAATGGCATGGCAAAGTCCTAATCAGCCCTGGGCAAGCTTCACTGTCAGCACTCACCTCATCCTCCCCCACCCTGCAAACTGGGTTCCTCCTTTCCCCTGCCTTAAAGCCATGGCTAACGATTACCTGCAGACCCGGCTCCTACTCTGTTCCTTACCAGCCTAAGAGTCAGACATCCTGTTATTTTATTTTATTTATGGTTTATTTGACATGGATAGTGCACATTAATAAACATAGAATGTAAATGTGCCAGAATTAGGCAAAATATTTTACATCTGTTGTCCATGGACCGATGGTAACAGGTCAATGTGATATATAAACAGGGCAATGTGATATATAATGGACAAAATAAAGTTCTATTTTGACCTATCAATTTCACCAGCAATTGAAAACACTACCTGGGTTTTCAGCTGGCCTTGAATATCGGACAAAAAAACAGTCACTTTGTAGTGTACAGTCATTCTGGGAACTAATTCTGGTCCACCCAGCTGTGCATCTTCATGGGCCGCTAACACAGTCTCAGACACCCCCATGGTGCAGCTGCATGAGCTGCTACAGTTGTGCCCAAAGTGCCCACTGGGACAGGTTGGGAAAGATAGAGTACATGTGCAGGAAGGAGCGCAATAAATGGGGAATCACTGGCAAAGAGAAGATTTTAGAAAAATTAAACATTAAAGTAAGCAATACGAATAAGGTCTTTCAGGGAAACCCTAAGCAATGGACACTGATATTGTAACATTTAAAAGAGACTTCAGATAAATTATTTTTATTCTTAAAATGTTTCAAACAGCATTAAACTTTTATTTTAAACCTACAGTAAATATATAGATGCATTTATCATGAATTTAACCCAATTAATGATGTGTACTTCAAAGTTAGTAACCCACTACCTCTACTCCAAGCATCCCGAAAAACACATTCGATATTTCGTTACTCAGTTAATTGTTTGCAAACACATTTGAAACTTGTTTAAGTAGATGATGCTGCGATGGGCTGAAAGAAGTTGCCTCACACCCATTTTTAATGATGTGGGATTTGTCTATACCCAGAATGCACTGGGCTCCTGTCCAGGCAGGCAGACAGGCTTCTGTGATGTGGTTGCATTGGGCACCATTCCTGCAATCACACATCTGGCCACAGTCAAGGCCGTAAAAACCGTCCGGGCATGTTGCAAGCCAAGATAAAACATCCTCTGGTTAGGATTGGATGCCTCACAAAAGAGGGGGAAAAGAAGCCAAGTTCCTGTAGCATGTCTACCACCTACCAGAAAGAAAATATTAAACTGCACTTCGCTTCACTATTCGTTTTGCGACGCGTCAGCATTCATTAAGTGATCTCATATCCCACATTTGTGGAGTGTCCGCACCACATGAAAGTTGGAAGACAAAAGGCCAGCCCCTTCAGGGAGAGAGGGGTACCAGCAGTAATTGGAACACCTGCTGAGTCCACAGAGCTGTCGTCAAAGTCCAGGAACATGCCTCAAAACAAAGCCAGGTTAATGTGTATATGGCATCTGTTTCAGCTGTGCTGCACGCCCAACACCCAAATCTGTTTTCTATTTGTCTCAGATAGAATCTGGTGGCAAAAATGCCTTTTCAGTATCTTGCTGTAGACAGTATAGATTATGCAGAGTCTGCACAGGAACCTGCACTGGCTGATGTTAATGTGAATTTTCTTCTAAATGATGAAGGTAAACATGTGGTTCTTACCAACTCACTCAGGGTGCTTGTTTTTATAAGTGATGAAAAAGATCTGAAATTCCAAGAATGAAACAAAAATAGTGGTTAAAGAGTAGGGAAAATATTGACCACATCCCTGTTTACAGTTGGGAATATAAAGTATAGACTCTTTCCGGTCCTTGGATGAGAGCGGTAATGGCCTTGATTTTGGTAGAGTGACCGCAGAATGCAAAAGTCTGGCCCAAGACATCTGTTTATGACAGAGCCTATGAAACATGTTACTCCTCTCATACTGTGTGCAGTCTGATTTGCATATGTAGCCCCACTGTTTTCTCCAGGATCCCTTTGGATCTCTCTAGTAATGGCTAAAGGAAATTGTTTTTTTCCATTAAAAAGAAGGATGCTGCAATACTTCCAGCTATTCCCACTACCGCGTGGTAGTAAAATGTATAATTTCAATGTATAATGTGTAAACCTTCTGATTATGTACAGTGTATATGTAAATATATGCATTCTTATGAGAATGTATGTGTAACGATATACAGTATGCCTTTATGCATATGTATATGTTATCATACAGTATATGTCTTTACATATATGTCCTCTGGCTGGCTGACTGTCACCTGCAGCAAGGCTTTCAATAGCATAAATCAATTGTTGTAATCTGGAGATGGTAAAGGTTACAATTTATCTAAAGCATTATCTAAGTATTTGAGTGACCCAGCTTTTGCTTTAAACAGTAGATTTCACAGACTAATATCACTCTGCTGCGTTTTACATATTCAGAAGAGACATAAAGTACTATTACTTGGATGATATGTTATGTTGAATAATATTCTATTCTGTATTTATTTTTTCTTCTGTGAAATATAAATCATGTCTTAAAAGAACTTGAATTTAAATATAACTGAAATGACTTGTGGCACTATATCAGTTAAGAAATAATACCACAAACATTCAAATAATTAACTCAAACGCTGGTCAGTTCATCTAGTACGCATTTAAATAACTTTCCTCAACATGTATGTATAATTATTCAGGTCTGACTTCCTCATATATAGAAGTTCTGCATTACAGAACTTAGCAAAAAACAAAGTAGCACAGGAAAACTGTAAAACGCTGTAAAGCTACAGTCTTAGCATAGGCAACCATGTAAAACTGCATGTACATGGGGGCAGCATGTGGCTCAGTGGTCTAAGCCTGTGTACCATAATCATAAGGTCGCCGGTTCAAACCCAGCTCCCTGGGCGCCCCAACAGGTCTTCTACAAAGAGCAAGTTGAGGGAGGAGTAAAGAAGAATTTCCCCAACAAAGGAACTTCCCCATGGGGATCAATAAAAGTTGTGATTATTATTGTTTTTAATAAACAAAAGCAATTCAGGAAATCATCACTAGAATATAGGGTTAGCATTTATATTCATCTCATGGATCTCTGCAAATATTAGTCAAGCCTTCTGATAAACACTTAGCTTTATGCAATAATTATTTCATGCTGCATTATGGTACATATCGTAGTTCCGGCAAGGTGTGGCAATCCTATATTACCACCTGTAACTGTAAGGTGACTTTAAATCAGCATACCCTGGGGGTCTTGAGCATTAGGACCCAGGCAGTAGCTAAAAATTCTGAGCCCCCTGACAATATGTCAACTTGGGCTCCCTAGTAGGGTCACACTGAAATATTTTGATGGGTGTGGGTGGGGCCTTACGGTCTGGGTATCCATGCTCCTTTGACTGGCCACTCTTATTTTAGGACTTCATAGTTAAAACAAATGGATTCACAGGACAAACGTATCACCTAAAAGTTGTGTGGTGGCTCAAAAGTAGTTCTGCTTCCTCAGACTTCCAGGATTGGAGGGTAAAATATCTATGCACAGCTTTCTGTGTATGGTGACACATGAAGCTCTAATGACTACGGTGCCAATGAATATACTTGCTTAGATTTAGATTGCTACATAAACACTGTTGATTAAAACAATAAAATGATCCTATCTAAATCTATATACACTTCTCAAAAAACTAAATTCATTTCCCAGAATGCTCATCCTTCTCCTTTCAAAGTCCACAAAAGTGCTATGCAACTTTTATGTAAATACCCCTAATTATAATATCAGAATACGAAAAATAACTTTTGGATTGTCCCTATGAGCTTCAAACAATAAAACTAGTTTAAACCTCAACAAAATGCCTAAAATTAGCTAAATATTATTTACATGCTTAAATATATGTTAATAAATAAAATTAAATTAAATAATAAATAAATTTGTATTTACTGCAAATAAACTTCCTTCTCATTATATATATATCCTATTAGTACAAATTACATATGAACCTTCCACTTATTTACTTTTTCAATTAATTTTCTTTTTCGATTTTGTTTTCCAGCATATGATGTAAATGTAAACATAAAATAGGGGCACAAATATTCCAATGTAGCAACACTATAGTTTTCCTCTAGATGGCAGACTTTCCACAGAAACAGAAATAAAGCTTCATATAATAATGACTTTTTACTATAAATGGCATATGCCTATTCTCGTCTATATGCTAGAGCTGTGCAGCACTCAGAGTTGAATTCAGGGTTGGGCTTATGTCTTTTTGTCTCTGCGTATGAGTGTCTGTCTATGTTGTGGGGATGGGTATATGGTCTATGTGCATGGCTGACAGGTGTGTATGTGGTGTGTCTGTGTGGCTGGTGGGGGCTTGCTGCTCCATCCTGGGTGGGGTTGGCCTCCTGGGTATGGTTTCTGGCCACTTTCCTTGCGGTGGTGGCCCAGGGGAGGCTTGGGACTCTCTGGCGTGGGTAGGGTTCTCCACTGGGGGCTGGTTGGCCCCTGGCCCCCTCAGGTCCTCGGGGCCCTGGCCTTGGCTCGTACGGGAGCAGCCGCCCCCATGCGGAGTCGGCTGCCTGCTGCCTCTGGTTCTCTGGGGCTCATGCCCTTGGCTGCGGGACCTGCGTCTGGAGAGGTCTTCTCCCCCGGCTGGAGTGGGGGCGCGGCTGTCATTGGGTCGTGGGGCCTCAGCTCTTCCGTGCTCTTTGGGACCTGCGGTCTGGCTCTTGTGTGGTGTGGTTGCCTCTTACCCTTGCTATTTAGTACATTCCATGATGAAAACACACATGCACACAAGCCCACACATCTCGCCTGCACAATTGAACATGCATGTACATACACTTGCACGCACTCCTCCACGCACACACAACAATTCTGTATGTTTGTAGAGCTGGGTTAATTTCTTTATTTTTTATTTTTGTTTGTGTTCATGAATTTATCAATTTTTGCACTTCTTTCAGATGCTGTTGATCTTTTGCCTTTTTGCTTTACAGGTGCAGCAATTGGAAATTGTGTATTGTGTTTTCTACTTTATTCATATAGTATTTTTCTGTTATTTATTTTTCTTTTATGTTCTTTCTGTTATGTTCTTTTTTTTCCCCCCTCCTAATGTGTCCCTCCTTTTCGGGTCAGCTCAGCCACTGCAATATTTCACATGTGTTAAAAATGAAATAAATAAAAAAAAGAAATCAATCAACATGAGGGACCTATACAGAGTTTATAGAGCCCCTCATGGTAAAGCAAACATGTTTGGCACAGCAGTGCATTCAGACCATGATTCTGCTTGCTTAAGCTGCCGGACAGGACAAAAGGTTAAAAAAAAAAAAAAATAAAAAAAAAAGGGAGAATTGAATTCAGAAGGGCTCTGAAATTGCAATTCAGTTTGCAAATTTGAACTGAATTTTAATTGCAGTTAAAAACAGAGTACCCATCCATCCATCCATCCATCCATTAACTTCCACTTGTCCGGGGTTCAGGTTGCGGGTGTAGCAACTTTAGGAGAGATACCCAGACCTCCCTCTCCCCAGCTACCTCTACCAGCTCTTCGAAGGGGATGCCGAGGCGTTCCCAGGCCAGCCGAGATATATAATCCCTCCAGCACATCCTGGGTCTGCCCAGGGCCTCCTCCCTGTAGGACTTGCACAGAAAACCTCTCCGGGTAGCCGCCCCAAGAGGCATGCGCACCAGATGTCCAAACCACCTCAATTGGCTCCTTTCAAAGTAGAGAAGCAGTGGAGAAACCGAATTTCGGCCGCCTGTATCCACGATCTCATTCTTTCGTTATTACCCATAGCTCATGACCATAGGTGAGAGTAGAGACGAAGGTGGACCAATAGATTGAGAGCTTTGCTTTCCGGCTCAGTTCTTTCTTAGCCACGACGAACTGGTTGAGGGACTGCAAAAATGCAGACGCTGCTCCAATCTGTCTGGCCAGCATTTCATCTCGCCTACCCTCACTCATGAATGAGAACCCTAAGATACTTGAGGCAATACCTCCTTCCTGACCTGAGTTGATCTCATCCCTGCCACTTCGCACTTGGCAATCCACCCATGTCCAGTTGAGAACCATGGTCTTGGATTAGGAGGTGCTAAATCTCATCCCTGCCACTTCGCACTTGGCTGCTAACCACCCCAGAGCAAGCTGGAGGTCCTCAGCAGATGAAGCCAATGGGATGACATCGTCTGCAAAAAGCAGAAAATGCCCTGGCAGAGCCCAACCCACATTGGGAACACGTCCGACTTATTACCAGCAATGCAGACCAAGCTTCTACTCCATTTATTCAGGGACTGAATCGCCCACAGTAGTGGACCATGAACCCATACTGTACTCCTGAAGCACCCCCACAGAACACCTCAGGGAATAGGGTCATAAGTCTTTTCCAAGACCACAAAACACATATTGACTTGATAGGCAAATTCTCAGGCCCCCTCCAGTACCCTCGCGAGGGCATAAAGCTGGTCCAGTGTTCCACGGCCAGGACAAAAACTGCATTGTTCCTCCTGAATTCAAGATTCTACTATCGAGCTCGCCCTCCTCTCCAGTGCCCTGGAATAGACTTTCCCAGGAGAAGTTTGATCCCCCTATAGTTGGAACACACCCTCTAGTCCCCTTTCTTAATTTAGGGGACTACCAACCCAGTCTGCCAATCCAGCAGCACTGTCCCTGACCTCCACGCACTGTTGAGAAGGCATGTCAGCCACGATAGCCCCACAACATCCAGAGCCTTGAGGTACTGTGGGCGAATCTCATCCACCCCTGGAGCCCGGCCACCACGTAGCTCCTCCTTGGATTGCCACCTTATCGTGGTGGAGGGGTTTGTGTGCCTCAGTGACCCTGGGGGCTATGTAGTTGGAGGCAATAGCCCTCTGGTAGGGTCTCCCAAGGCAAAAAGGTCCTAGGTGAGGGGCCAGACAATGAGCAATCCAAAAAAAACCCTGATCAGAAAGAATACTACTGTACCAAGGGCTCGTTTCCCTTGCCGGGACTAGAGTCACTGGGGCCCCACCATGGAGCCAGGCCTGGGGGAGGGGAAACGTTGGTGAAGGCCTGGTGGCCAGGCCTTGGCCTGTGGGTCCCAGCCAGGCATAGCCAAAAGAGGTACATGGGACTGTCCCCAGGGGGGCCCATCACCAGCAAGGGGAATGTCAGGGGTTCGATGCATTGTGGATCGGGTGGTGGCCAAGGGAGGCCCTGGCTTTCAGGACAAAAACAGAAAACTATTTTTTAAAGATAAAAATCTTCACATGGGGGCAGCACTTGGCTCAGTGAGCTAAGCCTGTGTGCTAGTAATCACAAGATCGCAGGTTCAAACCCAGCCTCAGTATGCCTGTGGCTCCTTGAGTAAGGCCCTTAACCCCCAGCTCCTTGGGTGCCCCAACAGGTGGCTGCCCTTCACTTCTGTAACAAGCAAGTTGAGGAAGGCATAAAAAAGAATTTCCCCACAGGAATCAATAAAGTTGTTATTATTCTCAATATTAAAAATTCAATATGAATTACATTTAGACATGTGAACATAAACAACATATACTGTTCTTATGAAAAAATTGTGTTATTCAGAATGAAAGAAAATTTGAGGCATCACCTGTTGAATAAATAATTTAAAAATATTTATTCTATAGAATATTTTTTTTGTATCATGGTGGATGAGCATTTCCCAGAATGCTCCTCTTAATGCCAAAGTCTACAAGATGGAGCCAAGCAATCTGAAAGCAGATTTACTCACTAGATGGAAAATTAATTCAGCAAACCTACAAAACTACATACTGACATAGAATGTCAACATGGTTTGTAACAGCTGTGCCCACTCTCTCCAGAGAGTGATCCATGCAGCTCTATCAACTCATCAAGACATCTACATCAGGAGATGCAGGAGCAGAGCAACCAGAATTATCAGGGACTAGTCTCATCCCAATTACTGTCTTTTTTGCCCGCTGAAATCAGGCAAACATCTTGGAAGTATTATGGCATAAACAGAGAGACTTCTTAAAATGGAACTATCTCAATAGCCTTAGAACTGTGGTTCAGTTAACAACACAACTGCACATGGCACTTAAACATAGATGGATTACTGTACTGTACTTAAAATGCATGCACACTGTACAGTAAGGTATACTATTACTTGAAAATATACACATTGTATACCTTCTATATTTATGCAGTCTTTGGAGTGACCAGGTGTACATTTCACTATATGTTGTATTCGTATAACTATGCACATGACAAATACAGGAATCTTGAAATCTTGAAGCTGTATGTTCAGCCCCATCTTCCACAACCACACCTGTACAGTATATCACATGTATGGTGCTGCAAAACGCCAGTCTGTGGTTCCACCAAGGCCACTTCAGATTTCAAAATCTGAATTGTAAGATGGCGGCGCACGCGGATGCAGCGGCTTCTCGAGCTCCCGGAACAAAGCCTCTGAATAGCACACCAGACACAGCAGATATAGCTTTTTCAGCGCTGAGCATGCGAGTGAAACATAGCGTAACTGATCTAT
>JAABNX020000042.1:17536260-17549557 GCA_015163995.2 Mormyrus lacerda | reverse complement strand
CTGGGTACTAATTTCGTACCAGAACATGGTAGTGCTTTGGTATGACAATAAAGAATCCTTGAATCCTTGAATCCTTGAAAAGACAACTACAGGCAAGTTCACAGGCCAGTTGTAGTTCATTTTTATTTTAAGATAAAGTCAGTATTTAGTGTCATCATGATGCTGATATTTGATGTCCTAGGCCTGCAGTAAATGCATGTGTAAGAAGGTATACCAAAGCCTGATCTCCAGCTGCGATGTGAGAATTGCATGTGCATTACTAGCAATGCCAATATTAATGTCACAAATCAGCCAGCCCTGCTTAGTGTTTTTTATATTTTATCATTACGGTCTCTTGTTAATTGCCTATAGTATGTGAATATGGTATTCAAGGAAGAAATTCATTGTACTTTGTGTATATGGCACTGTTTTCTTAGCTCAGATTGAATTCAGAAGCAGAAGAAACTTAAACTGCCATTAAAATTTGAAGATGCTTTACACAGAGGCACACATATTTATTCAGAATACTATTTTCTCTTATATATTTATTTAACATTCACACTGATGCCCTTGCTTAGCTCCGGTGGCCTGTCCAGCTCTCATCCAGTGAATTAAAATCATACAAGAGCTATGTGTGGTGCTGGAGTCATTTGCGAAGGTCACAGTTTGGTGTCAGGGAGAGAAATTGGTCCAGCTTGGTGATTGCATGTGTTCAAGGCGCAAACCATACAGTCAAAACCATGAAGATCACTGGCAACAACAACAAAGTATCTATTCTCCAGAGCTATGTTCAGAAGGGTCTTGCAAACCATGAAATGCTTCCAGATGGTTCCCACTCTTGATCCAAGATTCAGACTGGACTGGTGAATTGGTGATGAAATTAATACCATAGAGAATTTTCTTATAGGAAAAGTTGAATGTCTCCCCCATAACTAGCTGATTATCATGATTGCAGTGCCAAAGTCCCAAAGTCTTCTCCTACATGGAAAGTCAAACTAGTCCCTCACCTGTGACCAAAGGATCACATGATGTTGTACTGTATATCTCATCAACCGCTAAGGTTGAACTGAAAGACAAAATGTAGTTATTCAATTTTTATTACATTTTCAACTCATATTCAACATCCATCTTTACTCAACACAGTAATGGTGGTGTAAGATACACAGAAATTAAAAGTATCAAACTAAATGAATCTGTGTGAAATATATATGCTGTAGTAGAACACAAATGTGTGGATCTACAAAATACCTCACTGGGAAACCAAAATGTTCCCACACTGCTGATTATAAGTTACTTGTAACCTGCATTATTCATTTAACCAACTGAAGGCCATAATTAGCAGTGTTCCATTTCTTCTTAAAACCCATTGAAACAGTTTTCACAAAGATTCTGACAATTATCAATGTTTTCTTATTTGGGATTCGTTTTTAGGTAAGAACAGAGTCTACGTTTACTCAAGAACATATTTATGTACATTTGAATGCTTATAAATTCAAAAACTGACCCCAAGAACAAGACTGATATCAATTACTACAACACTACTTTTCACCACCATGTCCATCTGACACCCCATGAACATTGACAAGAAAAGCTACTGCAGAATCCTCATAAACACTAACACATATAATCAGTTAAATATGCAGAAACAATAAATGTGCTAATTACAGGGCCTACATAAACCTAATGTACAGTATATTGAAAGAGTAATCCTAGCCCCTGATACACATCCTGGCCCCTGATCCTTTGTACTTTTGTATTTATTGTCCTCACTTCTTTGTCGCCTTCTTTAAGTCCAGTAAAATTGAGTCATTAATAAAAGATACCTGATTCAACCATTTCCTCACCAGAAGTGATTTTTCTTTCACACCAGCACATATATAGGATATAGTACTGAAGGTACCCAGAGCACAGAGGGGAAAGCCACATAACACGAGGAGGACATGCAGATGTTACAGAGCAGAGGGGCTCAAACCCCCAACTGTTGAGGTGTGAGGAAAAAGTACTACCCACTGAGCCACCTTGAAGTCCTACGTTCACATACAGTACAAAGGTAGAGCTGCACCCTCAAACTCACAGATTTCACTGTTATTACCATAGAATGAGCCTGGTTCTGTAGCAATGCTGCAAAGATACACGTTACAGCAGCAATGTAAAAATGAAACACAATGAAACAGAAAAATGCCTGAAATGATGAGAATTCTCTCACTATACCAGCCTTCCTGAGTGATAGACGCACTGCTCTGCCTGTGGTTTGCATGGAGCATCCCCACAGTCACATTCATATTGACAGTTCACCTCAAGCTGCCAAAAAATATACTGCAATAGTACATTTTAAAAGTACATTCAGAAGTTATCCGAGATGAGTCCGATAACTGGAAATATGCCATGACTGTTCTTTAGTTTCAAGCAAAATAATATCCAGAAGAGACAGATGATTTGCTTAATTTAAAATGAAACAAAAAGGTTGTCAGGACAAAATATTAACATTAAAACAACCATGAACATTATTTGAAATGTTCTTTGTGGTAATAAGAGTTACAGTTAAATCTTATAAAATGTGTGCCAGCAAATATATTCAGCTCTTTTGAGAACAGAATCCCTGAAGGTATGCAAAATGAGCATGAACAAAAGAAAGCAATGAAAGTGAAGATACATGCTTATTAAGACAAGAAGCTAGGATGACAGAAACACATCACATGAAGCATGTGGTGATCACATTTAGTTTCCGTTTGTAGAGTGTTTATAGACTTGGAAGGCCTACTCACCCAGTTGGCACCTCTCCCCATGAAATCCTGCTGGACAATTCTGGAGACACTGGCCACTTTTGTGGTCACACTTAACACCAGCAGGACAGTCACACTGCTCTATGCAGCCATCTCCATAAAAGCCAGGGTCACACTCTGGATAAGAGCAGCAGACATGGACATGATGACCACCCCGACGCCAGGCCCATGCACTGCCCATGCCCTCACTGCTGCCAGCTCAGCTGCAGCGTACCTGACTGACATGCAGTTCCTTGGTAGCCTGGCTTGCACACACATGAGCCATTGTTAGCTCTGCACCCTGAGGACTTCTCCAGCACACAGGCACACTCCTTAGTGCATCCTGCTCCATATGTCCAGCTTGGACATGCTAAAGAAAGTACATAAAGAGAACATTTCAGTGAACATGAAATTTCATTGGCTACAATCACAGATAACACACCAACCTAGTTTATCATTCCATAGTAGATTAGATTGTGAGCTGAAATAATTCAAATACTAATAATTACTCAGACTTCCTTATACTGACTCATTTTAGCTGTACTAATGGTACTGTCTACTGATAGTAAGATGGGTATAATTCTATAGTTGTAATACTTCGAGGGACTCAACTTGAACCTATGCAGGAATGGTGTTGTTAACATACTCTTAAAGGTCTGTTAGTTGGGGAAAAACTTTTGATTCACCTAGATGACAGAAGCGCCCATACAGCCCTGGGGCACACAAGCAAGTCCCATACAAGCGGTGACAATGCACATTCCTGGGGCAGTTACACCGGCTTTGGCAGTTTTTCCCAAAATACCCCTTTGGGCAACCTGTCAGCAAGAAAAAACACAGAAGTTTGGTTGGTCTTTGGTTTTCTACCTGAAGCATATCTATGTAAACAATCATTCTTAGAAAGTAAAAAGTTACACAAAATAAAGTATTTCTGCTATGCAGACATCAGATAAACAGTCTGAAGGAAAAAGGTAACAGCATGCTTCTGTAATCCCTGTCAATTCTACACACACGTTAAAGTATTGCACAAAAAGGTAAATAATAGTACAACTATGAGCACTGGTGGCCTTAGTGCCCTATTATTCAAATCTCGGTCCTCGAGGTCCGAGCACTGCTGGTTTTCCAGTCTTTCTTTACCTGTGAGCCAGGTGTGAAGCCTCTGGCTAATGAGAATTAGTAATTATTAAACTAACTACCTGGGAGAACTGAAAACAAGGCCTGGATTTGAAATTGAGGTCCAGATTTGAAGATCCCTGCTTTACATGATGCTTTTACATGAGTGACCTAATTTCGGCTTTCTAAGCATCATGTATAAGGCAATACTCTCACCATCTTCACAAAATTCCCCCTCCATCCCAGGGGGACATTGGCACGTCCCAGTTACTGGATCACAGGATCCGCCATTCTGACACTGGCAGATACTTTGACAAGCTGTACCAAAAGTTCCCTGCGGACACGCTGAGGAGCAAATACATAAGAACTGAGTGTGACCTCCAAAATATGCACACAGCTACAATACAAGGAGTATCCTCTTCTTAAGCCATGCCCCGATGAACCTACTTACACTTCATAAAGTAGAATACTTATAGCTAAAATTAACAATATTAATGTAATGAAGACTTATGGGTGACACTACATTAAGTGCACCAGTATATACTTACGTACTGCTTATGAATATTCTATGTATGCATTATAAATGCATTATGAAGGCACATTTGATGTAAAGTGTCACAACATGTTCATTAGTATGTCAAGGCTTTCCTTTCTGAATGGCAGATGACTGTAAAAGCTTCCAAGTGCCTTTGCTATTCTTGGCTGTGGACACCTTCACAGAAAGAGAACATTTGTTCCCATACATGTTTCTCATTTGTTCTTTATATACTGCTCAAAAAAAATGGAAGGAACACTTTTTAATCAAAGTATATTGATCTGGTCAGTGATGTAGCAGTGGGGGTTGTTGATAAGATTCAGCTACTTTGGTGTTAATGAAATTAACAACAGGTGCACTTGAAGGGCAACAATGAGACGACCCCCAAAACAGGAATTGTTCAACAGGTGGAGGCCACTGACATTTTTCCCTCCTCATCTTTTCTGACTTTTTCACTAGTTTTGCATTTGGCAATAGGCAGTGTCACTACTGGTAGCCTGAGGTGATACCTGGACCCTACAGAGGTTGCACAGGAAGTCCAACTCCTCCAGGATGGTGCATAAATGCATGCCAGTGCTAGAAGGTTTACTGTGTCTTCCAGCACAGCCTCAAGGGCATGGAAGAGATTCCAGGAGACAGGCAGTTACTCTAGGAAACTTGAAACGGGCGATAGAAGGTCCTTTACCCATCAGCAGGATCGGTATCTGCTCCTTTGCGCAAGAAGGAACAGGATGAGCACCACCAGAGGCCTACAAAATGACCTCCAGCAAACCACTGGTGTAAATGTCTCTGACCAAATAATCACAGATTTCATGAGTGTGGCCTGAGAGCCAGATGTCCTCTAGTGGGCCCTGTGCCCACCACCCTGGAGCTCGATTGGCATTTGCCATAGAATACTAGAATTGGCAGGTCCGCCACTAGCCCTGTGCTTTTCACAGATGAGAGATGGTTCACCCTGAGCACATGTGACAGACAAGAAAGGGCCTGGAGAAGCCATGGAGAACATTATGCTGCCTGTATCATTGTTTAGCATGACCGGTTTGGGGGTTGGGTCAGTGATGGTCTGGGGAGGCATATCCATGAAGGGACGCACAGACCTTGACTGCCATTAGGTATCAGGATGAAATCCTTCAACCCATTGTCATGCCTTACGCTGATGCAGTAGGTTTTGGGTTCCTCCTGGTGCACGACAATGCCCGGCATCATGTGGCAAGAGTATGCAGGCAGTTCCTGGAGGATGAAGGAGTTGATACCATTGACTGGCCTCCACGATCGCCTGACCTAAATCCAATAGAACACCTCTGGGACATTATGTTTTGGTCCATCAAATGCTGCCAAGTTGCACCATGGGCTATTGAAGAGCTCAGTGATACCCTGATCCAGATCTGGCAAGAGATCCCCAAGGATACCATCCATCGTCTCATGACGTTGTAAGGCATGCATACAAGCACGTAGGGGCCTACTGAGTATGATTTTGAGTTGTTGCAATGAAATTTTGGCAAAATGGACTAACCTTCCGCATCATTTTTTCACTTTGATATTCGGGTGTCTTTGAATTCAGCCCTCTGTAGGTTGATAACTTTCATTTCCATCAAACAATGTGGCATCCTTTCATTCCTAACACATCATATCAGTCCATATCAGTATAGATATCCAGCATGATTGTTTTTCTCATTGAGATCTGATGTGTTTTCAAAGTGTTCCTTTAATTTTTTTGAGTAGTGTATATGATTATTAGAGTCATGCTGATAATGTAAGATATGTAAATTCAAGGGACAAAGGCAAACCACTGGCCTTTCCAATGGATATCCTGTGCCAAAATACCAACCATGAGAACTAGATGGAATTTTAAAAACCAGTTATGCTCTGGGAAAGCACTCACTCTCATTACAGATGATTCCAGTCCACCCCGGAAGGCAGTCGCATTTATTGTTCTCCTTAGCACATATTGCCCCATTTTCACAGTTTTCACAACTGAGACTGCAGTCATCCCCAAAAGTGTCATCCAGACACACTGAAATGGATAATGAGAGAAACAAACGCCCATCTGACACACTGGACACAGAGTCCATCCTAATCTCCATAGAACGAAAAGGCACATTAATAAGCTCAGAATGTGGAGTGTCTCCCTGCTGTACCGGTCTTGCTACTGAGAGTGAGTTCCGCCCAGGCGTCATCTCCACTCTCCTCTTCATCTTCATAGGCTTCGTAGGCTGAGTCTGCATCATAGTGTAGGAGCTCTGGAAGCTGCCGGAATAGCAGGCCTGGCAGCTGGCGCACATCTGCATCCTCATCGTCACTCTCATCAAATTCACTCTTCTGCTGACCTGCAATGAAACAAGTGAGTGAGTTTATCATGGGCAGGTCGGACCATGGCCCCACCTCTCCAGATTCAGCATGAATGTAGACTGCAGATCGCAGGTATCCTTCCTCTGCTCTCCTAAAGTCATATCAAAACTTTCAAAGCTTATTAAAAGATTATCAAAACTTTACTTCCCATATTACCACAGGAGCAATAAAGTATGTATGTATGCATGTATGTATGTATGTATGTATGTACGAGTGTATCTATCTGTCTATCTATCTGTTTGTTTATCCAGTTTCAAAGGTGAGAAGAGAGAGCAGATAAGGGTTAGGGTTAACAACTTATGTAAAACTAATAATGTGCTTATATCAGAGGTGGGGCCAGGGAGGGGCTTGGGGATCATAGGGGCTACCCCTATGATATCCATAGCACCCCTTTAGCACCCCAAGACATTTCTGTGGTTTATTTAGATAGTTCTTTATTTTTAATACGCAAATACTATAATTTAATATCTCACCTTGTGTTTATCACTGAATGTCACTGTAACTGTCATACAGCGGGCACTGTGTATGGGCACAGGTGTCTGTGTACATGTCTCGGGGATGTTACAGTCGAAATTAAACTGTAGTGGCCGGCACATTAAGGGGAAACCCTAAATTCCAGAGCATCCTCATTAAAAACTCAAGCAGCTCCATAGCACCAGAAGATCTCTGGAGCTGCTGCTGGCTAGTGATGGTAGAGTTTGACAGTGTGTATGCATGTACCTCAGAATGGGACTCAACAACAAAATATCGAGCAAAGAGTAGCTCATGTCATCTCTTCTGATTCATGACCCTAGCTAGTGGACCAGCATAGTTGTGCTGGTCTACCTGCACATGAAGCTCATCCACCAGTAATATTTCATTAATGATATTGGGCCACCAGCACCAAAACACAACATATGCTGGTATAATCAGCACACATTATGCTAGTCTGTTTTTTCCAGCAGGTTTAAAAATAATGATAATGCTTTGTGGCCATTTAGTTACCATTCACGTTTTTATTTATCAAGTAGGTTGTAATTAATTTGCCTTTTATTTTAATTCAGTAATAATTAATTTACGAAGAGTACCTGCACATCAACAAACTAGGGTGGTGCAGTGGTTAGTACTGCTGCCTCACAGCAAGACGGTGCTAGGTTTGGTCCAGGGTCCTTTCTGTGTGGAGTTCCCATGCTTTCCCCATGTTTGTGTGGGTTCTCACTGGGGGCTCCAGTTTCTTCCTACAGTCTAAAAGCGTGCAGGATGGGTTAATTGGTGTGTCTAAATTGGCCTGGTGTGTTGGTTCCCATTGTTCCTGAGATAGGCTCTGGTGACCCCAGTTGGGATTAAGCAGTTTTGAAAAACGGATGGACACCGACAAACTATGTAAGGACGGATACACCACAGCTTCAATATATTGAGCATCTCTATATTTTGTTTCTTCCATCTTCATGAAGGCAACATGTAATGCAAAATAATAATGAGTGAAATATATTGCTCAAGAATCAAGAACAAAATCATGATTCATATCTTACCTAGAATCATGCAGTCCTACGTAAAATGCATATGTTTTTTTTAATTGGGTAACGATGGTCAAATAGAATGAATTGGAGTAAATTGTCTTTAGCTCAGAAATGTAGCAAAGTTAAAGTAAAAATTGCAGCAACTTAAAATATTTAATTAGTGGAACTTTATTGATCCCTGTGGGGAAATTATTTTTACGCCTCCCTCAACTTGCTCTATTTTTTTTTGTAGAGCAAGCTGTCCGCGAAGGGAAACCACCTGTTGAGGTGCCCAGGGAGCTGGGGGTTAAGGGCCTTGCTCAAGGAGCCACAGACATGCTGAGGCTGGGTTTGAACCTGTGACCTTGTGATTATGGCACAGATGCTGCCCCATAACAACGAAATGTGTCCTCTGCATTTAACCCATATGTGACTTTCGTGACATAGCAGGGGGCAGCTAATTCAGCACCCGGGGATGGTACCATGCTCAGGATACCTCAGTGGTGACTGGCTGGTGGGGGATTCGAGCCTGCAATCTTCCCTAACCATTAAGCCGCCACTGACCACTTTAAATTTACATTAAAGTACAAATAAGGAAAATAAATCTACTTAAGAACAGTAACAAAATATTTGTACTTCGTTACTTTACACCTTTACAAGCAAATGGCGCCCTAACAGGAGAAGCAAGGCACCCCACCAAATAAATATAAGGCTCTTAGTTTTAAAAAGATGGTTCCCATTACCCTCACAGTTACAGCCATCGGTATGCAGTCTGTCGCCAGCCTCGCAGTGGCACTCATAGCCCCCAGGGTAGTTCTTGCAGAAATGACTGCAGCAGGCTTTGCCAGTTTCACAGTCATCAAAGTCTATAGAGGCAGGCAGAAACCAGAATGTCACTGTCGTATAGGCTGTATCACACATAGGACAGGCTAAACGATCTCTATGCACAGACAAGGAAAAAATGGTGTGGTAGTGTGGCCAAATGGCGCTGGATTAAGGCTCCAGTCTCTTCGGGGGCGTGGGTTCAAATTCCACCGCTACCAGAACTTTTATGGCAGTGTGTGGTTTACTGGGCTGTGCCTGTAATCACAAGGTCACTGGTTCAAACCCAGCCTCAGCATGTCTTCTACTATTATTATTATTAAAATCATATATGCCAGTGTTTCTCAAAGCAGTCCATGGAAATCCCATTACTGTCCATGATTTTGCTCTCTGCTAATTCCCCGGGAGTTGGGAGGTCCCTGAGGGCTGTTTTTGAGAAACACTGACATATGCAAAAGTCAGGAGTCACAAGTCAGAGATGGTTAAACAAGTCATGTCAAGTCATGATCAATCCTTAGGTAATTTCACCATAAGTAACTATGATAAATGTAATAGTGATCAATTTAGTTATTATTATTTAATACATGTAATAGTGATTAATTCAAAGAATAATTTTTATGTGTATTAATATTAGCATCTCTCTTAGTAAAATGTTCTTGTAGTAAACAATTCAAATATGTAGAAATATTACATCTTTTTATTTTGAAAGGAGCATATTTGCCAGTGCATTTAACTGTGTTCAACAACTTACATCTTCAGAAAAGCAATGTCATCTATAATATAATGCCAATAAGAACACTTGGCCTCTTAAAATTAAAGGAAGATGTTAATTTGGATATTGGATAAGTTATTTCTGTTTTACCAAACTGTGTTTATGGGCCTTGAAATATAGAATGAAATTTGAAATTCTTGTTAGCATGTCTGATATTTATTCCCATGTTTTGAATACTGCTGTCCTTTTTTTCATCTGCGGAAAACTTTGTCATCAAATTTTAATGTTTTTGATATTGATGCTGCTGTGGTTACTTCATGCTAATGCACTGAACTGCATTCACTAACTAATCACTTGTGTTGCACATCTTGCAGGCGTTTTGTGGTTTCTGTCGTTTGTTAGCTTGATGGGCCAAATGACTTCCTCTTGTTTGTAAATTTCTTATGTTCTTGTGGAGTCACAGGAGTGACAACAGGAGTAACATCAAGGTGGAGAATAATATTAATTCTGATGATAGAATGTTAGATAGAATTATGCAATTTATAATAATTTTAATGCAAGTCTCAAGTCACCAATATCCAAGTATAAGTCAAGTCAAGCGTTATTCACAAATTTGAAAGCAAGTCTTAAAACTGATAGTTGAGTCCGAATGGAGCCAAGTCATAGAACTCATATCGCCCATCTCTGCCTATATGTTTGAAGGTATGAAATAGGAAATACTAACCTACACAGGTTTTATTATCATCAGCTAGTTGGTAACCTTGTGTGCAGGAGCAGAGGGGTCCGTTAGCAGTGTGTTGACAGGTATCAGAGCAGCCTCCGTTGTTCTTCTGACAGCTGTTAACAATCTCCATCTCAATTCCTGGAAAGGTTTTGAGTAAAAAATAAGGAGAGCACTACCTACCCAAATATTTACCTTAGAGAGTTTATGTAAATGGCCATACTCACGATAGCAGTGCTTCCCGTTGATTCCCAGCTCAAACCCAGGGCTGCACATACATTTAAATGACCCAACGGTATTGATGCAGCGATGGCTACATTTTGCTTGCCCTGAGCTACACTCATCAATATCTGTAACAGAAGATGATTAGCAAATAAGCATGCAACAACAGCAGCTAAGCATGGGTAGATGTACACCCAACGCTGTGAGAACACAGACATAGAAGGAATGGCTGTAGTATGCAGTTAAGGTAGCTATGTGGTGGATACTTTTCATTGCTATTTATTAAGTGATATGAGATGAGGTGATTCTGAGGGTTTTATTCTCAGGATTTTTATGCTGCGGCTTTGTCTGTAGGAACATACCCATGCAGCTTTTACTATCGGCAGCCAGACTGTAGCCCAAACGGCAGCTGCAGAGCGTCTGACCTTCTTCACTGCTGCAGTGCTGGGCACAACCACCATTTCGATCCATGCAGGGATCTTCCACTGTACCATTCCAGGGACCATGACAAAGGAAACCATACAAAATACATAAGGCAAAAGCCTAAATTTATGGTGTGTACTGTTCAGTAGACTATATGCACTTTCAATTTGTTTTGTGCTATATGTTAGATGTGTGCACTTTATGTATCTTGCTACTGTATTGAAGAGAACTTCCCTCTGGAATAAATAAAGTATTTCTGTTATTTTCTTATCTTTATAGAATACAGTAAGCCCTCATTCGTGATTCGCGAATTCACAGATCTGCAAAAATTTCATTGGGACCGAACTAATTTGCATCCACGATTCTTTCTCAAATCCCTGTTTGTTTTATGTACATACTGGACTATATCTTTACATCAGGGCTACTCAACGCACGGTCCTCGAGGTCCGAGAACTGCTGGTTTTCCAGCCTTCCTTTACCTGTGAGCCAGGTGTGAAGCCTCTGACCAATCAGAATCTGTAAATATTAAACTAACTACCTGGGAGAACTGAAAACAAGGCCTGGATTTGGAATCGAGGTCCAGAGTTGAAGAGCCCTGCTTTACATGATGCGAATCCCATTCGAAAAGTTAATTCCCTTTGGAACTGTCATGACCTGCTCATCCGATAATCCCGTGTGCCACACCCCCTCATCGACCTCGTGTGGAATCCCCATATGATCAGCGCTGTTTCGAGTTGCTGTCATTAGTCCTGTGTATTTAAGTCTGAGTTTAAGTATGTTTCACGAGCCCGTCTTTAACGTCATTTTGAGTTTGCTGCCTGTTCTGTTGTCCTGCTTGTCTATATCTTTTGATTAAACCCCGTGTTCCCCGATTCCTTGCGTCCTGTCCCTGCCTCCCCGGTCTGTACATATAGTACGTGTCAGGAACGCTAATGGTTACACACTATTATACAATATTAGAAAATAGTTAATTTACTATTTTGTAATAGTAAGTACACGGTAACTTTCTTGAAAGATGCTAATGTTTACGTACATAGCAAATGTGTCCGGTTTTCCATCTCAAGACGTATTTGCTATAAACATTGAAAGGGTTGATTTTTAAAGGTAATGTATTAAGCTAACTTTTAAATGAAATTAAAATGTTTTGGGAGCATATTTAGGGTTTAAACTATAGAAATAAGCACATATTACCATTTTTAGTGACTCTACCAAACATCCGCGAATCATTCTCATTCGCGACAGGTTCAGTGTCAGAGGTCTGTACTACTAACTTTTGGTTTACAGAATTATCCACTATATTATGCATATTAACTGCATACGTCCAGTTATTTCTTTAAGCATCCACTACAACGCGGCCTTGGATTCTGGGTAGCAGAGGTGGCCTAATGGGTAAGGAGGTGCCCTTGTAATTGTAACGATTGCTGGTTCAAACCAACATGGAGGTACCCCGAGAAAGGTACTTTCCCTGGGCACTGAATTAGCTGTCCTCTGCTATGTAACATGAGGGTTAAATGCAGAGGACACATTCTGTTGTTGTGCTGTGGTACTGTATGACAGCTACAGTAATCACTTACCCTTTTCTCAATCCAAAACGGATTTTTTTCTGTCTACAGCTGTTACAAAGAAATTTGCTTTGTGGTTAATTTAGGTAAGCCTAGGGAATACATTGCCATTCATTTAGTTAGTATATCTAAATATGCCTGGCTTCTGTATATTTTCATGTATTATGATTTGATACTCTTATTTGGTCAATATAAGCTGCACTCCAACATATTTTTAACTAGAGCAGCAGTACATCGTGACCATTATCGTCAAAAACCCAATCTGAATTTCTGATTGCAATGGAAAAAGAAATAAATCCGACCAGATTCAGCCTTTATCATCCTTGCTTGGTTTAATTTTTGTTTGGCAGGACAGTGGAAAAATGACATAAGCATTCAGCACTGATAAAGTGCAGATATGTGTATGCATGTAGTAGTGATCTCACATAATCTCCATTTTAAATGGGAAAGCTACAAAAATTGGCAAGTAGGACAACAAGAACACATCAAAACATAACAAATTGAATGCTGTCAGAATGAAAAAATTGTATTCCCCCAAATGGCCCTGTCCGGGGGGGGGGGGGGGGGGGGGGGGGGGGGGGGGGGGGGGGGGGGGGGGGGGGGGGGGGGGGGGGGGGGGGGG
>JAABNX020000042.1:17488084-17502881 GCA_015163995.2 Mormyrus lacerda | reverse complement strand
GTTGTATTGGGAAAAAAGAAATCTGATTTTTTACTTCCCCAGTTACACGGCTAATGTGTAAAATAGTATAATAATAATAATAATAACATGAAAAGCAACACAATATGTTATATATATATACACACACACACCTTACTAAGTTACTAAGTTATCTTCACTAACCATACTCATTCTTTCATTCTTTTATTCATAATAATGAAAAATAAAGTTACGGAGTATGACATTAGGGGCTGTGCATAAAGACATTTTCTAACAACTCAAGTCACTGCCACAACGGCATCTGTTTGGATTAAAACGATACAATATAGTAACACTGTAGCTGACTGAGTAAAAAACCATACAACATACATACTAAAGCGAAGGATATTCACGTTTTACAAGTACTAAGACCATCGATTATTTTCAATTTAGATAAGATAAAATCACATTTCAGTTGTACATTATTATACTACTAATCACGTTGCTTCCTATTACAGAAAGCTACCCGCCCACCCAACCAAATTAAGAAGCGTGTATTTTATTTTACTTACATATCAGGCTGTAGCTCCATACACGATGTAAAGTGTATATTGGCGAGTAATGCCGTGCACAGCAGTGGAACTGTAGATGTCATTGTAAAATAACATTCCCGAAAATTCATGATACTGCAAATTTCAAATTTAAGAGCACCCTTGTGGTGACTTAGGTTGTGCCCCTATAGGTACGAACAAGGCATCCCTGTTTTTCCTTAACTGCTGGAAACACAGACAAGCTGCTTCCTAGTGAAGACTGTTTAACGATGTATAAGGACGCTTCACAGCATATTGCTCATCTCTTTTGCCAGGACGACCAGATCAGTTTTTTTCTCCTTTTTTCCTCAATGTCGACTACTGGAGTACTTTCCAACTACTATTACTAAGAGCAACGTTATTAAAATAAAATAAAAAAACATAGTTTAATGGTATTGTGTATGTTCACTATAGCTGTCACCAACAAAATACAAAACCAGCTGTTTTAAGGATGCTAAGCAAACAAGCACCGACAACAGAATCAGGCACATGATCTGACAGGCAGTCTACCCTAGTCTTATAGTTTTGCTTAACACATTTCTCAAATGACAATTAACATTTGCAAATGATGTTCCGTGGTGCAGAAATGACATTATGGTGTGGGGATTACATTTGTTGTTTTTCAAATGTTGTCATTTGAGAAATGCACCAAAGCAATAGAGAGAAACAACAATTCATTCATTCTACTTAGCATTATTTATTCATTTTATTTATATATTACTACCCACTACACCTTTTTGATAATTATCAATGATTTAAAGTGATCTTGCCCAGATTTATCCTATCTTACATCAAGGTTTCCAAGCATATTTTCATAGTTTGTTTTTATAAATGGCTATGAAATTGTTTTGTCTTGCTTGTGTGTTGCTTTGGAGCATTTCTCAAATGACATTTAAGGCATTAGTTAATTGTACAAGTCATTACATACATAAATTTGGCCTGAACTGAAGAATTTCTCAGGGAGGGTCTAAAGTGTTAGACTGATCACTGATCAACCAGTTCCCCAGGATAGCTCAGAGGTGCATCTCAAGCATATATCGATAGGGCACAGCATAGTGTTACAATTTGACAATGGAAGAACAACAAGGAAATTAACAGTGCCAACAGCCAATAAGAAGAAGAGGAATAAGGCTGCACTGTGGAAAGGAAGGGAGGCAAAACATAATAATAATTAATAATAATAATTGAACCCTTTATTGTCCCCGTGGGGAAATTCTTTTTTACGCCTCTCTCAATTTGCTCTTCGTAGAGCAAGCTGTCCGCGAAGGGCAGCCACCTGCTGGGGCGCCCAGGGAGCTGGGGGTTAAGGGTCTTGCTCAAGGACCCGCAGACATGCTGAGGCTGGGTTTGAACCTGCGACCTTGTTCAAAAAAACAGACAAAACAGAGGAAGAGGTAGAAGACGCTGAAAACAGGCACGTTCCTGATGAAATAAGGGCCACAATTGTAGACAATATCCTCAATCAAGGCCTTACAATGATCAAAGTTGGTCGAACATTACACCCAAATATCTGGAGAACAACTCTGTTCAAATTGTTCAAATTTTTCATAGAGACAACAGGTATGTAATCCAACAATGTGCCCTGTCTTGTAATATCGTATACTTAGTGCAGTACTTCAGGTTACAGTTGTATTCTTGTAGTATACAGTAAATTTTCTTTATATAGTTGCATACTGGACATGTACTGTAGCACACACACATATGTATGCATATTTACAGTGTGTACATATGTATACATATTTGTGTGTTACGGAATATGTACAGCATGTATAGCTTTGTACTGTTGAAATTGATAAATGCCATTCAGAAGAAATGCATCCTTGTGCATTTCCAATCATTTTCATCAAAACCACAAAAATTTGTTCTAATGACAAAATGGCTAAGCATTTTGACCTTGTTCATAAATGATGGCACAAGAACGTATTATTCTGGTGGCACTGACAAGATCATTGACATAAATATTTACTTTTGATGAATAAACTAAGTATTCTGAAAAAGTCATGTGTTGCTGTTTGTACGAATTGTTTCTAGAAAACGCACTTTTTTGCAAATGTTAAGGATGATTCAAGAAGTGTACCAAAGTGACTCAGAAAAACTAATTTTGGTGGCACTGACTAATTCATTGGTGGAGTTATTTACTTTTAAACCATGAGTTAATTGTTTTGGATAAGTTACAGTCTTTTGCAGCTAAACCATAACTGTATGCATGAACTGTTTAAGAAATGCTGTTATAGTCTTGAGAAGGTTAAATATGCTGTACGTGTTTAGGCTGCCCCTTCTCACTGGTGTTTTTGTGTCTTGTTGGACTCGTTGCTTATTTTATAACTTGGCCGTATGTTAACTTATAACACAGCTGCTTACATGCACAAGCCTTCGTCCTTTGCTCCTCCTCAGTGACTGCAACCGTGGTGAGTTTTAATTAAGCTTGCTTAATTGCTGTCAGCAGTTGTGATTGCTGGAAGGGCAGGTTATCTGCTTGCGCTTTTCACGATTTCTTACTGACCTGAGTAATGAATTTTGGGTTGGCTAGCGTACATTGACTGTTTAGCATGGTGTTGTTAATTGGCATCTATTATTGTTTTTCTCAAGTATTCTTGGTCTCTTGAACTTAATTACTTGTTTTACTCTACAGACTTGAGTTTTGTGGCATATGTTCATTTTTAGTACCTGGCAATGCAGCTCATATACTCCCGGGTTGCACTTAAACGTCTTCACTGCCATATCCGTTTCGATTTAGTATCGTACAACCTGTGCCAATCACTTAGAATTGCCCAACGCCTTCATTAAATTCACTGCTTGAAAAAAGGGCCCTCAGTTATTATGCCTCTAACATGGCGACCCCGACTGTATGGACATATGATTGTGCTTGCTGGCGTGACACTAATGCCAACTGAGGAATAACTCATGATAATCTTTCTCCCCTTCCAAATTTATCTTCACCTTTTTCTCCTAGTTGTGTCAACTTTATTCTTGCCTTGTTGAAAGCTCATTCCTCTCTGATCAACGACCTCATTATCCAGAAGAAAGTGGACATATTTTGTATTTCAGAAACTGGTCACCATTTACATTTGAACATGCTGACTTCCCCCAGGCTACAACTACCTGTTAAAACCCTCATTTATACGGAAGAGGGTGTGGATTGGCTGTCACATATAGATCTACTATAAGAATAAAACAACTTTCATTTTTTGATGCCACTCTTAAGGTTGCTTCCACCAGATGCTCGCTTTTCTCCTTGGGTCATCCCTGAGCTCAGAATAATGAAGGTCACTGACTGGCCTTTATAGGGACATCCTAAAATACACCCTATTTTTACTCCTCAAGCATAAGTTGTGCTAAGTCTATGCCACAAACACTCTTTAGGACTATTAAACAACTCATACCTCCTGTACTAACATGCTACCAGACAGCTGAGCAGTGTCAGGCATTTTCCATTTTTTTTGATAACAAAATGAACCAAATCTACCATAATTTTCCTCCTACTTCTCAATCTTTCTCCCCCTTAACTTTGACTGCACTATTCCAATTATTAAACTCTCTTTTATGCCTTATAAGTATGACTCTATCACTGTCTCTGAATTCATCCTTAAGTCTAATCCATCCTCCTGTCAGCTTGTTCTGGTCCCTAAACATCTACTGAAAGCATGTTCTTCTATAATCAATTCTCCAATCGCATCTCTGACAAACACGTGTCTCTCTTCTGGCTATGTCCCTTCTGGCCTCAAAACTGCTGCAGTTACTATCCCCAAGAAACCTGAGTTGGATCCATCATCTCTCTCTAGCTACGGACCTCAAGATCAAGATCTCAAATCTTCATTTTTTGGCTAAAGTGATGGAAAGAGTTGTAGCTACATAACTGCATGCCTTTCTAAATGGTAATGCACTATATGAGCCATTCCAGTCTGGCTTCTGTAAACAGAACAGCACTGAGACAGCTCTTCTGCATTTTGTGAATGATCTCCTCTGGTCTGCCAATATTCTTTCCATATTCTTATCCTCCTTGACTTAAGCTCAGCAGGTAAACCATGATGTACTCATTTCTCACCTCTCTTCCATTGGTATCACAAACATAGCCCTTCAGCAGTTCAGGTTATATCTTACTAATGGACAACAGTTTATCACACTATAGGTCTACATAAGTCCTCCACCTCTCCTGTTGTGAGTGCTATCCCTCAGGGATCAGTTCTCTGGCCCCTCCTCTTGCTTATTTACATCCTGCCCCTTAGTTAAATCATTCGCAGATATGGCTTTAACTTTCACTTCTATGCAGGGGATATTCAGTTATATCTCAATATTTAGTCAAACTTCACACATACAAAACTGAATACTGTTTGGTCCAAAATCATTATATATAAATCCTCCAGTTTCTCTGTTTGTTTTGATGGTGTCCCTGTAAAACCTGCTACAGTATTCAGAAATCTTGGTGCACTATTTGACTCTACACTCAACTTTAATCTACATATAAAATCCCTCTCAGAAATTGCATTCCTTCACCTCTGTAACATTGCTCATCTATGGTATTTCTTTTTATCCAGTCCTGATGCCCAAACTCTGGTTAATGCTTTTATTATGTCCCATATTGACTACAGCAACTTCCTTTTTGTTGACCTTCCTGCAAAATTTATACAATAGCTTCAGTATATTCAGAACTCAGCAGCTAGAATACTCAATCACACTAAATTATCTGCTCACATCACACCCATCCTCTCTCATCCACACTTCTTAGTGGTTAAGTTTCGTATCAAATACAAAATATTGCTTCTCACTTATAAGGCTTTGCTTAACCTTGCTCTTCACTTCACTACAGTGAACTCTTGACTCCCTACTCATCCTATCGCTCTCTCAGATTCTCTAATAATAATCTCCTTGCCGATACACGCACTAGACCCTCGAGCATGGGCAGCAGGTCCTTCACTGCCGTGATCCCCAAACTATGCCACTCTAACAATTACCCCATGACTGGTCTTTCACTTCCTTCAAATCAGAAGGAAGACATTTCTTTTCCTTGAACATTTCTGTTCTGTCTCTTCCTTATTGTTTTTATTACTTTTTGTGTGCATATGTGCGTAAAGTGACCTTGGGATTGTGAAAGGTGCTGTGTAAATGCAATTTATTATTGTATTCAACGTTGTACCAGAAGTCAATAACCACCAGGTGGCAACAGAGACCACCAAATAACATTGTATATGCTAAAATATTAAGTTTAAAAAGTTATACTAAACAGCATCTAATTTTATCCAAAACGTACAGTCATCATATGGCACATTTTGAATAAAGTTCTAAGGTTTGGTGCCATTTCTAGAATTTATTGCTAACTCTGCATGCTCCATGTAAAATGACACCGTATGACCAATACACCAAGGAGACGTTTTCAGCAAAAAAAAAAAAAAGAAATCAAGAATAGATTGGATTAATATTCAAAAAGTATTAATAAAATTGACACATTTTTTCTCTTATTCATTAGGTCACAAAAGTATGTTATAAAATTAAAGAAAACTACGGTGCCGATGGACATATGACACATAAATAGATGCACCCCCTTATAAGTTAATTTGCACCACCCTTGGTACACTGCTAAATTCATGCTTCATTTTGCATAACAGCGAAATGTGTCGCTTGCATCTAACCCATTTGTGACATTTAACCCATATGTGACATATGTATTGAACATGCGTGGTCATGGTCATTGTATGCATACAGCAGTGATATAGAGCAAATGTATTGAAACAAACACAAATGTCATTTGACCTACCCCAAACTACTAAACATCCAAAAATTAATACACAATAAGCACACAGATCCCCAATACAATGTTGGCACATCAAAACAAAAAAATGGCAATGACAACAGGAGTCCCTCCTGATGAGAATTAAAGGAACATGGCATTAAAATTAATGTCTTGCTGATCTAGACAATTAGTGAACAATGTCTCCATGTCCTCCTGATATTGAGAGATACACATAAAGATGCCATTTGCTTCAGTACATTCTCCCTCCATGATCTCTCTGAGGGTCTAGCACCAAGCAATACAGAGGTCTCTCTCATATTGCAATGTTTCTATATGAGATCAGAAGTAAAGATCAGTTTTAATCAGGTAAAATGTTCATCATATTCATATATTCAATCATAACAATATTACAAACATTTCAGAATAACTTTAATTCAGGATTTGATTCAAAAATACAAAAAAAAACTAAAAAATAAGAAGTAATTGCAATAAACACTAAAGTACTTTGCACTGTTATCCTCTTCAATCCCTTCAATCACAGCTTGTATACCAGGTGGCAGTTCTGCATACTGTAGGTGTATCTGGACACCATACACAGAGGCTCAAGAGTTTCCCAAACTAAACATGGAGCTTTCTCTGTCCAGCAGGCAAACCTTTGTCCACGTCTTCTTCTTCTTGCTTTTATAATCGCGTTTTCTTTCTTTCTTTCTTTTTCTATTTGTTGGTTTGCCTATTTATAAATGTATTATTATTATTACTTTTGTAATAAGAGATGAATACTACATTTTACTCCTTTACTCAGTGGAAATAAATAGTCTAGTAAAAAATAAATGTGCATTTAATTTATCCTACACATCTACACAACAACAGTACTTGCTAGCAAACTTTGTTACTGTTACTTAGCTAACAATAGAATTTCAAGCTATTTCAGCTGTCTCTTTAACAACTTTTCAGAAGTCAGACAGTTACTAGATATATCCATCAAGCTTTGTATACGCCCACTACTCTGTCCCACTGAAACTTGCATCACCAGCCACAAACTGTTCACCCTGCTACCATCATGCAAATAATACCACAGCATCAAGTGCCAGAACAGCAAACTCTGGGACAGGTTCTTTCAGAGGAGACCAGGATGCTGATCTCCAGCTAGTATCAGCCACCACCCAAGCCACTACCTCCACTTACCATTGCGCCTGTTTGATGTGCTGTTATTTGCACATACAGCCTTTATAAGGTGTTTATGGTGTAATGTATTTTGTATTGTGTATATTGTATCGTCTACCACATTGTGTTTTGTACTGCATTTTGTGAAAAAATATATATATATATCATATAAGAACATAAAAAAATTACAAATGAGAGAAGGCCATTCAGCCCATTAAGCTTGTTTGGGGAGAACTTAACTAATAGCTCAGACTTGTTAAAATCTTATCTAGCTCTGATTTAAGGGAACCCAGGGTTTTAGCTTGCACTACACTAGCAGAAAGTATTTCATACTCTAAATACAGTGCTTTCACAAATTCATTTTAAAATGTTCTCCCGCTAATTTCCACTTATGGCTACGAGTTCTAGTATTTCAACTAATGCTGAAATAGCCATTTGGCTGAAGAGCATCCAGACTTGTTAGAATCTTATATACCTGCATCATGTCGCCCCTTAGTCTCCTTTGTGTGAGGCTAAACAGATTCAGCTCAGCTAACCTCTCCTCATAAGACATTAATCTAAGACCAGGAATCATTCTCGTAGCCCTACATTGTACACTTTCCAAGGCAGCAATGTCCTTTTAAAGGTATTGCAACCAAACCTGCACACAATATTCTAGGTGGAGTCTTACCAAGGAATTATATAACCATAGCATCACCTCCCTTGACTTAAACTCCACACACCTAGAGATGTAACCCAACATTCTATCGGCCCTTTTTATTGCTTCCCCGCACTGGGAAATGGAAGCATTAACATAAACATAGAGTTGTTTCTCATAATCAGCTACTTGTCTCCAGAATTAACTTTTCGGCACCAGTCTCGACCTCCATATCGCCAAAATACAACGATGGACAGACAAACGACATTACTAATTAATTTTTTTGTAACTGGGCAGAAATTAACATTAAAGTCTCGAAATATCCTTTTGGCGTCGGTCTCGGAGTTATTAGAACTCTTTCGGTTTTTGAATGACGAGCTACATTTGGACAGGAAAGCTCCGTTGGAGTGTTATTTTTTCTGCACCAGCTTAACTTCCAGAGATTCGGCCCCTTGGGAGTGGCGTCTGAGTATGAACCAATCAGTTTAGACAGGGGCGTATTTCTGAGGGAAAGCCGGTGAAGAAAAGAATAACGCGGCAGCGGCAAGAGATACTGTGCCTTTAAGGCTGACATCTATGGTGCCTTCCTTGCTGAGTGATTTCCTGTTTCGAAGCTACTTGACATTTTCTGAAAGCTCAGCGTCGTTCCGTATCTGTCGGCATTATTTTCAGTCTTTTCCGCATTGCAAATGGTGTGAATCTGTCAACACGGATGATACTTCACCTGTATTGTAGAAAACAGAAGTTTTTTTTCTGTAAACCCATAACAGACACTGTTGGGCTTCATACTTAAAGGGTAAGTCTAAATTTAGTAGGTCACAACAAGGCCGTGTTTAAATTTCATTCTGGGTTTGGCGAATTAGGCCGTAGTGTATTTTTAGTGTGTACTTGACCTTTTTTGAAAACAGTGCATAATACGAATTCGTGAATTAGTAGCTTATAGCTAGCAATATTTTGTTATTTTCTTCGCGGCTACATGTGTATATTTACATTGGCTCTTATCGGTAAAATTGCATGCAAATTTCCTAAATACTTGAAGAAGGTGAAAAAACTTCTTTTGTATATGTAAAACTTTATAAATGTGCATGTGGAAAGTGTCACATATCACGTCATAAAATCACGAGGGTCGTTTCCATTTGTTAATTTCTCAAGGGGCTTTAAACCTATTTGTACATTATAAATGTCAAAGGTAAGGTGAGCATGAGTGTACTTGATGGATGTTTTGCTGAGTTTTGAATGTAGTATTAAAATTTGTGAGTCAACCAGTTTCACTTCACTTAATTTGTGTTTAATTTCGCGGCCAGTTGCCTAACGTTTCCCCTCTGTCTTTTCAGCCCCATGAACGGAGCGGCATTTCCCTCTCCCACCGCGGAGATAGCCGAGATCAATCGGATACAATATGAACTTGAATACACAGAGGGCATCAGCCAGCGCATGCGCATTCCCGAAAAGCTCAAAGTGGCTTCATCTGTCTCAGGGGATGAAGAGGGTGGTTTCTGTGAGGCTCCTCACAGTACTCTGATGCAGGTGCCAGAGAGGATTGTTGTGGCAGGTACTTTAATGCTTTTACCACATTCAGTCTCAATTTCCTGCCTGTACATTTTGAGCATCACAGTATCTGCTCCATATTCCTCCTACGCACTTCACAGATGATCAGGGCTCACAGTATTCCAGACCGAGAGACCTGGACCTCATTCAGTCCACACCCCTGGATTCACTGGCACTAAAAACGCCACCCCGGGTCCTCACACTGAATGATCGCCCGCTGGACTTTCTAGAGATGGAGCGGACTGCGGCTCCAGTTCTACAGGTGGATGAGGTGAGCATGAGTAACACTAAACCACAATCGATCCCATGATGCACCAAATTAATTGTACTAAGAGATGCAGTGTCTGCACCCACTGCCATGCCCAGGAGAGGCAGAGTGTGTTCGGAACTTGCCTGTAGTCTTTGCTCTTAGGTGCGAGGTCAGGGTCGGTTACGGCGGGAACGATCAACGAGTGAGAACACAGCAATGCGATACAGCGGGCAGCTCTCAAAAACAGACTCAATGTGAGTGTTGCCCGCTCATTGTGCATCTCTTTGCCCATCTGTCTTTGCTTTCTGTTCATCTGTCTCGCCTGTGTCTTCATCTGTTTGCCCTGTTCCTGTTCCTGTACAGAGTGAGTTGCTATTAGTGTCACAGTGATGGGCCTCTCACTATTCTTTGTGGATGTTCAGTTGTTGTGTGATGCTCAGCTATAAATCTCTCATAGATTCACAACAATTATGAATTTTAGTGTTCAAGCACACAAGTGTCAGCCTGGAGTTTTCTGCGTCAAAATGCCCTAGGGATTTGGCATCCAGATCTGCTACAGCTTCAGGTGACTTCCTCATTTGAAAGTAAAAAACTGAGGAGGACCTTTTGAGACACAAATGCATTTCTTGGTGTTTAATTGTGCACATTAGGAAGCATTTGTTTTCTTAATTTTTTGAGCATGTTATTAGGGAAGTACATATTGACATGATTTAGCTCTAAATTAAGGCCCATTAATAAATTGATTACAAATGTGAAATGCTGCATTGAAATATTAGTTTGTATTTTTATGTAGGCCTACATAATATAACATTCAGTCACTCTGGATTAAGTACTACTAAATAAAAAAGAGGAGGGATCAAAACTAATTGTATAAAATATGGTGCACATTGTTTCTGCTTAAACTAAAAGACACCGGTAACAAAACAGGAGTTTCATGGTTTAGAAGTTTTATTTTGGAATATTTTTTTTATTTTTTTTTTTTTGCTTTTTCTTACTCTGAGTCTGGCTTGATTTTTGTGGTAAGAACTATTCTGTACTGAGATCATGTTTTGCTAAAAGATGTATATAACTGCACTATTCTGCCACAGTTCCTCTGGACTCTTTCTCCCATATTTCTGTCTCTCTCCTCTCTCCCCCTCTCTCCCCTTTTCTCTCTCACTATGATCACATGATCGCTACTGCATTGGTGGGCAGTGTGACCCCTACCGCCTCTCACACCACTTGCCCTCTACCCTCTTCCCCTGATGATGGGTACAACCTTTACAGCACACGTGGGGTTCTGTCCCTAATCCAGTCCACCACACGCCGGGCCTACCAGCAGGTCTTGGAGGTGCTGGATGAAAACCATTGCAGGTGATGGCTACTGACCATTGACTGAAGCCCCAGTCGTCACACTGTCCTCGTAGATTCACCACATTTCCTGTCAGTTTTGGATGCCTCTTCCGTGAAAGATACAGTATTTTATTGTGTACAAAGTTTAAAAAAAATCCACTGAGTGTTTATAAATCCTACTACGTCTAGTTTGTGGCAGGTGTTGGAATTGAATTTAAGATAATTAGTAGGTGGGCCAGTACGACAACATAGTGGTTTGCACTGTTGCCTCACACTACTATGACCCAGTTTTAAGTCTCTGTTATAAGTGTGGAGTTTGCATGTTCTCCCTATGTTGTTGTGGGGTTTCTTCTAGGTACTCTTGTATCCCACCACAGCACAAAAACATACTAAATTGAATTGGAGTTACCAAATTATCTGTAGTTGTACATGTGAATGATGAGTGTGACAACCCATAACGAGGTGCCAGGGCAATTTCCTGCCTTGCACCCATAGCTTTTGGTATAGGCTCCAGACCTCATGACCCTGCATAGGACCAACATGCAATGGATAGAAGTGAAAACCATTAATTTGTCCTGTTACATTTTGTTTGGCTTATACCACATTTTATAATTCAATCAGATATATGTACCTTTTCATTTTTAACTGCTTTTGTAGTTATTGGTGAATACTGTACTTTCAGTAATACCTTTTTAATGCAGAGTCTATGCCCAGTCCTGTTTGTAGGAAATAAAAGCATTCCCCCTCAGCTTCCTGTTGGTCTTGTCTGTGTTTTTCCCCATAGTCCTTGCCATCACATCTATGTGCCTGTGTGCTTGCATTTGTGTTTTTGTCCCTTTGTGGCTGAGTGTACTGCACCTTCTCCAGTTCTGCACTGTGTCCTTTCTTCTGACCCTGTCCCTCCTGCCCCCTTCAGCAAACCTGTTCTGCGTGGTGGGTCAGCCACCTTGAACCCCCAGCATGATTCCAGGTAAATAGTACCTGCCTGGCTTTTTCATGCATTTTTCTTTGTTTCCTCCATTAATCACTTCATCTTCTTTAGATGGTTGTACTATGTAGGGGATGTTGGTCTTTGTGTAACGTATATGAGTGGAATTTGTTCTTGTCCACCCCCTCCCCCCCCGCCCCCCTTTACAGGTTTAGCCTATCGACACTAGACAACACACTTGAAGGAGCCCCTGATGACATGGCCCTAGTAGATGCAGCATCACTACGACGACAGGTATATTATCAGTCTGAGACCCCAGCTTTTTTTTTTTTTTTGTGGCCTTTCAATTGTCACTCAAGACTAACTGTACATTTCATGTTGAAATGATGACTTTTTTTTGTACATTGTACATTTACAAGGTACCTGATGATTTCTGTGATATGGAGGTACCTGTTTTTTTTTTTTTTTCCAGCACTGGCCAATGTTGGCCTTTTCCCATTAAAATGCTCCTGCTAGTGTAAATATCCTGCAGAACTACAGTACATTGCTGTCAAGAGAAACTAACTGTAACAACCCTATAATCAGCTCATTGTTGTTGTAGATCATAAAGCTAAATCGACGGCTGCAACTCTTGGAGGAGGAGAACAAAGAACGAATGAAGCGAGAGATGATAATGTACTCCATCACTGTGGCCTTCTGGCTCGTCAACAGCTGGATTTGGCTTCGCCGCTAGAACCAAATCACTTCCCTTTGCTTTCCAGCTAAACCATTGCCAAATGTATTCCATATCACTGAAACCCACATTGCCACAGAAAAGCAACTTTGCTTGTTTGGGAAATGTTTGTGTATACATATGACCATACTAATTTTCCTTGTAATGTATTATTTGTCTTTATTTTGGAGGTTTTTATCATGTGTTTACACTAACTACATGTTTCAGCTGTAAATATTCTGATGTTTTTATTTCCTATGTTTTTCATACAGTTGCTGTTTCCATAATTGTCCCCTATGCATTATAGAATAATCAGGCAAAATAATTAATTACTTCATATGCATATTGAAATGGGGCATACTTGTTTTTCAAAGGCTTGTGTGATTGAAGTAAAATTAATAAAATTTCAGATGTCATAAGTCTTGTCCACCATATATGCTATCAGTAATTGTCTAATGGTGAATTGCAATATTCTGAATCACTGTTAATACAATTTAATTTGCTCTTTAAAATAGATTTAGAATAATCTGTGTAAGTATTTTTTAAAACTTAATATTTTTAATTTAATTTAAAACTTAATTGGCATACATTGAATGATCTAGGGGGCAGCATGGTGGTGCAGTGGTTAGCACTGTTGCCTCATTCCTCTGGGACCAGGTTTCAAGTCTCTGCCTGGGTTACATGTGTGTGGAGTTTGCATGTCCTCCCCATGCCATGGGGTTTCCTCCAGGTACTCCAGTTTCCCCCCACAGTCCAAAGACATGCTGAGGCTAATTAGTTACTAAATTGCCCATAGGTGTACATGTGAGAGTGTGCCCTGTGATAGGCTGGCCCCCCATCCTGGGTTGTTCCCTGCCTGATGCCCAGGATAGGTTCCGGACACCCTGTGTCCGCGAAGGATGAGCTGTTTAGAAAATGGATGCGATGGATGGATGAATGATCTAATAAAAATTATGTCAGGGAAAAGCCGAGATACACATGTTATTGTTGACAGCAATATTAGTTTACTTCTTTTTAATTAGTATATAATTATTCGGTGCTGTACATTGTTCCAACATTATTCGTCGTTAACCTGATCAGATTCCACGGAACTCATTACACTATGGCTAAAAACCTACACGGAACGTTTATGTCGGGGCACCAATTTGTGAGTCCGTCATGGCGTCGGGGTACCTTGTAAGTCGTGGTGCAAATGCACTCGGAATTCACCTTCAGCATTTTAGCCGGAACATTCTTTATACACAAATTAGAAAGAAACCCCGATGGATGAAGGCATACACGCTTTTGATGGAAAGAAAAAAGAAGTTAGAGGGACCGCCACCACCTACACCACGGTAAAGTAGTGCTAAGGCCGCTTAAGTCGAGGCCAGTGTTAGCTCTCATTTTGTATGAGCTGTCGTTTATCCTTAGTAAATGGTATGTCTGTATAAATGTGTTTAAAATGGCAGAGCGATTTCTCCCTGCTGGTACGGTAGAGAGTTTAATAAACTAAATAACTGGTTATTTTATATTGGGACATGCAGCTTTAATTCAACAAATTTCACAAACGTAATTTTAGCATAATCTTTCTTGATTTTGATAAAATTCGGCATTCCTTTTTGACAGGGGTTAAATCAAGGGATCCTGAAAAAGGTGCTCTATACATTAGTCCATGTAATGTAATAGTTGATTTATGATATGTCTTTAAGGTCACAGTCTTAAAGAAGCAGTATGTTCATTTTTCGGCATGTGGACTACCACTTTAAAAGCAATACAAAATAAACAAAAAATATGATCATATTTTATTTTTATTTCATATTGGTATCGTACATATCACATTTTGGAACATAACATGCATCAAAATGGCTTATCACTAGAACTACTATTATTGCTTATTCAATCATAATGTCCCAGTGAAAATACATTGGAAACCACTGGGTGAAATGTATCACTATATGCGGACGATCGGGG
>JAABNX020000042.1:17379967-17397677 GCA_015163995.2 Mormyrus lacerda | reverse complement strand
TAGTACAAATTATGTTCTTTTTTTGTTCTTGATTCCATAATTTTTTTCTCAACATTGAGTGATTCCATATTTTTTTCCTACCCAAATGGCACAAAAAGTGCCATTAATTGCAACAATGTCATTTTATTTTGTGGAGGTATGTTTTACAAAGCCAGAATGTTCAGCTGTTAGGTAAAATAGTTTTGTGTCATATCTGTGATTTGTTTTTTGAACTATAAAGTAAAACAACTGACTGAACATCCTCCAAGAGTTGTGATTCCATATTTTTTGCCAGGCCTTTTCATTGCTGTCCACAAATTTTATATAGGTTTGAGGTCAGGGCTTTGTGACAGCCACTCCAATACATTGACTTTGTTGACAAGCCACTTTGTAACTAATTTTAAGGTATGCTTGGGGTCATTGACATTAGTTAAATTTTCTCTCTCTTTATTCTGACATTTAACAAATACAAAAATCCTAACTGAACCTAAAACAGAAAATGTTTACTCTGATTTAATGCTCGACAGTGAGAAAAAAATGTTTTTGTGTCTTTTTCTGAGGTATGTGTAAACTTCTGGTTTCAACCGTACATCTCTACAGCATAATCATTTTTTTTTTTTGTTTTCCAGTCTTGTACAATGCAATCTAAATGAATCTTTTCTAAGGTGCCCCCTATTTCCCAGTCGCAATCATTTGCAGCTGTAAGCATTGCCTAATTCCTGGCATTTGATTTCATTGTGGAACCTTTTTATGTACCTTTATTCATTCAGGTGTGACACAGAGAAGTTAATTGACATGATCAAGGAGACAGAACCTCTGATCACTGACTCATGCATACCTCAGTTAAAACACCTTTTAAGCCGGCTTCAGGAGAAGCTAAACCAGCCAGACAACCACAAGTTTTCCCTGTTTAAGGTAAAACTCATACTGTTGGGCTGCATCATGTCATTTTTGAAGCTGACAGTTTACTGGCAGTATAAAGAGCAAAGTGCATTTAAAAAAGGATACAGATGGAAGAATTAATTCAGTTGTTATTATATGCCATGTTGTATGATTAAAACTGGACAAATCTTTGACATATTAATAGACATAATGTCCATTCAATATGGGAAACCATATTTATAAATTTCACAACTTGAAATGAAGTCTGTCCATAACACTGGCAATGTAATATAGTTGAATATGCAGAAGTTATATTTTCAAAGCAAAAGGTTTGTATTTTCACTTCTACAGTTTGCAACAGATAATATTCATTGTTTTCTAGGTGGGCCACATTTCAAAAGTTCATGAGGTACCACTGTACAATAAAGCTCAGTTTTACCACTTGTAAATGGTAGTAACTTGTTTATAAAAAGAAATCTGTGTTATAACTTGTTTAAAATGGTCTACTAATAATTTACAAAGTGTTACAACCTAATTAATAACCAGATCATAAACCATTTATAAACTCTTTATATGGGTAGCCTTATTGTAAAGTGGCACCGTTCATGACATTAAAATAATCAATTGAAATATCTAAAAATCTTTTTACATCGTGTTTTATTTGTTACTCTAAATGTGCATTAGGTTCTTAGTTATACAGTACTGTTCAAAAGTCTTAGGTAGTCAAAGATAGTGATGAAAGCTATTTGTTTGGCTGGTAGTTAAATATTTGCACAAAACACACACACAATTTAGTACTAAAATATATGCAAACTAACAATGACAAAAGGTCACCGATATCGTTCAGTTCCCAAACTTCTCCTCAGGGGCACCACAGTCATTCCATCTATTCAATAACTTACAACACCAGACCAATTAGGTAGTCAATATCTTAGTTAGTTAATTAGTTAAATAGCTCAATGAGATATTTATTAGTCAGTCGTGCAGAAAATGGATGGGTGGCTGGGTGTACTAGTGGGCAAATAAAAAAATAAATCAGTGTGTTGGATGGCTGCTGCAAATAGTGGGATGACTGTATAAGAGGTATTGATATGACTAAGCTGGCATACTTTGACAGACCTAAAATCATAATTTTACACCAACATGAAGGTCATTTAAACATCATTTTCTTTGACTGCCTAAGACTTTTGCACAGTACTGAATGAGTTTTACATATCTAGATAGACACACCACTCGCATTGACAGTTTTAAGAATGTAAATTGTCTAGTTAACAAAACAAGGCATTTTATATATTTTGTAGAACTTTTTCTATATTACAGTTATACAAAATATTGGTTTCTTGCCTTCCTAATATTGGCCAACCTGTTATATACAAGAACAAACCTGTAGATGGCAGTATGGAACAGAAGCACAATATTCTTTACCGCACAGAATGCAGGATACATATAAAAATGACATTAGAATGAATTTGAATTGATGAGTCAGCAGAGTGGGGCCTTAGTTTACTGTTTTCCTTACATGTTTCCTTGTCTTTGCTAGAAGCTACAGGCACACGTACTTCCTCTCACTAATGTTGCCTTCAATAAATCTGGAACAAGGTAGGCTTATCAATTTCATATATCTTAAAACACTCCCCATTGTTTGACTTGTCAAGAAGTACAGCAAAACAATATCTTTCTCTGTTCCATCCCACTGGCTGTAGGTTCATCACTGCCAGCTATGACAGGACCTGTAAGATATGGGACACTGCATCAGGAGAAGAGATCCATACACTAGCTGGACACAGGAATGTGGTCTATGCCATTTCCTTCAATAACCCATATGGGTATATAGTTTATCACATTTACTTGCTATTTACTCTTAAACCCTGTTGTTTGCTCATCTGCGCAGCATGCATCCTTTTAGTGATAAAAAGTCCTACTATACTCATACCTACTAATGTGCTTTATATACAGTACTACACTCTGCATACACATGCTACTGTTCTGCTTTATCTCTGCAGCACTCTAACTCACAGTTCCTCTGAAGAATTTCAGTTTTCTAATCAGAATTCCCAAACAATATTAAAAAGGACACTTTGACATGGATCATTATTTGTTTGATTTCTCATTTTCTTCAGAGACAAAATTGCTACCGGATCCTTTGACAAGACGTGCAAGCTGTGGAGTGCCGAAACAGGCAAATGTTACTACACTTTTCATGGACACACTGCTGAAATTGTAAGCGTATGCTGCTTTGCACTTCCTAAAAGCTTTAAGTTGTACTTGATTTACAATGAGACCTAGATTACTGTATAAGTTTTGAGCCATTAATATGCATTTTAGAATTAGTGACTTGCTTGGTTGTTTTATATTTGGAAAAATAATGCTAAAGTGTATTTATCTACTTCACTGCTTTATTTTATCATATTAGTCATTAGAGCTTTCTTACAGCATGAGACTAATGCAAATCTATGAATAATGGTGTAATACGGAACATTATGTGAAGTAGGTATGTCTGGCATTCAACCCTCAAAGCACCATGATTGCAACAGGAAGCATGGACACCACAGCCCGATTGTGGGACATCAGCACAGGGGAAGAAATGGCCACGCTAGTAGTAGGTGTTCCCCATATACATTCTGTATGGCTGTGCATATTTACTACTGGTTATAGCAGCGTGAATTTTCCCTCCCTACTACGGTTCCAGTCAAAAGTTTGAATACACCTTCTCAAAACTATAACTATTTGTAGTTTTACTCGTATATGCTTGTCAATGAACAGGAGTGGAAGTTGTTCTTAAGGACAAATTAGTTAAAATTTTAATCTTGGGTCCAACTGGCATGTTTAAACCACATTTGGGACACAGAGGGATAGTACATGCTGCATGTGTGGTTCCCACTGTCAAGCATGGAGGAGGCAGTATTCTGGTTGTAATTGCTTTACTGGTGACCGAGTTGGTAATCTAGCAATTTCAATCAGCTCTGTTAAATAGAGTACTTCAAATGCTATGCTATGGCTGATTGTGCAGTTCTCATCATGCCACAAGATACACACCATAGACAGATAATGAGGGGTGATTGAAGCTGCCCTTCCCAGTCTTCAGACCGTAAGCATGTAGAAATTGTTAGGTTGAACCGGATTGGAGAGTCAAAGCAAATTCATGAACAGATTGTTCTCTGAGAGCTGCTGCAGTGCGGCTGGAAGGATATGTATTGGTTCCTACTGAAATTTGTAAAGTGATTGCCTCTTGTTTGTGACACTGTTATAACATGGCAAATGGTGACTGTTTTGAGGAATCTAGCATTGTCAGTTTTTTTGTCAGTTTCTGTCAGCTTTCACTCTTTTGATATAGTAAAACATGACAATTTCCATCTGATGTACACAAACTTTTGACTTACTGTATGTACAATACATTTATTTTGCACTTATTTGACATTTATATTTAGCATTATTTGAATATATAATAATAATGAAATGTAGGCTGCTCTCTCAGTCCAAAGCCAGTGAGGAACCAGGGGATGCTATTATTACTTGTTCTTATGTATCCATGTCATAGCTATTGTGGATTTTATTACTTGGACAACTAGCCCTGAGGACTGTGGTAAGAATTCAGTGTCAAATAGCTATTGTATGCATGACTGCATAGATTGTTCATAGTGTCCTTTTCCTCAGGGTCACTCAGCTGAAATTATCTCCCTATCATTCAACACGGTTGGAAACCAGCTGGTCACAGGCTCCTTTGACCACACAGTGTCACTTTGGGATATTCCATCAGGAAGGTGAGTTGAGCACAGTTTAGGTGCTGTCTCTGATGGTGTACGGTACCAGTCCTCTTCTCTTCTCTGTTCTCAGGCTTGTATACACATTAACTGGACACAGAGGAGAGATTAGCAGTGTACAGTTTAACTGGAGTGGTTCTCTTATCGCCACTGGATCCATGGATAAGACCTGCAAGGTTAGCTCTCTGTTATGGGGTATTAAACAGGAGGCTGGGGTACCTCTATTTCGAAGAATAAACATAATAATTAACATAATACATAACAATTTTCCTTCTCAAATCGTAATAAAAACAACAGTGGCACAACCTCACAGACTGGAATGTGTTACCATTTGAAATGTGATTTATTGTGTCATGCTGGTATTTTGTAATCTCACTGCTAGGTGTGGAACACATTGAATGGGAAGTGTCTGACTACACTAACAGGTCACAAGGATGAAGTGCTGGATGTCTGCTTCAACTACACTGGCAAGCTTATTGCCACAGCATCTGCTGATGGTACTGTAAATGACACCCGTGCCACAAGACTAACAAATGAGTTGCTACTATTCATTTTGCCAGAAATGACACTGTTGACATGTATGAGACATGTATGAGAGTTTAAATGGCCTAATAATATCTGTGAGAGTGAGTGTCTGGAGTAGACAATGAAAAACTGCCACAGAATTTAGTGAGTGTGTTCTATTGAAAACCACAATGCTAAAGCATCAAAAGAGTTTGTCTTTATTCCTCCTGTGAAATTAGTTTCTCTAATGAGATTATATTGAGTATCTTACCAAAAGTTCCACTGTACAGTACTAACAGACTGACTTGTGCTTATAGGAACAGCAAGAGTGCACAGTGCGGCTAGCGGAGAATGCACTGCTAAGCTGGAGGGCCACGAGGGAGAAATATCCAAGGTGATGGGCCTAGGAGCTCTCGGCCATTGCTGCCATTCACATGCATTACTGTGGCTTTGTGATCTGCAGGCTAGCTAAAGGACATGAATGGCTCCAAAATCAATACCCATTCACTCCACAGAAAGAGTGGCCTGCCAAGGGCATGTGTCTTGGACAGGGATGCTATTCTTACATGTACCTAAGGTTTCATGTAATTGATATTGGGTGTCCAGTAGTGGGTTTTCGTATTCTTCCAAAATGCTGTGCTGTAACAATGTTCTGTTCTATGTCGTTTACCTGGACATGCTCCAGCAAGAATATTTGCATGGTAGTAAGGGACACATACATTTAGTGAGTGAAAGTCACAGCTGTTTGCTGAAATCTGTGGCAGAATGAATGCAATGATCACGATATGTTTTCCTTGAGTGGTGGTTCGGAATGTCTTTTGTCCCTTGCTCTTAGCCGTTATATTATCTTTGTCTGAATTATTTCTTTTTCTCTCTGGGAGGCTTCCACCATTTAAAACCTGAAAATATGCTGTTTTTTCAAAGCAGTTTTATAACACTACTGAATACACTGCAATGAAGTGGATTAAAACTATTTAGAAAAATCGATAAAGAATGAAAATGACCCTGAAATCTGGCTTTATTATTATTATAATAATTATTATTAATTTTATTTTTTTATCATAGTTGTTGTCGTTTGTATTATTAAAATATAAACTGATGTGTGATCAAAGTAAAATTGCACCTGGAATTGTTTACTCAGGTCTCTGGTCTGCTCTTTCTTTCCTTTCATCATCCACGCTCGATTGTCCTGGTTGATAGGAGTGTTGTAGAAAATAGCAGTGTTACTTGAGGGAACATTTTTTTTCCAGTTAATGTATGATCTGGGAACAAAAATAACAAAACATTTGTTTTTCATTTTTAGCTGATGTTTTACATCCAGGCCTCTTTGTAGCTACTAGCTAGTTGCACTCCTGTAAGTACTCCAAAAAGTCACCAGAAGGCTGCATCCATTTAACCCCATTGATATTGTCAATATAGCAGTTCATTCCACAGCCAAGAGTTTTTTTTTCCATTCCATTGTTGCCCTGTTTTAATGTACCTTGAGAAAGGGTGTACATTGATTGAAATCACTCCTCAGTTGATGACTTTATTGGTGCATAAATACAGTATATGTAGCACAATACCATGAAGGCTTCTTAATCCCAAGTGTAGAAAAGGCACCTCTCTCACTACTGGCAATCAATCAAAAGATATTGATCTTGTCTGTTGAAGGCACATATGCTGAGCTTTCCAAATGAAACTGTGTTTACTAAAATCACAGGTATAAGTCTAGAGTTTAGACTAGCAAATATATATTTCAAAAAGATTAGCTTGGCCCGTTGACCAAGATGATTTGTTTTAAAAACATCCATCCTGCTTCTAACCACTTTTCTGGTAAGGGTCACGGTGTTGTTTTTAAAATACTTTGCTTAAAGTGATCTTTTCCTGAAATGTCCATAATTACTGTACAAATTTTATTCATACTCTTTTAAAAGTAATATAAAGATATGCTTATCCTTATTTATTTATTTATTTACAATTTTCACATTGTCTTGTAATCTTTCTTATTGCTCTCTTGCAGCTCCGTAACTCCTGTACTTTTCTGCTTTTTTGCAGATCTGCTTCAACCCACAGGGCACTCAAGTGCTAACAGCCAGCTCAGATAAAACTGCGAGGCTGTGGGATGTGGCTTTGGGCTCCTGTTTGCAGGTTTTGCAGGGTCACACGGACGAGATCTTTTCCTCAACCTTCAACTATGAAGGTGATATCATCATCACAGGTATTACATTTATGTCAATGAACTTAAACTGTCGGTCCATGTGTCCATGAAAGAGGACCTGTGACTTTATGGTTACATATATATTTGTGCCAGTTCATGCAATTTTACATGCAGTCATTCTCATCTCTCTGTTACAGGCAGTAAGGACAACACCTGTCAGATCTGGCGCTGACAGAACTATACATTGTAGATAAGCTGCTGGGCAATGATTCTTGTACTCTTTAAAAGATGTGCAGCGAAATATATAGTGTTATTTTTGTAATTGTAACCCCACTGCTTGAACAACTTGTACCAACTTAAGTTTAACATATAAAGACTGCTTTAATGTTTGGGATCTTTGAGCTATGGGTATTTGTACAGTACTTGACATACGCTGTTTGACTCCTGCTGTGTCTGAGAGTTTCTAGCATGATTGATTGTGTCACATGTGCTTGCCCTGAAACAGATGTTTATGCATTTCCCACCCTTTTTATTTTCAGGATGCATTACAATTGGAAAATACACATTTTGACAAATTTATTAAATTCAAAAGACAGACATTCACTTATAGTTAGAGCAGTCTACTTTGAATGCTAATATAACATTACAGTAACACTAACACAGGTCAAACAAAACATTCACATAGAAATTTGTTTACACTAAAATCTATATTGTACTTCATAAATCAATAATATTAAAATGAAATAAGAGGATTGTATTCTAGTGCAGTCATTTCAAATCTACAGTATATACAATTATGTAAAATAATTTGACATGATTACAAATTACTTTAAAAATTGCAATAAAATGAATGGTGCATGACCTGATTTATTTAATTATTTTTCAAAGCATGTTACTTTGTAGAAAGACAGGATAATAGGGAGTTGAATGATGCAACTATCTGTGGTTTGAGCTTCGAATGAAAAAATATATTAAAAATAGCAGGCTAAATGTTTGCTTTGCATTTTTATTTCTTATTACATATAATGTTTTATTATTGTGCATTTAAAATGAGAAACATGCTTTAAAGGGATCAATATTGCAATTTTTCCCCATTTTTAAAAAAGTGCAATCAATATATCTTTCACCCTAGTGACAAGTGATGATGGTTGAGGGTGGTTACAGTAAGGGGTCTTTCGGTAATTTCAATGACAGTAACAATGTTGATGAGACTGAAACACGACAATGAAATAAACACAGCAAGCTGGGCTGCCACCACAGGACAGAAACAGTTTGTAGTACTGATGTGATTCGGTGGGCTTCAAATCATAGGGAGGGTTTTCACTGTGGCGGGTGAGGTCTATTTGGTGGCCAGCAGCCAATCGAACAGGCTGGAAACAGAGTCCCTGTTCTCTTCCTGGAGTTTACAAAACTGCACCATGGCATGGAAGAGGTCTCCAACTCGCCAGGATTTCTGGGTAACCAACTGCACAACCTCTAGGAACTGGAAGAAGCCATACACAACCTGAGGCTTGCACATACATTAGGGAAAACACATTACTCATGCATATTTCATACTTATGTGATGCATTTATGTGCTTCACTTATTTTACAAAAATATTACATTTATCATAATGAACATGCTGATATGTTGAGTCATGGGTACCACTGTAGCCTTTTACCTTATATCTGTGTGTGTGTGTGATTATTGCATGCTCTCCCTATGTTGTGGTTAATACCTCTCACAGTATAAAAACTTGTAGTAATGCTAAGTGTTGCTCACAGAGTATAAATTTATGTGCATGCGTCCTGTCCAAGGTGCACCCCAGCATTGTTCCCTGTGCTGTCTGGGATAGACTCCAGCCCCCCTTGTGAACCTGACCAGGATAAATGGCCAGAAGATGCATAATGAACAACCAGCTGCAAACTGCTTATCCTGTAGATCCATTTTGGAGGAACAAAAACCCACCTTTTCTCTCCTCTTGACCTGAGACTTCTTGAAGTAGATGGTGGCGATGCCTAGCTCTGATGCTGCAATCCACTGCAAGGCTGCTTGCATTTCTGAGTCCATAGAATCAGACTCCAGGTCAAAATTCATCACAAGAATTTCCCTGTGGCTACTGCTGCCACCCACGGAATGGCCAGATGTACCCTCTATGACACATGGAGACACATTGGAATATTTTACACCATCTCCCAAGGGCTTTGCTATTATTCAGAGAGTTAGTTCAGAGAGCTAGGTGACACAAGCAATTAGAGCTGTCATGATTACATGTAAACTTCATTATTGAAAAGCATCAATCAAAACTTTTATTTTAGATTATTTTTGTGCAGCACCCAACATTAAAACAAATGGGAAATTCAGGCATTGTGATAATTACAGAAAGCTTTGGTGTGCCTCCTTGTGAGGAAACAAGGAGCGCCACTAATTCTGGGGGAAACACTGGGTATATATTAAGGGTGTAACGGTTCTGAATCCAAGACTGAAATGAATGAGATTGTGAACATTTGCATCTTCCGGTGTTGTGCTCTAAACTGCCCCCCATCTCAGAAGCACATCCCTCAGCCAGGAGCTGAATGTCCAGTAGGAGGTGTACAGAAGGTGAGGTTTATAACTGCTATCTGATACCTTAACCCCAACCCTAACCCTAACCATAAACCTCTCCTACTCAACACTGCCCCTCCCACTCGACACTTCGCTCCTGGCTGCAGCAATATATACTTGCCCTTACCACAGATTGACTCCCCTGGCATAATCGCTCTTTTTTAAGGCAATGTCCCTTCGCATCTCCTGCGCGGCAGAAGCTACCACTTGTTGTAACTTAATTTTTCTTGCCTAAAGCACACTAAAAAACTCACATTACTTGTTTATTATGGTATTTTACAATCAAACATTAAATTAATTAATTCTGTCAGAAAATTGCTAAAATTATAGGTAGATTACTGAAATATTACTATATTATAATATTACTATATTATAAGGTGACAGTACTATAAGCAAAAATTAAATGGCAAGTAAAAATGAAATGAGAAAATATTCACCATCCACATTATCCTGGCTGCTGTTTATAGGTTCCTTTTCAGATGTTGCACTAAAGAGGGGAGACATCAAGATTAAGAAAATTCTTTCACAACCTCTGCCAAGAAGGTGAAATCACCAGCACACATTATTAATACCTGACCAGCATGCTTGGCAAGAGGATGTCTGAGAAGGCCTCCAAGTCCGCTATACCCAGACTTGATGCACTACTGTTACCGTTTCTGAAAATCAAACAGACTTTTACTTACAGTATCTTCATCAATAGGCAGGGCAAGCTTATTTATATAGCACATTTTCAAACATAAGCATCATTCAAAGTGCTTTACATAAAATGAGATCAAGCAAACATTAAATAATAATGCCAAGTGATGCAGCTGTAGCCCAATAAATAGCAAATCCCACATAAACACAAGCTGACCCTAGTCTCCATTCTTGTTACATATTTCTCTCATTTACATTCTCTCTAATACTACAAGTATTTTTCCTTTATATTAGTAAAAAAAATGAAACAACATATGCTTTTCAAAGCTCAGTTTTTCTTCTTCATTGATATAAAGTCAGGTGCCCATGTCAAACAGTAAAGGTATACTGAGTCATTTACTCACTAAATACAAAAGCATACTGTAGTTCCTAAGAATTATACTCCCTTATCTTAAACGATATACTGAATCTTATCTTAGCCATTTCCAGTTCATGTGCCCATGCCCTGTGCCCTATGCTGCCTGGCACTGGCTCCTGGCCACCTCTATGATTCTGTACTGCATAAACTGTTGAAATATGGGTGGATTGTTGGAATCAAAAATGCAGAGCTTGTACTGGCCTTTTTTAAAAAAATAATACTTAACCAAACACATAAAACATATACTTAATACTGCCAGGTGGATGAAATGTTCAAACTGACCTCATGCAAAGCCATTTTTCTTACCTTCTTAGGAAATAAGGGAAATTGTGTCAAATTTGCAGTAACTAACATTTGTAAGAGTTATCACCCATTATTCCCAGTGTTGTGTGGGAAGTGCTTCACAATGTTTAACAAGTAGCCATCTGTCTCCTTTTGGAATTGTAGTGCTTATAGCAGGGGTACCGAAATGGCAGATACAATTTAATCCATACTGCGTGATCGATCCTTCACCACCCCTTGTCGGCAAAATGCCTGACCCCCCCGAAAACAACAAAAAAAAATCATCTGAGCCAGTGGACTTTGGTTTAGTGTTGCTGGAGGAATTTGTACCTTGGGGAAAATTATTGAGTACCCCTACACTATGGTGTTTCAGTCTGAAAGCAGTTGGCAGCAGTAATTGTAGTATCAGAACAGCAGCAGCAAGATGATTGGCCCATGAGGAATGGCTGAGGTCAAAAACTGCATGATGTGAAATGATGGCATGAAGACAGTGCTGACCCATCACTTAGCTGGATATAGCTGCTTGTCTCCTCATGGGGGTCGTCATCAGTAGCGATGTGAGACCAGCTTCCTGTGCTCTCCTCACTGCTGGCACTAAGAGGAAGCTGCTCCTGCTCACACCCTGCGGACACTCCTGCCCTCTCATTCTCGCTGCCGGGTACAGAAAATAACAATATCACTCATAAACACAAGAGCAATTTCTGAATACAATGTTTTGGCTGCTGAACAGAATCAATAACAAATCGTTTTGTGTCCAAAGCTGAGTGACTTTATTGCGCAATAAAGCTGAGTGTGATGGTGCTGTGTTTCTTTGTGTTGTCTATTATAGAATAAATGTGACACTAGTCACAGAAATACATTTAGGGCCATCTAGTTTCCTGTACCCAAAACTGAATTGAATTAAACTGAACTTAATACGCTTATAAGAAAAATTTAATTCATGTGAACTCCCCCAAGACATGTAACATCCTAAATTGACTTTGTCTTCAGTGTTTATTTTAGTTGGACTCAAGGTCATACCATTGCATATGAGCATGCAAAAGCATGTTTTTATGAAGATACTGGAAAAGTAAAAGCTCCGTTTAATTATTCTTCTCAGATTGCTGCTTTACTACTGAGAGATCAAAGGTTCAACATACTGAAGGTTCCCTGAGGCTTTGCTGTGTTTACAATATTCTTGAATGTGCTCACTCTTCTCACAGCATGAAGCTAATCTCTAGGAAATAAGACACATTAATCATTATTTAAAGAAGAGAAACGTACCTGGAGTGTTTCACAAATTCTGCGCATTTCAGTGGAGATTTTTTCTGGGGCAATTCCCTGATGTTTTTTGTGTCTTCTGAGAGATTTTCCTTCAGATCTCGCTCAATGTGAATTAGAGGCACTTTCCTGCACTGTTGTGATAGAGAGCTTGCATTGATATTATCATTCCCTTTAGTGCTAGCCTGCTGGTCCTGATAATTATTGTTACTCCAGCATGGCCGTGACTGTTTGAAGCCTCTTCTCCTCTCCCCAACTGGACGGGACTGCTGGCCAGGTAGGTTCTCTGACTGGCTCCCAAGTACAGACTTCCCGCTTTCCACAATATCCGCTGCCAGACGGTTGGCAAACAGCTCAACTTGTGGCTGCAAATCAGCTGGAACCTCTAGATCCACACTGTCCTCTGGGTTCATGATGATCTTATTTTTGCGCATTAGGGACTCAATTGAGTTTGACCAGGTTTCATGGATCAGCATATCTGTAATCTGGTCTGTTTTGCCCTTTTGATACAAGCAGGAGTCTGACTTACAGAGGACCATGGCTGACACAGTGTTAGCAGGAAAAATATTAAGACTGTCTCCATGTGAATTTCGAGCAAAGCCATCAAAAGAATTGGCTTTAACAGGGGAGTTTACGGTGAGCCTTGAGTCAGATGAGCGGCGGTCGGGCATTGATGATTGTCGGAAACATAAGGGTGTCCTGTGAGATGGGGGCAAAAGGCTGTTGTTCCACTCTCTAGTTTTTGATAAGCCATAATCTTTACTCTCCTTATCAATGTCTTTCAACATAAACCTGTAGAACTCCTCTGTGATGCTTTCTGTGCTTGACTGCTTGGAAAGGCAAGTGGACCTCACATTCAAATGTCCATTCTTCTTGGTGACCACCTGTTGTATAGCAGCATTTAGGATACTGCTGGCATTCTTGCCTGCATAGTAATCCAGCAGCAGGTCAAAGCCCCGGCCTTCATTCTCCATCTGGTTTACCATGAACCTGGAGAACTCATCTGTAATACTTTCACAGCTGGACTGCTTGGAAATTGAGCTTCCTCGACTGAGGTTCTGACCCAAACGGTTTCCTAGGCCTAGAGTGTGGGCCAAGTTGTAGGTGTCTGTGTCCTCCTCCGGGATACTCTCATAGCTCGATGCTTTCCCCCGGCTCCAACGTTCCATTGCTGTGCACTGAAGCCGAGTCCTGGGCTGACCTGGTTTGGAGGTATCTATCAAACCAAGATCTGGACAATTCATGATCTTAGTGGTGACTTCAGAGGCAAACTTTGCAAATGGATCAGTTGGTTCATCTGATATCCCTGACTCATCTACTACACGGTTCACCAGTCGCTCCATAAGTTCTGGTTGTTCTTCTGTCTTGCGCTTGATCTCACTAAGACGTGGTGGCCGGTGTTTTTTGGTGACCACTGCACCACACTGTGCCTCCTTTCTTCTTGCTGTGCGACATGGTAGCAGGTAGCTTTCGGGACCTTCCCTAGCTCTGGTCTGCAGTGAACAGAACCAGGGCTGCTTTCCACTTGAGTTTTCTAGACATATTGCTGCCAGTTCTGTAGCCATAGAAACTACAGTGGTGGCCAAGTCATCTGCAAAACAAGACATTGTTGATCTGGTCTCTGCTTCCTTTTTTGTCACAACAGCAGACCCTCCAAAAGACAAGGAATGCTGAGGAGTCAACTGGGTGATCAGAGAGAATGACTTGTGTTCACCATCTCTTAAAACCCTGGCTTTGTGTATCTCAGTATTCATTGTGATTCCATTATTGATGGAGACATCTGAGGAAGATTGCTTTACTTCTAAAGAGAATATTTTTTTTTCTTTTATGCTATTCTGCTGACACAACTCACTCTGAAGGGGAGAGCTTTCTGTAACAGAAAGTGCTGTCTCATTCATCTGATCAGCTACAGTCTGGTCTTTAGCATGGACAGAACTTGAATTAGCAGAACCACTTATTTGTTCCTCTTCCTTTTTTTTTATATATTTGCACTCAGTGATACCTGACCTTATATTTGTGCCTTGGACAAGATTGTTCTGTTTTTCTGAAGTATCAGGCTGGATAGTTTGAGTAAGATGATGTATTCGACTTAATAGTTCCTTGCTTTTCCCAATATCAGCATTGTCAAATTTTTTTACTTCATCATCTTGTCTATTACCTGATCCATTATTAGTCGTTAAAATGTCTGTGACCTTCTTTGATGTGATACAGAGAACATCAAATAGCAAATTGTTCACATACTCATACAGAAAGCTGTGTGTGGGGGGGAATAATGTAGTATCAGGATCTTCGAGTTTTTTCTTTTCGATGGTTTTCTCCCATGCATGCTTGAAAATACCTTCAGCAATCACATGAGCAAACTCCTGCACCTCTCTTTCATCTGAACAGGACAATTTAGGATGTGAAATACCATTCACAATCTTATCATGAGTAGATTCCGCAAAGTCCCTAACACTCTGGTCTTCTGGCTGGCTTAGCACAGCAAATGCCTCCTTGAGGAGGATTTCAGCAATATTTGCACAGGATGCCTTGATGCTGGTTCCCTCAGCAACACTGTGTTGGAAAATAACTGCAGAGGAGGCTTCAGTTGTAGATATTAACCCAATGGAAGGACAGCAGATCCCTGGATCAACTTTTTTACCAAGCTCACCTGCATCATCAGCAAGATCAACAATGGCAATAGCTCCTGCCACCTGTACCATGCCACACAGAGCAGAGGAAAAAGAGTATTCCACGCTTTGCTTTTGTTCTACACCCATATCTCCTAGCCTTGGCTGAAGTGATAATTGTTCAGTCACTTGGGGGCTAGAAATTGTACCAATGACATTAGCAGCGCATGCTAGGGCCAGCTCCACAGATCTGGGGGTGTGTCCTGATGAGTAGAAGCCACAGGCCTGAGGCATGTGCTCAGAGGGTGCAGAAGCTGACATCTGCTCTGACAAGATGGGCAAGGGGCTTGTTTCTGACCATTCTGACACTTCTTCCTGGTTATCAGGACTTTGCACGATAACAATTTTAGGGAGCTCAAAGGAATAGGCTGGTGGCCGAGGAAGTTCTTCAACGGGATGTGTCCCTTCGGACATGCTCGAATCTGCATGGGTAGCATTTGTCGCTTCATCCTGGGAGAGGCAAATGAAGGCATCTTGCAGGACAGACTCTGCTAAGTTAATGGCATAATGGCCAGTGCTCTCGGACTGAGCTTTGCAGAAGGTTCTCTCAGACTGAACCTTGCAGGAAGTTCTCTCAGACTGTGCCTTGCAAGAGGGTCGATGTTGTGCCACACTGGAAAAGCTTGCAGGTAGCATCTTAAAGGATGCCTGGGTTGTCACTTCTGAATCATTGCTCCTTTCTTGTTTGCTTATGTGTCTTTTGCGATGTCTCAGTCTGCTTCCCTTCTCCTTAACAGCCACATCAGTGCACTCTGCTTCTGCAGAAAAAAACATTCGCACCTGTTAAGGTTACATTTCACCATCTAACAAAAGCAGAACAATAGATGTCTGTGTGTGTAAATGCTTAGTAAATAACCTCCTTGGTTGTATCTAAAAATGATATACAGTAGTCCCCTCATATCTGTTGGTGTTAGTGATACGTTCCTAGACCTACCACAAATATCAGTGAGCCATCCGCACACCCCATATGTTTTGTAATATTTATGTTACTTACATATGGTAATTGATAAATTATTGTTAAATTATGCACAGTAAGACACTACCCAAATTAATTTGTCCATTTTACATAAATTTATTATGTAGTACTTTACAGTATTCTCTCAAATGCCATCAGAAAGCCTTATTCTCAGGGGACAATAGAGAAATGAAAAATATGTCTCAAGGGATAGAGCAATGAAAATCATGCTTTTTATATCATTTAAAGGATAATAATGGAACTCCCTCAACTTGCTCATTTTTGTAGAGCAAGCTGTCTGCAAAGAGCAGCCACCTGCTGAGGTGCCCAGGGAGCTGGGGGGTTACAATTCTGTCAGTCATGATTATGGCACATAAGCTTAGCCCACTGAACCACATGCTGCCCCCAATAATGATTTTTTTTTCCATACTGTTGTAAGCCGTGAATAACTGAAACCACAGTTACTGAAACCATAGATATAGGTGGACTGAAATTAAATTAATTAAGTTAATATACCAATATAATTAATATACCAATATAATAATGTTAGTTCAGTGACAACTTGTAAGGAATAAATATTTATGATAAAAGTACAGAAAATTCATTTGAAATGCATATTTCATACAGATTTAAATCAGTTAAGTAAAACAACAGCATTTAATTACAATGAAATTTAACTTGGGTAACACTTTAGTTGAGGGTTATGTATTAATTAACCACAAACTAAATCATAGTTATGTACTGATTTCATGTGTGTTCATCATTTAATGAATTGAGACATATCTTTTCTCAAGGAAGTACTTATATTTGTTACTATATCTGTTAATTCTGTAAAACTTTGTGAACTACTAAGGAACTACTGAAGGAAATAGTAATGATTAACTGAAATACTGATCTCATGATTGTTCATCATTAACTCATCCTGCCTTATCCTTTATCTCAATATTATATCAACGTATTATATTTTCATGACTTTTACTTCAGTAAAAACTGAGTTACTAAGTATTTCTACACCCTCAAGTAAAGTGTTACCCTCAACTTGTAATATGTGGGACTAAGACTAAATGGTCTATGGACAATTTAATGTATGCTACAAAAACCAATTATGAATTAATTAGTTGGATAGTTTTGGTACACTGTGTTATAGTACAATGGGCCAGGTGAGATTTACAGTAAGAATTTTTAATAACCATTTCGGAGTGCGTCTTCTTCACTGTCGAAGTACTCAGATGCTGTCAGAAAGTCATCTTCAATGGAGGACAAGGAGCGGTTGGTGTCATCCTCGACTCGATGGCCTACCAAGTGCTTGCAGGTCTGCCGTTCTTGGCACAACTCCAGGCCAATCAGGAACTTGTTTACCTCGAAGACCATGCTACAAGGACTGGTAGGTTGCTGTTCACCCCCATACTGGACCAAGCAGACACCCGCACACTGGTTCTGAGAAGAGATCTAACATATATAAAAATATATGACACATTAATGTAGTAATTAATGTGTAAGTAATAATAATCCATTATCTCCTTTAAGAAATTATTTTCAACACATCTTTCATAATATTATATTCTATGTAATTCATTTATTATATATAATAAAAATGCCATGGCCACTTCTATATAGAAAACTAACAATCATTTTTTCTG
>JAABNX020000042.1:17335183-17346254 GCA_015163995.2 Mormyrus lacerda | reverse complement strand
TGTGCCTCTAATAACTACTCGCTGCTTCCTGTCAGTTAACCAGTTTTCGATCCAAGCTGCCACAGTTCCTAAAATCCATGCAGGTTTGAGCTTATAAGAACATAAGAAAAGTTAGCATAGTTTTAATTTTTTTCTGTATGCTGCAATGTATAAAAGACCCAAAATGAACACTTTCAGTGGACTACTTGATTACTATAAGTGAATTATTTAGACAGATTTTGTATAGTGACGTTTCTGTTCCAAGCTTTTTGATCCATATTAGCGGTTGGTCACTATAACTATGATCACTTTAAGCAGGTTCTACCGTATTTATAAGTTATTTTTCAATTTTAAGATTTCATTTTGATTTTATTGTATACACATTCTCGATTTTTCGACAATGCTGACTCGGTCAACCCTAACGTAAACTCGATACTGCACTAGGACCTACTTTTGCCTTCAAAACCACTTCGAGCTAGACAAGCTAGACATTTAGAAAAAAAAAATTCTGCACACCACCGTTGTACTGAGTTCTTATTTTTGCACGTGTGGCTGTCCTGTTAAGACTCCTTGTAGGAGTCTGGACAGTTTCCTCTGACCTCTGCACTACATTGTGGGAAAATCCCAGAACACTAGAACCTCCACTTATGGCACCAAAAACACAACAGTGTTGTGTACATATCCACCTCTGTCAAATGTATATGACATTTTTATCTACTATGCTTGTGCATTGATGTGTCTATGCAAGTTCTGACCACCCATGCTCTCTGCCTTCCTTTCCACATGTGGGCATCATCTGAGCTGGAGTCCTGGGTTTGTCCCATTGAAGGGTGACATCGTGGATGTGACTTATGAACTTAACATAATAGGTGCAAACTGCAATCTGCCACCCTACACAGGCCGGTGTGGAGAATTGACTCTTTGATGGACTTTGGCTAGACAATGATGACAGCTCACACCTTAGTAAGAATTAGAGATCAGTGGTCATTGTTAACACACCACAGCGCACAACAACAAAATGTGTCCTCTGCATTTAAAGCCTATGTGACATAGCAGGGGGCAGCTAATTCAGCACCCAGGGAGCAGTGCTTGGGGACAGTACCTTGCTCATGGCACCTCAGCAGTGACTTGCTGGTGTGGGATTCGAACCTGCAATCCTTCGATTACAAGTGCACTTCCATAATCATCTAGCCACCACTGCCCTAGCTTTTTCAATAATGTCAGTATGCCCGGGGGGTTGGGCATCCAGTTGACCTTGGACCCCCAGAGGTTTTTTTCTCCCTACTTGGGAGTTTTTGGTTGCTCTCGTTCATTGTCATCTGTCTTGTTTTCTTTCATTTCTTTGACATCCCTTTTCCTTGTTTTTGTATTATTCTGTCTTAACAATATCCTAATATATCACAACATACAAACAGGGTGACTCTGTTGTAAAAGGGACTACATAAAAAAATTAATTGAACTGAAATTGATATCCAAGTCAAGACATTATCTTTAACAAATCAAGTCAAGACCAAGACCAAGTCCAAAGAGGGGCAGGTCTGAGATGTGACCGTGTGCGAGTCCAGAAAAACACAAGATAACCGTCATTTGCATGCACCTGACGAATCAATCAAAATGCAGCATTCTAGACACAACTACATCTTAAAGGGCTAATCATATGCTGTTCGTGCTGCTTTTTTTTTAGCTGCATCCTTTTATTTATTCTCTGCCATATACAGGGGACTTTATTAAGCAAAATGGACCGGATGTAATAGCTGACATTTTTCTCTGCTCATTTTGGTATGTGGATAGGCTCCACCCCACCAGGGCCATATTATCCAGGGTAAGTTAAAGGATGGTTGGATGATCTAGAAGCCAGATTTCACGAGTCTAATTATTCCTCAAATTTAAAAAACAAACCCCTAAGCAGCAACAGTACAGTGTACTTTGCAAGGTGTGTTCAATTTAATAAGTAAAGTTAGGTATGTTAAACTATATTTGGTCATTTGATGTGCCTTGTCAGTAGTCAGCAGCATAGGTAAACATTGGGGAAGCTCACAGAAAAACTGCATAATGAGAAATATTATAAGTATAATTACAAGGACCAAGGTTATGCATTTTGTATTTGGCAAATTTGTTTGTATTTATTTGTGATCAAATTAAATTATAATAATAATAATAATGATAATAATAGTGTTTGCGTGTATTTGTGTGTGTGTGTGTGTGTATTCGTAAACAACACAGACTTAAATATAGATTGATATCGCGCGTTCCTGTGCTTACGAATCCATTGCAGTAAACACATGCATCTACTTACCGACAAACTTTATGCTGCAATAACTGCACAGCATTTCTAAAAAATGTGGTATCTGATATCTTCAGAAAATGTAATTTTAAGAATCGGTTGAACAATCATATAAGTAGCCTACTAAGATACTATCTTAAAACATACTTAATGATATAGTTAATCGGACACCTCCGTCTGACGTTTAAAACATTACATTTCATTTTTATATGATGTTCTGTAATTACGGAACCTTACTGCTATCTAATTCGATGACAATCGACGCCTGAAATACGAAATAATGCACGAACATCATACATTGCAATCTACAGTTAACAATGGCACATATCAAAACCACAGTAACATGTTTTGATGGATTTTACTTCGAACTTTTCATTCACCACCACCAAATCTGGTTAGTAAAACATAAAAGGCGTCTTCTATGTTGTATAAATTGCTATGTCCTTTAACGGTCGTTTCGATACACGAACCTAAAGTAATGTTTTTTCGCCGCTCAGACCTCCTAGGATAAATTAGTTTTCAAGGTGAATTAGCAGAGCATTTAATAGTGTTTGGCACTTTATATACAATCATAAATCTATAAAAATACCTACATTTAGAATACCACGCGGATATTAGTTTTCAAATATCACCGATGTCTTGTACTTCAGGGAATAATAACACGAGCTAATGCCGGTAGTAAGCAGATCCCTATTATCTAACTCCAACAAATAAAAATGGTATTAAATTATATTCGGCACGTACCAGATATTAATAGTAAATAAGATTTTCTCACGTACCTCTGCGTTTTGAGAAGGTACTTAGCCCCAGCCATCCCGTCAGAAACCAGAACCAGAAATAGGGTAGTAATATTCTCGTCGACGACGGCGATGAAGGTTGTAGTCACACTGGTTCAGGAGACACGCTTCTGCCCTGAAGCACATCCCTGATTCAGGAGCCACAGCATTCATGCAAGCGCTCCTTGTCTCAGAAAGGGGTTTCTCGATCATCAGCATAAGCTGTTTCTGACGAAATATAAGATTTTCCGACAGTATCAATAAAGATCCAACTTTGTGTACCCGTTAATGTTTATGATTTATCCATATTTTAATATCAATTTAAAGCTAAGATGTGCCCCTTTTTCCCCAAGACGTATGCGTCTTAGTTTGTATTTTGTACAATAGGCTACTTTTGTATATACATTTATTGCAGTGTTAATGATAACGTTAAAAGCTCGAAATATATTAGCAACTTTTTCTAAGTTTTCAGTCGAATATATTTGGGCAATCTTTTGATAAGGTAAAACGCCATACTCAACAGTGACGCACCAGATACTTTCCCTAGGCTGGGACTAGCACACTCGTAATGTTTATTCTGCTTTCTCAGCCACTTGACCAACATCAAGTGTTATATTACAGTTATATATTATTATTAAATATGGGTTGCTTTAAAGTAAAGTTAAAATTATTAATTCATTAACATTTAATGCAAACTTTGGATTTCAAGTGGCACATTCCTTTCTGTCTATAAAAAAGTCATTTGATAAAATAAGAAATGCACTATAATAATGACAGGCCATTAAATAGTCCTTTTTATGCATTCCAGGCACGTGACAGATGGGCAATGCATATGACATATTACTTGCTTATCTCATTCTTACCTTCTGGATATTTGATGCAGTGTGATTTAGTTTCATCAAAGGGTTTTACACCTCATTAACACCCTTGAATGTGAGACCTGACTGAAACAGGGATTAATGCTTCAGTCCTGAAGAGTACATTTTGGTTTGTTTATAGGTGCTGTGTCCATACGAAATCAAGGACCAGCAGGATATGGAGCAGACAGTTATGAAACACTCACGAAGGGTGCATACAAAACAGAACTTGGGATCAGATTTAGGTTCCGGGCCTTTAAAAGACGAGATATTAGAATAACCAACAAGAGAAGCATTAGTGTGCAGCTATTTTGAAAAAAGCAATAAAGAAAACAAAAAAAAAATACAAATCCACGCACAAATATCTTAACAATGAAGTGAAAAAAATAAAAAGAGGCTACAGTGATTGTGTTCCTACCATTCCTGCCTCTCTCCTTTGCATTAACACTGTTCTCCTCTGCTTGTCTGTCATTTCACTCTTCTGCCTTGCATTCCGCCTCTCCATTTCAGGCCCTGCCACTGCCCCTGCCTGATATTCCTATTCCCGTCTTGCCCTGCCCCCCATTGTCACTAGGGACCACTGTCATCACAGCTGTACAAGTCTCTGCACGCCTGTCTGGGTTATGCTCCCACTCAGTCCTCCCCTTTAGTGTCCTCCCACATGCAGGAAACAGCATCTTTCAGAATCATAAGTATTAGAGCAGCTTCAGTCTGACCAGTGCTATCATTTTCCTAATTGTACTCTCCCTGGATGTCTCCTAGCTATACGTTACTAAAATTCATGTCATGTTCTGGCTCCTCATGATGAAAGAACCTTGCAAACCCTTTTATCAAATGGTCATATATTTACTACCCAGCTACTTACATTTACTCACCCAGTTGATTTACGAACCTTATGTAGCCAGTATTTTCAATTCAACCATTTTCCATAACTATATATTGAATGTAGTTTCGAAGGAAACACATGACTCATTGGATAATATGCTAGTACTTCTATACTCCACATCCCTATGGTCACATGCTCAGAAAAAAGCAACCAAGCCCAGCGTTTTCAAAACTTATATCTCAAGACCCCGCCCCATGAACACACCTGTAAACAATTACCTACTTGTTGAGCAGGTATTAGATCTTGCTGGTTTCTTTGGTCTTACTGAGTGCTTAGGACTTCATTGAGCTCTCCTAGATTTTAAGAGCTTTAACAGTTTTTTTCCTACTTCCTGCTGCCACCTAGATTCTGGGGTATTTCATAGCTGATGGACCCAAGTGGGCATTGCCTTTGGGTTTTAAGACTTTGGAATACATTGATAAAAGGTATACTTACTGCACCTCCAGGACCGTCCCTAGGTTTCCCTACATAGGTTGAGCATCTTTTGTAGTAAAGCTTGATCCATTTCAAAACTTTATCTGAGAGTTCTTTGGGATTTGAACTCACTGGTTGGATGGCTTTCTGCATGTGTGCTCAGAACTCCTTCTGACAAATGCTACATCCACAGAAATGAAGGCAGGATTCAAACCCAGGACTCTGGAAATGTGAGACCAATAACAGTGAGGAAGTCATGAATTTTTGGCTTTACTGTTTCCCCTGCCATCATAAATGTGCTGTTCTGCATGGGCCACATCACCCACAAAGATGCATATACACAGATACAGAGCAGGTTGTGTACTCATTCTAAATATCTCTGCAAGAACTTCACAGGTTAGTCCAAAAAAAGGTAGGCAGTGCCTCTTTCGCTGCCAGGGCTTGCTAGATCAACTGGAGATACATATGGAGAAGTAAGCAGAACTACAGTTGACAAACCCCATACACATATGTCTGTGTGTACGTAGGGGTTTATGAGAGTATAGTATAAACAGCCCATTGATAAGATTTGCTACTGCTTGAGATTATCTTTAAAGTCTTAAGTGGACATATTATAATTTCTTTTGAATTTCTAGACTAATGTAGTTTGGCTTTTATCTAGTTATCATGGAAAGACACATTTTTCATAAGAATCTCAGTATGGATTTTAGCAGAACAATGAGGCCACAACGTTTGGTGAATGAATAGTGCAGCTGTATTATGAGCATTGCTATAACTTTTTTTGTGTAGACTGCCTATATTTCAGAGCAGCATAATGGTGGCAAATATAGCAATGCATGATTGTTTACTATACTGCATCAAAAGGCTAACATTATAAGCATGGACATCTGGAAGTAAGGTCTCAAATACACATACAAGCACAAAATTAATCATATTCATAATAAAAGAACCTTTGCCTCTGCCATACCTGTAAAAATGACAAAATAATACACACTCAGGATAAAAAAAACCTGATCCACGTATTGGGAGCTTGGGTTACACATCTCCCTGTGAGGAACTGAAAGTACAATGCTGACATTGGCTTTAAGCAGCACCTCCCCAGTACCCCCTCCCCTCCTACCTCCAGCAGAACAGGCCAGTCTGTATGTGGCACTCATGACCCACATTCTAATCTATTGAATTTCAGTTCAGTTTATTTTTTTGTAGCACCTTCCCCAACATGTTTACCTCAACATATTAAATATAACACACCACGACTGCCTGACCAACAATTAACAGGGTGGAAAGTGTGAATTTTTGTGTATTTTTATCTTTTATCCATGCCGTCTGCACATCACCTCTTTCTTCAGCATCCTGCAGACCAGCCTCCAGTTCTTTATCGATGAAATGCTCTGCCTGTAATGGGCTCAGTCAGTGTCTGCCCCTGCTACGTATCGTATATGTTTCTACAGTATGCTATCAGTGAAGCTGGCAAATTAGCATGTGGGCAACAGCATAAACATAGAGTTGGGTATTATTGCTTGCACACAGTTGCAGAGAAGCACGCATTTAACTGTACCATTTTAAGGTAGTGTACAAATACAATTTGATGTTTGTTTTTAATTTGTTAATCATCAAATACCTCAAACTATGATATTTTGGGCTTGTATACCAATGACACTACATCCAAATGTTTTTTTATTATTATTATGTTTACTTTTTTTAAATTCTTTCTTCAAATTGCTTTTATGGGATTACAGATATTGTTACAGTAGAAACTCGTTCCTTGGTTACAGAAAACTTAATTATTAATAATTAAGATTTATAATTAACATTGAAAGCAAACAATAGGTCCTAATAGCTCCCAATTCAATTATTTGTTCTACTAGGCACGATGCTCATATCTGAGGTCAATGTGTGGAATAATTCCCATTTAGCAGATATAAGGGTTACAAGATAATGTGCTGCTAAAACACTAGCCATACACAGAAAAGAAGGCCCCAGAGAGAGCACACAGTTAGGGTCAGTCACGAAATGCAATGCAAAAGTCATTCTAATTAGCATGCTGCAAATTTATTAACATTCACAATTATTGTTGCCTGTCAGTTAAGGTGATATTGCTGATGACATGCTGCCTAATAAATTAGAACAGACAGACTGGTTCAGAGAGCTGCCTTTTTAAAAAAGCCACAGTTTTAGTCATGCTATGTATGCTATTAAAAACCAATTCTGTGTTCTCATTAAATGCCTCTTAAGATTTTTGATTTAAAAAGAATCGGAGTCAGTACTGTGATGAGTGTGTGAGGAGGGGAGGTCAGTCCAAGGACTGTAGGTTTATTTAGCTTAGTTTATTAACATTGAATGTCACACATGACCGTATGCTCATTATTAACATTGTCTTGGTAACAGAACTGTGTGATTGTGCACATTTTTAACATGCGTTTATGAGTAACTACTAGGCTAGTTATCACAGGAAAAATCAGTCTTGTTCATTACTGGTCTTTAGATAATATCCCCTTAGACATGGAGCCACAATGATAACTACAGTCATGTAAAGGTCAAATGATGACAGCTGCAAATTATTTTTCTCTTAAGCTTTTTTTTAGCAAACAGGATGAAATCAGGAGTACAGACAAAGTGTACAGAAAAAACAGGAGAGGCAGCCGTTGTGGCCTTTGGAGCAGAAAGTGACCCTTCAGTCAAGCACCAGCAAACCCAACCTGGAGACGGAATAGGACACAGATCACTGATTCTTTTGTTTATTTTTTGTGTCTCTTGACTCGCAAAAGAAGCTACATTTTTTTCTCCAAGGCAAAAAGAGCAAAATCATTTGCATGATGTTTTGCTTGTTTGTGCAAATTTTCTTGCCTCAGTGAATTATTATATACAGATGCTGACCAGCAATGTAAAGACAACAAAATAGAGATAAAGATAGACTGCTGAGCTTCCCATGAACCACATCAAAAAACAAAAAGGCTATATTTTACAGTAGTTTATGCCATATGTCAAAAACAGAGAATCTGCAATTTTCCAGACCCATATATTTCCTTAGAGAGGAAACCATTTTGAAATATTGCAGCCAGTTATAAAGAAGCACTGTTATAGCCAGCAATAGACAACTAGAAAGCAAGTAAAATCAAAATGCAACAAAGAGTGTTTTATCTTAATATTAAAACATATTTCTTTTGCATTTATAATTCCTTTGAAGATAATGAGATCACTAAAGCATAAAGTAGCATACATACTGTAAGAACCAAGTTGCAAGTAGCTACACAAAAAGACACTTTTCCAGATGAATGAAACACTGGAAGTTTAAGGACAGAGAAAGTAAAACTTTTTTTTATAAACAATTGTTTTGTAAATGTTTGTGTCATGTAGAGACCCTGTAACACTTCATTGGCAAAAAACAGGAACAAGTGGTTAAGGACATCCACCAGACTGTTTCCATGGACAGCCCACCTGGAGCTGCCGTAGATGGTTATGGGGGCTGGCCCAGTCTGGGATGGTGCAGTTGCTTCAGAAGTGCACACAGAGTTCACATTCCCACCTAAAGCTTGCGCAATGGAAGAACTGTTCATCTCATTACTGTCCCTCTAATAGCACATTATAACAGGCCAGGTAATGACTAGTGGAGCTTGTAAAATATGATTGTTTTTGCAAGAGTTGTGGAGATCTGTATCAATACAACAAGCTTATCGAATGGATCATATTTGTTTTGACTTATCAAAACAAAGTTCAGAAAATGGTGTTTGAAGAAAGTCATGAATGTTTTAGACCCTAAAATTTAGGAAGAAAAGTGGAACCAGTGTGAACAGCCCCTCTATTCATCTGCATTCAGCTGATTATGACTAGCAGCACAAAGTAGTTTTCTCAAGGTACAGTAGTGCGGAGCCATGAAAGACGTGGTGAAAGCTTATGAGAGAGACTTCATTTGGTCCCTATCATCTCTCTTAGTTTTACTATTTGAACTTTTATGTTTTTTTGTTATTCCAAACTCTTAAATTTGTCGTGTAAGCTCCCCATTCCATCCCCCAAATACTTATTTCTCAAGGATATATATGTTATCGTTAGGAAAGCAACACTGTAACAAGGCAGTTTGTGAACAGAACGTTTCATATTCTGTATATCATTGGTTTCCCATAAATAAGGATTGATATTAATCATCTTGTGAATTTCATGCAATCTAAATAATACTTTATGTTTGGTATATATGTTGTAGAATTTTAACCATATACAAATTGATTTTTGCTGCCTGTTCCTGTACTTGGTTAGCAGTTAGAAGTAGGGCTGCACAATATTGTGAAAAACTCACATTGCAATATTGATTCTTTCTGCAATATATATGGTGATATTGGGATTTTAAAAAAATAGTTCAATAGTAATTAGTTCAATAGCTCTATTGCAGGGGTATTCAACCAAAATTTAAAGAGGTCCAGTTAGAGAAAATTTCTTGAAGCAAAGGTCTGGAAGATGATAATGTCTAACTATTTAGTGTAATGAATATTTAATTGGCCTATCAGTTGTATCAAGATTGCATGTAATCAGTACTCGACTGTCAAATCAACTTACAGTAAATCAGTACAATTCAATTTAAGATGTCTGCATATGTATGTAACAGTTCTTAGCTTGTAAATAGTCTGCTTTGTATTTAACCATGTAAATACACTTTTGATGTAGCTTATTTTAGGTTTATAATGGAATAATATAGATTTGCCGTAAGATTTCTGTGTGAGTCTGAAATCGAGAATGGCATGCCACATGCTGAAAATGTACAATTTTTGTTTCACCTGAGTTGATTTATGTAACAGAAAACATTTACTTTACACAGAAAACATTACTTTATACAGTTTTTAAAAAGCAGAAACTTCCACGAACATGAAATCACCAATAAACTATGTTTATTTATCCTACATGTTATATAATACATTCTGTGTATTTTCTGCTGTATGATTTCAGGACAGAGCAGCCACTCTGTTAGGAACATTATGGCTGTGTGGTTGCGGGTGTTAGCTTCGCTGCTGTTATTAAGCAGCCATTCTGTTAGGAACATTACGGCTTTTTGGTTGCTTTGTGCTGCTATTAACACTAATGGTGTGTTCGGTTATTTCTTTCCAACTCGGAACTCGGATGAAAACGTCACTTCCCGTCGGATACACACCTCTTTTATGACGTTGATGTCGGACAAGATTTTGTTGCCCCTGTGACGTAATTTCAACATGACGGCTTACACACTCAACAGTAATTTTATTTTATAAATCTTTAAAAATGTTTATTTTGTTAAATGCATTAATAGTTATAAATGTAATTGCACATGTTCCATTTAGAGAATACCATAGTGTAACCCTTATTTTCTGCTGTGAATGCTCCAATCTCTTCCGCGTGGATAACATGAATAAAACTAATAATTCTTGTTTCTCTCTTTAATCAGAAGTCTTGGCATTACAACATGAACAGCCAAACTCACCCACCACTCTCTTCAACTACTCTTCTCTCCCTTTCTCCCCAAGCACACCCTGCCTTAAAGGGGCAGAAGCACACAATATCTTTTGAATTAACATATAGAAAACTTTACATACTGTAAGACAAATGGAAATACATGAAACCCCTTTATAACATATTCATTTACATTTATTCTTTTTCTAAACCATAAATGGACAAAAATAAAATAATGAATTCAACATAAGGTTACAGTATTCCCCTGCTTAACAAAGAAACGTCCTCGCTTCCCAAAATAATACTGAATAACTGCCACATATTCACGTAGCAACCACATACCAATGTGGCACAATGACAGTGCATAAGTACAGAATGGCATCGAAATGTATAAGAACATAAGAAATATACAAACGAGAGGAGGCCATTCGGCCCATCAAGCTCGCTTGGGGAGAACTTTAAT
>JAABNX020000042.1:17317925-17331966 GCA_015163995.2 Mormyrus lacerda | reverse complement strand
TTTGCTTGAGGCTGAACAGATTTAGCTCAACTAACCTTTCCTCGTATGACATTCCTTTAAGACCAGGAATCATTCTTGCGGCCCTACGCTGCACCTTTTCTAAGGCCGCAATGTCCTTTTTAAGATAAGATATGAGGTCTCACCAAGGAATTGTATAATCTTAGCATTACCTCCCTTGACTTAAATACCACACACCTGGAGATATACCCCAACATCCTATTGGCCTTTTTTATTGCTACCCGACACTGGCAAGAATGGGACATGGAAGCATCAACATACACACCAAGGTCTTTCTCATAATCAGCTAACTTTATTTCAGTAGGACCCATAAAATACCTGTACTTTGTATTTCTGCTCCCTACATAGAGTACCTTACATTTGTCTATGTTAAATTTCATCTGCCAGGTATCGGCCCAGTCACTAATTAAATCAAGATCCCGCTGTAGCTGATGAGCCGCTAGTTCAGTATCTGCTATACCACCCACCTTGGTGTCATCTGCAAATTTCAATAGTTTACTGTATATATTGGTGTCTATATCATTAAGTTTATATTTAAATTTACAGTCAATATTCAATAAATGCTAAGTTGAGAAATTTTGTGTATCGTTTGTTGTTATTAGTCTGATATTTTACCATGCAAATAGTTTTATTGGGCAAAAAAATCGGCAGCATATATCGGCCATCAGCTGACCCTGACTCCTAAATATTGGCATCGGCTATTGAAAAACCCATATCGGTCGACCTCTATTCTGAACCTACTGGAAAAAAAAGCATGATTATGAATTTTCATTTAATGTCATGATCTATGGGTGCACTCCACTACTAAGATGCCCTATTAAAAAGGACCTCTAAAGAGATGAAAGATACAGAGGTGTGCTCAGTGTGTTCCCATGTGTTGCCAAACTCCTTAAACAGACTAGCTTATGGTTTATTTGGATATTAAAACAACAGTGTAAAAAAATCCCTCGTGTACCAAAGATGATAGCTTCACTGATACTTGAATACTTTCACCTTTGCAGCTCAAACCGTAACACAACAGAGAGACAAAAAAGCTTGTAATTCATTAAAATCCTGTCTTGCAACCATGCTATTATTTTTATAGTTCTTATTCTTAAACATGGGTGGCACTGTAGTTATCGCTGTTGCCTCACAGCTCTGGGACCAGCGTTTGAGTCTCTGTCATTGTCCCATATGTGTGGAGTTTGCATGTCCATGTGTCGTGTGGTTTTATCTGGGTACTCAGGTTTCCCCACAGTCCAAAAACATGCAGAGGTTAATTGAAGTTACCAAATTGGCCCCTAAATGTGAGTGTGCCCTGCAGTGGGTTGGCGCCCCATGCTAGGTTGTTCCCTGCCTTATTCTCATAGGCTCTGGACCCCCTGCAACCTTGAATAGGATATGCAGTTGCAGAAAATGGATGGAAGGATTCCTAAATGCACATTCAAACTAGCACATCAATATATCCTGATAATTCTTGGTTTCTGGCCATGTAATTTTTGTGGCAACAAGTTTGTAATAACAAGTAAAACATTTAATTAAATTAATTAAAATTTGTACGTAATGCAATCTGGGAAACAATTGGGGTGTGCAACAGTCGCCATGAGCCCAAAATACTAAACCACCATGTCATTACAGCTGAAAGTACGTATTACCTTAGGTATTAACACGATTTGGCAAAAATCATGAAATAGTTTGAAGTGGAAAAATAATCGGTGTGCAGTCTGTGTACTGAACATCACATTTCTGTCATTAAAAATGCCCCACCTTACTTCCATAAAGTTATTAAAGCCAGAAAACTAAATATGGAATATGAGGTTAACTTAACCACGGCGACAGGTTCCTAGTCGTTTTCTCACGACACATATGCTTCTGTTTTGTCCTGTTACAAATCATTTAATTGTTTGTTAAACAATGGCTCACCTTCTATTAAGTGTAACATGAACAGACACCTTTTTTTATTAGCTGTAAAACATAGAAACACACTATTAAGTGGAGGCTAGACACAACAAATCTTTCATAATGAGTAGAAATATAAATACATAGCCCTACCACTTGACAAGATGCTTTTATATTTCATCTTGACTTGCTGCCATGTACGCGTTCCACTACTATTGTTTCAGTTACGATATTGTTAACATTAGGTTTACATTATGAGCAACATCACAGTAATGGAACTTCAGGGAGCATTGCATTACTTAACTGGCGTCGTAGTACTGATTAGCCCTGATTGAGAAACCTGGACATATTTGTACTTACTGTAAGGTCAGGTCAGCTTGTTTTGGGGAGCATGCGCTGATGCAGTACATTGTCCTGCCCTAATCATCCGATCCTTCTATGTGCCATTCCCCCTCATTAACCCTGTGTGGATTCCCCTTGTTACCAGCTGTTTCTCATCATTGTCATTAGTCCAATGTATTTAAGTCTGCGTTAGGTATGTTTTCCTCAGTCCAGTCATTAAAATCCATATCACTTCGGTCCTGCTTCCTTGCTTCGTGCTCGAGTGTAAAGCCGTGACTCACCTTGCCACAATCACTTCACGGCAAAACTCCTCAGGATCCTGGCTGGCGACCCTCCAGGGAGACACATGGTCCAGTCCCACATTTTGGAAATAGCCATCCATCTGCCATAGCCAGATGTTAAGTGGGCATCCCTTTTGTCTGGTCTAGCTGCTTGGTTCCTCAGCAATAAGGATCCTGCAAGCTGGATCACACTCAGAGAAACACGTCACATGGCCGTAGTGCCATAACTGATGTTTCCTCACAATACAGGTAATGTGCCTCATTCGGGACTCTTCTAGCAACCACTGGTTTGATTCTCCAAAGAGACACAGTTCCAGTCGGTGCACTGAATAGCATCCATATCTTGCAGCCATACAGCAAGACATGGAGCACCTGGACTCTTAAGATTTGGATCTTTGTCCTCTTGCAAAGATATCAGGAGCGCCACACACCCCATTCCAGCGACCTCATTGGTCCAGGACAGCTGCAATTCCAGACACTCAGACTCCTCACTCAATTTCTCGAGAGCCCTGATCGGAGCCTCCATCGACTCCGCTAAGATCACAGCATTGTCTGCAAGGTTAAGATCAGTAAATCTTTCTTCACCAACGGATGCCCCACAGTTGCCAGACCCCACAACCCTGCCCAACACCCAGTCCATACAAGCATTGAACAGAGTAGGAGCAAAAACATATCCTTGGTGAATCCCAAAATCAACTGGGAAGAACCCGGAGGTTCTCCCTCCCTCAATTTAAGGGCAATCCCACAAAGTCTCAGGAAGTCCCACAGGTAAACTTGATCAATAGAGTCAAATAAAAATTGACAAAGGCTACCTACAGGCCAAACCCTATTGGCTCTCTGATGGTTTCAACTTGTCCCTGGGGCTCCCAAAGACTTTCTCCCATCCCTTCATGGTGTATGCAGCCTTCCTGTGGGCAGCTGCAGCAGAGTTACTCCCGTGGAGAGCAGATGGGTATCATGCATGTTTATTCCAAGCTGTTGTGAGTTGTTTCACGGTGGCTGGAGTGCCAATCCTGCCACCAACCTCAAACATTTATCGTACAGCTTGCAGGGCCAGATGCAGTTTAACGTCATACCCAGGACAGACTTACAGTAATGGCCTAATAATAATAATTATAGACACTTTATTGATCCCTGTTGGAGAAATTCCCTTTATGCCTCCTTCAACTTGTTCTCTGTGAGCCAGCCTGCTATAAAGGGCAGCCACCTATGGCAGCATCTAGGGAGTTGGGGGTTAAGGGCCACGCTCAAGGACCCGCAGATTTGTTGAAGTCGGCCTTGAACCAGCAAGATTCCGATCACAGGCGCAGATGCTTAGCCAACTAAGCCACATGCTGCCCCTCAACAATAACAAACATATTTATAAAATGCAAGTTTATTACACGACGTTATCATTAATTATTTTCATAAAACTGCATACTTCATTGTAGTTTATCCCTTACATATCATTCAATACTCATCAAATAAGTGTATAGTTCATAAAGCAGTTATTGAAGTAATGCCACTTTTTTCCCATTTGGATGGCTTGAAATGCTTGTACTCCCTGTACCCATCCCGCTAGCACTGCAATCACACAGAACCCTGGGGGGCCGTTTGGGTTTATGACCCTCTGCTTCCACACAAAGTGCTGGCCTTTTCATTTTCATATCGCTCTGCAGGAATGTTCATTTCAAATGATAAATGCCATAAATTAATTATTCATAGAAAGCCTTTTACCATAAAATGTGATCCATCTCTAAGAGTGGAGGAGAACTCTGACTCACAACAACAACTTTACTGGTGTTACTGGTCATAAATTTATGGAAACTGCTACTAATGCCACTAAAACCAAAGCAAATTCTTCAATGTAACTCTTTGTTTAACGCTTACAGCATGGCTTCTCAATGGCCAGGCTACTTGAAATAGTAGCTTTTGCTAGACGTTATTCCAATACTTTTATCTACATATTGTGATAAAGCTCTTGATTAAAGGAAGTAATAGATAATAAGTAATTAATAGCTGTGTAAATTAGTGTGTGAGAATTTTTGTTTAAGAGAAATGTCTCTCACATTTAACACAGGAAAAGTTAATTAGAGTGAGTATAGGATTTAAAGTTTTAATTATTATAAGTAAACAGTTAACCAGTTCACATGAACATGAGTTTCATCTAAAAAAAAAAGATTGGATTTTGGGAATTTGCTTTTAAATTTCAGAGGAAAACATGAAGGTACAAGGCATAGATCTGCTTTGGACTTGGCCTTGGCAGTATAGAAAATAGGCTGCTACAGTCTGTCCAAAGCAATTAATCCTTCTTTCACTGCTATATTTCAAAACACAAAAGCATATTTTTAGAATTGTTCTTTCTTTTTCCTAATACCATGCTTGAAAATAGTTTTCAGTCAGTTAAGTTGAATATCTAGGATGTTTTGATACGAAAATAAGGACTAAGCAATAGCAATGATAGTAGTTGGTAAAGTGTTAATTGCCATTGTAGTCACGGGCCCTCAATGCAATACTAAACCCCATTTTCCCTGTCCCTCTGGCTCTGCTCGCCTGCTTGACCGCTCGCTTACCCGCCGAACGTGACACTTTCAAGAACTATTATTTGGGATTTATTTGTACTTGAAATTAATGTTTTATTTAAAACTTCGAGGTGTTTCTAATGTGATATATATATATATATATATATATATATATACCTTTGTAAACAAATAAATTAAGTACTGATTTTTGTTATAATACCAATAAATTTGAAATATTTATACTGAAAGTCCCAAGACTTTCTGCAAGCACTGTATATGTTGTTATGTTTTTGGACCATATATGTAGAATAATTGTTGCCTATTATTCTTCTTGCATTACTATTATTAAGAACCATCAATTTAATGTCTACCATATTCGATCCTGGGTGTCCCACCACCGAATCCCCCTGCATCAGCAGAAAAATTATTTTGTCAGTTCATTATGTTACACATTTCAGTAGCACAGTCCAGATAGTAGACATACGTCTAGCAAGCATCTACCTGACACACACATGTGATGTATCAGGGAGCATATATACACTGTGGGAAGATCAGCGAACAGGGGCCTATGGCAGATTTAAGGTATCCCAATTTAAATGGACTACCTTAAATATGAAAAGTTATCCAGCTAAGCAATAAGTTCTGCTTTGTGATACAGGCCCCAGGTTGTAATTACCTCAGACTACTTTTAGCTGCTGATCAAAACTGCCTTCGCATAGGCATCTTGCCAATTAGCAAATGATTTAAGTGTTACATTATTTATCCATGACTTGTGTATGTCAGGCAGACATGTGTGCTATGTGGGAGAGTATCTGGCTGCTAACTAGCTAGCTGGCATCTGTTTCACAGAAAAAGTAGTGTAAATAACTAATGTCACAGAATGCAACTAGAGGTATTTCATCCATTTTTTTTCACTTGCTCTTTTGTGCCCCCTAGGGGATCGCCTATGTCATATTGGGCAGGCCAATGCAGATGTCAGCACCTGGTGACCCTATAGGTGGCAGTCCTCCACATGTTCTATCTCCTGTGATCTTCTTTTAATAAATCCCGTTATGGCAAGGTGGAGAATGGAACTAGAGCATCCAAATCCATCAGCACTTTTCAAAGAATGCAGATGCTCTCTATGTCACTGCCAAAATTTGTGTTTCTTTACAGTTCATCAATCCTCATAGACTCTTCACCCTCCCCGTTGCAGTCTGTAATTACAGTGTGAAGTCTGCATGGCCTAATGAAGCATGGCTTTGATGAACAGGTTGATCATGAGGTACATACTGCATTGGACTGCTGTATTTTTTTAACCAGAAAGGTAAGTGAGAATGACTAAGTGCCTTCTGTGGTATAAACCAACAGAAGGACTACAAGGGTACTGTGAGACATCTGACAGATCATTTTAATGATGGATCATAGAAGCCCTTTACACAACAGGGGTCTATGCCCTGTGTGTTGTGACACATAACTGTCATGATGGCAGCCACAGAAATCTCACAGGCGAGCCCCACCGGACAGCAGGGAGATCACCATGCCTGAAGCTCCCACCATGACTACCACAGACTGAGACTGAACCCGCCCTCAATCCTGAGCAACTCGTGCTGTGAGGTGCTGGCTGGGATGTTTTTCCCTGACTGCCACTGCCAGCATCACTGGGTTGCATGGGTCTGGCTGGTTTCACTTTCTCTGATTCCTGCACCCTCCACAAGCACCAGACATTGCCAACCCCTCCTAAACAGGGTTAAATTGCAATGTTTTGCACTAGGCAAAATGATAATACACACACACACACACAAATGCACATTTGTATGTGTCTTTGTGGCGACCATCCATTCAATTCTATGGGAAAAAGACTAACCCCCATAATGATAACTTTAACCCATAACCAGCTTTAGTACAAGTAACCAAAGAAAATACATACAAAAAATGGTCCCCACAATATCAAAATAAGTTTTTTATCACATTGTGGGAACATTTAGTCCCTAAAATATAATTTATAGATAACTCTCACACACGCAGACACATGCAGACACACACACTATGTGACATTATCCAAGTCTTTTTGATCTCAGTTTGCCTTCAGAACAGCCACAGTTTGTTTGGCACACCATTAACACGCCGTTAAAGGCATTATACATTCTTCCCTCAGTTGTGTGAATTGAACTTTCACCTGAGTTTATCTTGTTAGTTGATTCTGTAATTGTGCTATATGTAAAGTAAGTAAAATGATTATAGCTGAAAGAGCTACAAACCCCTGCTTTAGCTAAGTTTTATTCTTTTTAATGATTGTGCAAATGGGTCATGGATTCCTTGACTATGCTTCATGCCATTTTTCCTTTATTATTATTATATTACTCATATCCTTAGCCTGACATCCACATAACATATCTGTTTACAAAGTGTGTTTTAATAAGTTTGCGTATGTTTAAAACATGTGGGATGGGTATTTTAAAGCTTAAACTATAAAAATAAAAAAATATATATATTTATAGTATATGGTCTTTCTATATCTCAGATTTTCACCTATCACTGATGAGTCTGCAATATAACTTCAACGATAGGCAGGGGATCACTGTATGATGCAGGTGAACTTTAGAATGGCCCAGCTGAATGCATTCCTGATAAATAACAAGCAGTGCCAATGGGTGTTAACAGAAAAATAAACCTCCTGATTATGTTCTTAATAGTGGGGAAACAGCACAATGCTGTGCTAACATCCTGTTTCTGGCAGTATACTTCTGCATAGTAGGTTCATTGCTTTTTGAAATGCCTGTGATGGCTTCCCTCCATATATGCTGTTACAATGGCAGTCACAGAAAGCCCAGGGGTGAGCCACTCTAGGCAGGGGGTAGATTCCTACACTCCTCTGCCACGTGGGCAATCTCTGGGAATTGTGCATCTGAAGCTCCAGCGCAGACAAACTGCAGATCAAAGTCAAATCTGAATTCGGACCCATGCACTGCAGCCCATGCCTTGAGCTCCTGGCCAGAACTCTTCCCAGGTTGCTTTCTTCTGAGTGGTTTCACTCTTTCTATTCCCCGCAGCCTCAGCAGGCACCAAAAGTCACTAACCCCTCCCTCACTCACAGGACACTCCAACAATGCCAGAGAATGACCCTACCTGACATCTGCCCCCATTCCCGCTTTTTTTGGACCTGTGGTTTTTTCCTCCCTACATAGAGTGTTCCTCTCCTCCATCATCTGGCTTTCTTTTCTTCATTTTTTGTCTTCCCTTCTCTCTAGTTTTGTTTTATTCTGTATAAATGAAACAGGGATGAAATTGAATTGAACTGAATTGAAATGAAATGAAAATATAATTATTTTATTCCCAGTCAGGAAATACAGATGTTTTTGGGACAGGCCTGCCACTGAAGATAAGACAATAACTCAAAAGTCATGGATGTTTTAAAAACTTTGCAGAAGCATTGTATGGGTGCCAAACTGGAAATTGACCTTGCAAATGTGGTGCGTCAAAAAGTATTTGATCTTATTATTGCTTTGAAAAACATTATTTGGATGAAGATCTACATCTGATTTCATTTTCAGACAGATTGTAAAACGGAAGTGCTGTGTGGCAGCAAAAGAAGGAAATGGCATCTGTAGAAGACACTTGGTCTTGTACTGTAACTCTAAAAGTATTTTACAGATCTTTTCCAAACTTTGTAGGTATGACAAACTAGAAGTGATTAAGTAATCAAGCATTTGAAACTCAAGATGGGGGTTAAGGGCTTTGCTCAAGGGGGCACAGAGATGTGACTATTCTGCTGAGACTGTTGCTCAAACCAGCAACCTCCCAATCACAGACACAGAGGTTTAGTCCACTGAGCCATACATCACCCCCAATTGTTAGGATGTAATAGATTTAAACAGACCATATTGTTATGGGAATTTACAGAAGCAGAAGATAGTGATGAAAAATGAGAAAGTATGTTTCAGTGAGAGAATCCTGAATCATAATGGGGCAGTGGAACTTAGATATGCTACTCTGCAGTCATTCACTTCTGGGTTATGGTTAAGGTAGAACTACATGTGGACCAAACTTATGGCTGTAGGGAGGAGACACAAGTGGCACTGTTAAGAGATAATTTTAATGCGACATTCTGTAATATTCTGTAACATTAATTATAATGTAATTTATTAGGAATAATAGTGCTTCCTGTGCAGTCTGTCAAGGTGTGTGCTTGTGTGGTATATTTGGAGGATCACCAGGATTAACTTTGCTCTTTTTCTGACTTACAATATTCATCTCTTTACACAGAAGACACTGGCAAATTGCAAATTTTCCTGTGAATAGACTCTTTAAAACTGTTAATCACTAATTACATTATTAAAGGGTACATTTCACTTTTGAATAAATTATGTATAGGAAGTATTGTACCCAGCACCAGTGCATTAAAAAGAAGTCAAATACAAGCACAGTAACTGATTTGTCAATTAGTCTTTGACAGAAATGGCTTTTAGCGTTTCCTTCCATCTGGAACAGGATAATGAAACAGTTTATCCTTTTAATGGCATATCTATATTCTCATTATGGAAAATTGAGAACAAAATTTGTTCTCAATATTCTTAAATGATCAGTTTCTGTCTCTACTCAGGACATTGTACTTTTTTAAAGTTGGTTTTGAAGATAATTTTCTGTATTTCTTAAAACACCCATTCCTTTCTTATTTTTCCCTGTAACCAAAGAAATTCCTATTAATTTTCACATCGATACTATATAATGAATTGGGGATGTTTTTTTCTTGAACATCACACTGTTCTCTCTTTTTTGTATAGGTTTTGTAAATAATTCTTATATATAAACCTCTCACTGACCTATGTAATGGTTTGGTCTATAATGTTTGGGAAATATTACTTATGATGTAGTTTAATTTGTGTGAAATACATTTAGGACGATTCGCCCCTTGATTTGGCCTTTTAAAGAACTGATTATGACTAGAATATTCCACTGAAGCTCATTTTTCAGTCAAAAATCACCTTTAAATATGGCACACTTTTTAACCCCTCTGCTAGTTTAATTTATTTTCTTAATCTCTATTGTACTCATTTTCCAATTTCAGGCAGAGTATCTAACATTTTGTAGTTTTGAATGATGTTTTGTTAAGTATTTCATATGTAATAAACTAGATAAAATACAAAATAACTAGCAGAATTGTGTAGTAAAGTCACCTTTGCTGCTTAGGAGAACATTAAGCAAAGGGTAGGATTTTCTGAATTGTCAATCATATCTCACTGCAGTTCAAACAATGTTAAACCTCAAGTATTAGATTAGATTATAAGTAAAAGTCTTGTTTTGTACTCAGGCTAGTAAATTTCTATCAGTCCAGTCCATTCTTCCTGTGCTTTGTCTAATGCTTCCTTTATTCTATCACTATGTCTCTCTTTGCTGTTCCCTGGGACCGCCACACACTCACTGCAGGTTGCAGAGCCTATGCCATGCTTCCTCCTGGCCCCACCTGTCAATATTGGCATTATGCCAAACATTAAATTAACATTTCTGCATGACTGGCCAATTACAGGTCAGCATTTTTTGAGTAATGTTTTTCCATAAAAACAAAACACTACAGTCATTGCAGGGATTTTGAAAAGGACTAAATAATACTATAACAACACAGATGACCTCATATACTGACAACCTACATTGACCTGCATTTAAGATGGTGTATTTTTTCCAAAAAAATATATTTAAAAAACTGGAAAAATCTTATATTCGAGGACTAGAATTTAAATGTCATTATACACGTACCGGAGTAGATGGTGTAAATTATTCACTTCCGGGCTAAGTCATACACCAAACGCAGTCAATGGAATCAATGTGATTTCAGCAAACAACATTATCTGAATGGTGATCCCATCCACAGTCTATGATGGCTGATATAATGTGATGCCATGGGGCTGGTCAGCAGGACAAGTGGATGATTAGGAAGTCAGATTTCAAAGGGCTACAGTGGGCAGTTTTAGCCAGGACAGCAGGGTACCAGCTCTACTCTTTCAGAAAATCCCCAGGGATCTTTTATGACCTCAGAGAGCCAAGATCTGGGTTTTACATTTCATCTGATGGATGGTGCCATTTCTGCAGCACATTTTCCCCATCATTGTACTGGGGCATCAGGATCAACAAAGATCACAGGATAGGCAAACCTGTTGGCCACACCAACACCTCCTGCAGAAGCAACCCAACTCTCCTAACTGGTCTCCCATCTAAATATGGGCCAGCCCCAAACCTGCTTAGCTTCAGATAGATTATGTGGTCTGAACTACATGTGGTATGGCTGCTGGGAAACATATTAATTGCCAATTGTGGCAGTTAATAAAGAGAGTACCTTTCATTCTGAAAGAGCTGTCATCATCTTTATTAAAATGACTTTACCACTTGCCACAATAAGTTTCTCTGTCCTCCTTATGTGAGTCTGCGCTCTCTTGGATTGTGAAATTTGTAATATTGATTATCTATCCTGCCCGCCCCTAAGTAATACATTTGTTTATTGAAATGTTTGCTCTTGAATACAATCATTGTAATGTGATTGCCTGTGGTTTCTTTTTGACAATGATATGGTTAACTTATATGTTCTTGTCAAATAAAATATTGGTAACACTTTACTTAAAGTCGTGTTTTAGTAATTTAAAAACACATTCATAATGCATTATGATGTATTTAAAAACGCTTTATAAACGTGGCTATAAATGTTTTAAAAAGGCATACATTATAGCCATGTTTATTATGTATTATGACTGCCTTAGGAATCACTCATCTATAATGTACTATACCTTCATAATGCAGTACAAAGCATCCTTAATACTTTTAGCAATTAGTCAATTATAGATGAGAGCTTCATAAAGCATTCGTAATGCGCAATAAACATGTCTATAATGTGTTATGCCTTTAGATAAATATTCAAAGCTATGTTTATAATGCCTTATGAATGCATTGTTAGTTTTGAATATGTGTTGGTAAATGACTAAAAACGTGGCCTTAAGTAAAGTGTTACCAAATTGTTTCCTTTAAAGATAAGATTTGATATTTTTTCCCAAAAAATGAGGGGTCATCTTAATTGGACCAACCTGGTATTTATTATTTTTCTTTTGTTCAAAAGATTTAAATGCGAGAAGTTAATAATGCATGATAACGCAACACTATTTTCTGTTTGTAAGGCTCTTTACAAATGTCTAATATCAAACACGTTGTGCATTTTGACTGGTCTATAGATAGTGGAAAAGCAGTCTGACATGACTTCATATGTCTCTGAACTGTGAAGGGCCTCATTTAGTTTCCTGGGCCTGGGAGAGTCCAAGATCCTCTAATGACCTAGTCTAAGGGACTGTTGATGATACATCCCCCTTCTGGGAATGCTCAGGAATGATTTTGTCATTCTCAGTTTTTTCCCCTCTGATATTATCTTTTAAATAAAACTTGAGACCCCAGTGTAATTTCTGATCTGAGACTTGGCTTCTGTTACCTTTTGCATATGTAAATATTATTTTCCTCACACTAATGTCTGAATTTTTGCTGTACTTGTTTCAGATCAGTGATAATTAAAATGAATGCACATGGATAGGGAAATAGCTTCCTGACAGTCTGTGTTAGTTCATGAGTGACAGCTGGAACTGGAGACTAGCTTGTTTGTCCAGTGAGGACAACGCAGTGCAAAAGCTCACCTGCAGTTCCCGTGACTGAGAGCCGAAGCTGAGAGTGCCCTCCCACGCCATGCATCGGCAGGCATGCTATGCCGCACACTCTCTCTTGGTACACATCCAACTCTTGCCCATACAGATGGGTGGTGGGTGTCTATTTTTAGTGATCCATCTGCTGGGTAATGATGGAGCAGAGGCTGCATCACTGGGGCCATGGGCAGCACTGCGGTGACAGCAGGGTAATTTGAGTAAATAATGCCTCAGTGCTCATGCTGAATGTGATTCCATAAGGTGAAAATGGAAAGGAGAAGTGTGTATATATTGATGTGTGTCTGAGGGGGGGGGTTGCCAATTTAACCTCTTCAAGCAGAGCAGTTTGATCAATGGCACTTGGAGTGGGAGTAAATTATATTCACAACCAAGTGACCTTCAAAACCTATTTCAGCTTTCAGAAGGACCCAAGCAGTTTCAGTGAAAGTACAACGTGCAAAGGTGCATGAGTACAACCTGCTGAACAGGTGTATTAATAGACTATGCAAGCGTATTGGTTGGTGTCCTACTGTACAGAGAATAGTGGCAGACACCAAGGTTAGCAGAGGGACATTAAAATATAACAACTTACAAAGAGCAAGGCCAGAACACAGAGCCTTTTTGTTACTAGGCTGGAGAGCTGTATCATGCTTGTTGGGATGCTTCTGGGCAGCTCTGGGATGAGACCTACAAACCGTGCCATAATGTTTAATGGTCCGATAGTAGGGTCATCCCACTGGAAAAAAATCATTACCTGGGGCATATGCGCATCACCAATTTAACTAGATTAGCATATGATTATTGAGGCCCTCCTGCAAGGCTCATTGCCCTGTCCCAGACTCCTGTTCTGTTTGTGTACTGGCTCCAAACTGTGTAATCTGACACACTGCTCAGCCAGTTTCTTGTATTCTTCTGTTATGTTTTCTTTTAGAACCAAATCTAATCATATGGATCATTATCCAGCTCACATTTAGACGCAGTACTCTACAAATCTAGTCCATGCTATGGCAGAAGCGATAGAATCACAATACTGTTTGGGGCAAATATGCATTTACAATTACCATCTGATTCATTTTTGCCATCTGATTCATTTTGGGCTTTTCTACCAGGATTTGAAACACAGCTGTAATGCAGGGCAGAAGTGAAATTGCAACTGTTTGATTCCTCTCTTTATGGATTATTAATATATTACTGGCATTTCCTTTATTACATGACTTCCATAGTGCCCACGCATGTAATTCCAGAGAAGCTCATCCCAGGCATTGCTAATGTGTATAAAGGTTTGCAAAAACTCATTATGTAAGGAATAATTGACGACGGGCCGTTGAATTATTAGAAAATAATGCACACCCGAGGTGGTGATGCGGCCACG
>JAABNX020000042.1:17264705-17278274 GCA_015163995.2 Mormyrus lacerda | reverse complement strand
GAGGCATGAATTGTAAAGCGCTTTGAGTACTTGTAGAAGTAGAAAAGCGCTATATAAATGCAGTCCATTTACCATTTGTTATAACAACTTATTATGTTGAAATAACGAGATAATATCTCGTTATAATGACTTATTGTCATGGATCGTTCAAGGGAAGCCCCTATGACATCACACGGGGCTCCCCTGCCATGCCCCCAGGGTTTCCCTACACGAGAGACGAGCGGCAGCTGGAGCGCTTTTCCCACACCAGTCCTGAGAATCGGCAGGACCGGTTACCGTATGATCTGAGTGATTAGAGAGCCTTTTTATTCATGTCTGGCACGTCAGTCAGATGCGAGATCTTCAGCCTCCAGTGCGAATTTCAAGCGTTTATTCCCCACCTGTCTGTACCTCTGCCTGCCTGTTCCCCTGACCTCTGTTCTGTTTTTTTCCGACCACCGATTCTCAGCCTAGCCCTCTTACTGCTGACACCGATTGCCTGACCCCTGCCTGTCCCCGGATTCTGAGCCCTGCCTATTTCCCTGGATACCGATGCTGATCGACCGACCCCTGCCTGGTTTTTCTTGGATAATAAAGCCTATTTTTTCCCTTGGACTGATCCGCTATCACGTCTTCTTTATTTTCCTGGTGCCCCATCCTGACACTTATTATGTCGAAACAACGAGATAATATCTTGTTATAACAACGTATTATGTCGAAATAACGACTTATTGTCTCCGAAAAAAAATTCATCAAATGCGGTTCAGGGCTTCTGTACATTACAGCTCTAATATTCTAAAACATTTTATCTTGTTTTGTGCTATTAGTTACCCCATACATTCAAAAACCTACTGTGAATTGCCAAACCCGCAGATAACAGCAAACCAGCCATGGACCCCACATTTATCGTGTACATACATATGGTAAAGGTTAATTGATCAATTACACACAGTAAGACATTACCAACATTAAATATAATTATAATAAAGTACTTTGTACGCTATAGAGTACTGTACTTTCTCTGTCTCATGAAGAATGGAAACTTTGGGACCACTTAAGATTTTCACCAGATAAGATTCAACCAGCTATTGGCCTTCTGTCGAATCTCCTCAAAGAAAGGTTGAGTATAGTTAGTCCATGTGACTGACAGGTTTTAAACGTTTAGATGCCCACTACACCATCTTCTCTGATATTACCTTTTCTGGAAAAGTACATCTTTTCCACATCGCCCCACTCCTCTGCTCATTTTTTCATCTCTCAGGTGAATTCAATCTATGCCAGTCCTGCTGTCTCTCAATATGACTGATTGATTGATTGGTTGATTGAAACTTTACTGATTGTCTCTTTGTCCAGTCCTACTTGACTCACAGACCATGAGAGCAATTTAGATTTCCTCATGTAAGGAGATGGAAAAAAAGTGATTTATGGGATTTAGGGATATGCAATATTGTAAAATTATGTGTAAGATGTAAAAGCAGCAGGATATAACTTAACTACTGTGATAACTGCTGCCATGATGCACATTCTACATGTTAATATATTTAACTGAGGCTCTGTTTTCCCCGATTTCCTGGTGGCAGTACAATGTGAGCAGCTGCCCGAGCCTGAACTACCCGAACTGTCACAGCATACCCTCTCTTTACTTGCAATACACTCACAGTGCTGTGAATGAGACTGTCAGCTTACATGTGTATGTTCAGGACCTGAGTAAGAATAAGTTGAATAAGGGGTTGACTAGGCTGGGAAGCATAACATAAAACCATGAATTATCTGTATAGATGCATTATGTTTGCATGGGTTGAGTTCAAAAGCCATAAATCACTGATGGCAGTAACATATTACATATTAAATTTAATACACAGGCAGCCAATTATTTCACAAAATTTCATACATCACACATAATCACAAAGATTGACACCCACAAGAACCACACACAAAGCTGCAATATATAAGTAATACATTGGAGAGGAGCTACAATAGGTATACCTGTGGTAGGAGCAGTGGGTGTATGTGAGAGGGTTAGCTTGAGTAAGGATGCACAAGACACATACTCCTTTACCCAACCCATAACTTTTCTGTTTTCATCTTTCTCAAGGAAATTTTGAATTCAGATTTAAAGGTGTCTTTGCTTCGGAGAAACATAAACACATTAAGGCAACAGAGGAAAGTCTCATGTGGCTCACACTTTGTTTGGAGATATAATGAGTATTTCCTAGGGCTGAAAGATAAAGCTTAGTTAAGCCCCTCTGTGACCCTCCAGACCCCAGAGAGATAAATCGTCCCTCCCTTGCCAAGCCACACAGCTCTTTGTAAATCTTAAATCCTAAACCAAGATGAAAGACAATGCACAGCAGAAAACATATCAGTTATATTTTTCTATTTATAATATACTACTAGGACATACTTGATAACCCATAAAAGCTTAATATTGCAAATGTTCACATTTAAAAATAAAAAATTAAATATTTGTACAATACTCTTCATATTAGGCATCACCATTATAATCACTTACGATTCTCATGAATGCATACTCATATATCAAAAGTATGTGTGTGTTTCTGTGAGTTTACCCATTCACTTTTTGAAAGAAAATTTGAAAAATGCAGATTTTAATTTTCATTTGTTCTCTGGGCTCTCAGTGTTACATAATGACAATATAATACTGAGTTGGGGCTTATGTGGTGGACGTCCTCAGGGCTGTGTCCCTGTACGTGACTAGGTTTGTCACAGTGGGATGCATAGACATGGAAATGGCTTTCATCACATAACAGCTACACGGATCTTTCCAGTGTAGAGTCAGAACACGTCTCCAGCAAAAAACATCAGTCTCATACTTGAGGCTGCATCACCCTCTCTGTTAATACTGCACACACTCTAAGTCTCCTAACAGGATGGATAAATGCACACAGACACATCTAACAGCAAAAGCAGTCAATGACAGCAGTACTCACCGGTTGTAATTTTTTGATAATTTCCCCCTGCAAACCTAGAATAGTAAGCCTGCTATCTTCTTTCATTGTCACCTTCCCCTTCGTCCATCCACGGTGGCGATCCCCACCCCCTCCTTGTCTCTGTCGCTGGGTCTGGTGGGAGTCTCAGTGTGGGCTGGGCTTGTCTTGCTAGGAGCTTTTGGTGCTTATGTTCTGGTCTGTTCTTGTCTGGAAGCCTGCTTGTTGTGAAGCTGTTAATCCCTGGGGAGAAAGAACTAGTGCTAAAGAGCAAGCAGGGAGCAGAGAATAACATCCTAGCACTCACACACACACATGAATGCAACACATTAGCACAAAACTTGAAGTCATGCTGTCTGACCAACAAACAAGAAGTATACACATATCACACAAGCTAAATAAATAAACAATAAATAAAAAATATAAATAAATTTTCAAATTCATGGCACATTCAGCCAATTTATCTGCATAGGTAGCAATTAGCACATGAGGCATTGGAGATGAGGGTTCAGATAAATGCCTCTTTAGGGGCATGTTTTTTTATGGAAAAGGGGCAAAATATATAAAAGGGCTGGTGGTGACAAAGGGCTGTGATAACCAGTTCAAGAGGAAGCAGCTCTTCCCTCAAACAGGCATGAGTCCTTTGATGAGGACTCATGAGGTCCAGTCAAGAGGTTGCATTCTAGTTTAGGCTTTTTCCTAGCCTGCCAGCCCTATCCTTGTAGCATACTCTTGACATATGATCATGGAAACCTGGGTGGTACTGATCGCCCTCTGCTGGTGCATGGCAGACATATATATATATATATATATATATACACACACCAATCAGCCATAGCATTTATACATTGGAATTCTTGTGCGTATCACCCATTTTTATAAAATAGAGAGACAGGGGAGAAGAGACAATTAAAAAAATATATAAAACAAAATGAAATAAAAGCAGCACACACATTAATTGCAGGATAGAGTAAGTAGATACACACTGTGTACAGATGCAGATACAGGATACAGAGTGCATGACCTGGGTGGGTGAGTGAATTATTTTACAGAAATAATATTGAGACAGTATATTGTACACAAAAGTGGAATATTGCACGTTTGTAAGGCTATTGCACTGAAAGAGTTATTTGACTAAGAGGAAGACAAAGTGAGGTTGCACAGTAGTGCTCTGATGTGTCAGATTGCCTCTTAGTTGTGTCATCTGCATATTTGATTATTATTTTGCTGTCCTGATTTGAGACACAATCATATGTGTATAGTGAGAAAAGTGAGAGTTTTGAGGCAGCAGCCTTATGGGGTTCCTGTACTGACTGCGAGCTCAGCCAAGACCTTGTTTCCCATTCTCACTTCCTGTAGTCTGTCTATAAGGAAGTCCATTATCCAGTTACAGGTGGGTGTTGGTATTCCCAGGTCTGCTATCTTAGCAATCAACTTCATTGGCTTGATTGTATTAAAAGCGGAACTGTAATCTAAGAAGAGCATGAGCGCATATGTTCAGTTTGTGTCCCAGTGTTGCAGTATGTAATGAAGTGCCAGAGCAACCGCATCATCCACTGATCTGTTTGGGCAGTAGGCAAACTGCAGAGGGTCAACTGTGTCTGGGATAACAGAGTTTATAGAACTTCACGCCAGTTTTTTCAGGCACTTCATGGGAACTGAAGTGAGCACCACTGGCCTGAAGTCATTCATTGTGGAGATGCTAGGTTTTTTAGGGACTGGAACTATAACAGAGGACTTGAAAGCCCGTGGGACTATTTCTTGTGAGAAATAGTAGTTAAAAATGTCCATGTACACTCCAGCTAACTGTTCCACTCAGGGCCGCTTTTAACACAGGTGCAATTGGTGCAATGCACCGTGGGCCCCTGCAGCGAGTCACGAGTTGATAGTTGTTTAGCTAAAGATTCGGACGGTTCAAATTGGACATCTACAAAACCTTAAAAGCGGCCCTGGTTCCACTCAGAGTTTCAGAACTCTCGGAATATTACTATTATTATTATCATTATTATTATTATTATTATTATTATTATTAAGCTCTCTATAGAAAATACATTAACATTCAAAGCATATCTAATGAGGTCACATACATGGAAGAATGTTCAGAATTTGAACTGAAAAACGTCAGATTAAACCAGTGCTGAAAAGGAAGCCCAGGGGCATAGATGGCATCCCAACAGAAAAACCACAGGAAATGTTCACTCAAGCATCCAAATGTACTGTAGCAGCCAATAATGTTATAACTGCCAAAAACTTAATCATATTTTCCAATCTTAATGTAATGAGAGTTGATAATGTAATAATGTAATAACCAATAATGTAATAATGCAACTTTTATAAGTTGTCACATTACTTGCTGGTTATTACATTATTGGTTGGTGTAGCAGCCAATAATGTCATAACTACCATTAATATGTTAAAAAACATTACTTTATGGGCAGTTATTACAGTATTAGCTGCTACACTAATGCTATATTTAATATTTTGTTGTCACTGTCTAATATGATATATAGTGCTCACAGGAAGTCTGGGGATGCTGGCTTAATTCTGCAAAAATGTTGCTAATATTTTGGTTCTATAACAAAAGTCCATTGCCGTGCAATGTTTAATATATCTGCACATATCTTCTGCACAGATGTTTTCTTTTTATTGTGTCATAATTTTTTTGACTGACTCGTTCATTTCTGTTCTTGCCATTTTGAATTTTATTGCAGTTATAGTCATTGTAGTCCCTGCCAAAGAGATAATCAACACAAATATCTGATTTTTTATGTCATTAGAACTATAATTTGGGTTTCCATTTATTGCTACTTGAAATCAATGTTTTACTTAAAACTACTGGTTGTTTCTAACGTGAAATTGTTTTTTCAACAAATCAATAAATTAATGATTTTTCTTATAAAACCAATAAATTGATAATATTTTTGCTGAATTTAGCAAATGCCCCAAGCCTTTTTGTAAGCACTGCATCTGACTATTTTCCACCCACTTTTTCAGTGCAGGCTTTGTGGGGGCCTCCTTCAGTTCAGCTCCAGAACATAACGAAACCAAATGGCCAATCATATGCAACACGTATCCTTTTGTATAAATCAAGAAACCTGTATATCCAAAGTTGTGGTTTTTATGGTGCCTCTTTCACGTCATCTGAAAACACTTTCTTTTGGTTATTAAAAAAGCCATAGGCTTAAATACTGCACACAATTATTTTGGCAACATTAACACTGAGACTTTGGAAATGTTTTAGATTATCTTGAAAGCAGAGAAACCGTTCATTATTCAAATGATCTGTTCACCTGGTGACAGAACTTGATAATATTTATGCATGGGGATAAAGGGCTGATGTCATGGTCCCAATATAGCATCACCATCTGTCAGCTGATCCCTATCTGGGATTAGCTTTAGTGCAGTCAATAATGTAAAATATACTATCACAACCAGATGATGCTTTGCCCTTACCTTTCATCATACGAGGTGCTGTGTTGGAAAAAATTTATTGGTTGTAAAGCTGTGAACAGCTGATGGTTTACCTTCCAGCTAGGCTTCAATGTTTATTAGTTTTAAATATTGATACTGATATTTAAAAACTGAATATTATCAGTTCATAAGATCTTTCCCTGTTGTGTCGTTTTCTGAAGCTGGCAGTGCTGAAGTCAGAACACATTCATTTACACTTCACAGGTCCCCCTCAAACACAGGTGTCAGGAAAATTCACAGTGAAAATAGAGGTTTTATCAGACACCTTAAATGCTGCCGTCAGATATGGCTACAGCCTGCTTAATATGGCTACATAGTAGGCTGATAGCTCAGCTTCAGTCAGCGAAAAAGTTTGCAATGCTGTTCTTGATTGTGATGGGAAAAAATAGATATTGCCCTGAGAGAAACTGTAAATCCCTTTTCACTGCATGTATAATCTCTACTGGTCTAACAAATTAACTCGCTGACATATCAGAGAAAGGTGATAGAGGTGAGAGACAATTGTTTGGATGAGGGTGAAGCAACATCACACAAGACCCAAAATGAAGCTGCAGCTGGCAGCTCTGTCAAACATCTCCCTTTCCACCCCCATTATTAGTTTCTTTTTCTAGTTTGCTCTGAAAATTGGTTACTGGCCCCAGACTGAGGCATATTACAATGGAATTGTTAGATGATTATGGAAACTGAAAGGTCACCTCTGAACAAGACAGACTAGCTGTGTACTCTCGTATTATGCTGGATTGCACTAAAGTGCTTCCAGCCCTTCCTTGCCAACAAAGAAGTCAGAAGGTGAGTAAAGCTACTTTCTGGATATTGAACTGCTTGCTGTGAGCTTGTGGTCATACTACCTGCCCCTGGAGTTCTCATATAACATCATCACCATAGGCCAAAGCATGTGATGTAATACACAGATTCATAGATCTTTGATGTAATACATATATGTGGTAATGAAAGACGGGACCTTGAACTTGCTCTATGAGGTGTTGTTTCCTGGAAAATTCAAATCGTCTGCCCACGAAGGGATACTTTTAATGATGTCAGACGAATGACACTGACATTATATATTATGAATGTATTTTGAAGGTTAGTCCTTCAGTATCTCAGAGCACTTGTAAAGCACTTTCTCTTCTTTTCGGTGTATTTAAAGCCATCCAGCCTACTGCTAGAGAAGAAGTTCATTGTGATGTAGATTGAGTACTGCATGATTACAGATCAGCTCAGGCTATAGTTTTTCTGCACCAATAACTGCGCATCTGGCTTGAAATAAAGCTTCATTGGGCATTTGCACAAGTATACTGGCATGCTTCTTTTCACATTGCCCATATCTCTTTTGAGACATACACACAGTTGAGGAGAAAAAACCTTTTGTCAGTCATTTATCCAGCACCCATGGAGAATTCTAAGGGCCTTGCTTATGGAGCCAATGTACATGCAATTATTCTGCCAAATTTGGGACTCAAACCAGCAACTTTTTGATCACTAGTAAAAGGCCCAGCCTACATAACAACACAAACAAAAACCTGGAATGCTTCATAAATTTGTGTGTGTCATATACCACAATTTTACTATACACTATATGCAAAAAAGTACTGGGAAACTACAGTAGCCCTGAAGGCCAAAACACACCAGTAAATATGAAAATATGTCAGAAAATGGGAAAACATGCCAGCAAATACCAAAATACACCAGCAAATACCAGAAAACACCCGTAAATGAGAAAACACGCCAGCAAACACAGAAACATGGCAGCAAAGCACAACATTAGTGGTATTGAAAATGGAAAGGGTTGTTTCTGATTGGACAGGGAGCCTGTCAATCGGCCGGTGGTCGTAACTATAGTTAACTATAGTTATAGGGCACTTTTCCACCACAAAAAGCACGGTAGTTTGGGTACTTTTGCTTTTCCATTGACTTTCGGTCAAGTACCAGTGCCTGCCCCAGTCTTGGCTCTGGTCCAGTAGGTTCCCCATTGCCCTTGAATCCTGACCAGGCTGTCATGGTGGCACCCCCTGTCCTGCAGTCCCAGTGGCACCCCCTTGTCCTGCAGTCCCGATGGCACCTTCCCCGTACTGCAGTCTTGGCAGTGCCCACTTATCCTTGTCCTGCAGGTCTTCCCAGACCGGCAGGCCCAGAGACACCATCCAGCCACACAGCTCTCTTGGTGCCATCAGGTCCCACAGGCCTGTCACTCCTAGTAGAATCGTACACAGAACCCCCACAGAAAGAAAAGGATAGGCCCGCTACTATTGATCCCGCTGGTTTGAAATGGCAGACCCTTAAGGAGATACTTGCTCTGGGATGAACATCCAGGACCCTGGGGTACTCCAGAAGCCCCAGTCAGGCCTTGTTCACTCTTTCGCCTCAGTGTCTGCCCTTTTACCTCGTCTCATCTTGGTTTTCCCCTGGTGTGCACTGTATTCTGTCGTCCTGCCCTGGCCCATTTCCCCCATGGTCCACACTGCATTGTCCCTGTCCTGTGGTTCCTCCACTTGTCTGTGCTGTCCGGTGGTCCACCAGACCTTTCAGCCCACCACAAGTAAACCTTCTGTGTGTAGTACACCTTTTTGCAGGTCTGTTCACTTGACCTGTTCCTTGATGGGTTAGCATGTTTGAAGCATGTGTTTTATTGCCAGCACATGGTGAAAGATGAAAAGGAAAACTCAATAAATGCATTTTGAAAATGAGAATGTTGCAAAGATTTGGTTTTTCCTTCTTTTCTGTCCTTATTTCATAGGTGAAATTAACAAGTTGGAACAACATGAACAGTCCAGTGGGTCGTATATGGCACATTCATAACATGGACTGGTAAAGGGTTATTTTTACAAAGCACCTGTTTTTGAGTTCAGTAGATCTTTATGATCATTTAGCCAAAGGACACATTTTTCCTATAATGATAAGGTGGTATGGGTTCCCCAGGGTTAAAGTTGGCACCGGAAATTAGTAATATTGAACATGATGAAAGTGTATTGAAATAAACAATAATGTGTCATTCTATATCACTTTTTGAAAATATATCGATACACTGTAAACATTTGATATACAGACCAGCCCTAACCACTGGTCCATTTTGTTTCATTGTTCCAATTGCTTATACGTGGTTAAAAAGGATGATCTCCTAAGCATGTATTTGCATCTCATTACAACTGAAAATAACAATGGCATTTAGTAGTGAGGGAGGATTCATCTTGCATGTCTCAAATTACCAAGCAAAACAATTACTCTCAGTGGGAATGTCTATTTTCTTTCAGTGTATCAATTTTATTCTAAGTACGCAGGTAAATGTCAAAAGATTGTTTCCAGTTGTATTCATACATGCATTGCAATTATTTTGATGCAGTCCAAGAAAGATTTAAATGACTTACCTTCTAATTAAATTACAGTAGTCCAACTGTGTGAAATTACACCTACCGTCTTTACATAAGTTCCATCATTTACATTTTTTTTCCAAATAAAATAAGCCACCAAAATTTACACATTCCCTTGATCACAAGGTAGACGTCAAACTTTTTGCATCTTCAGGTAAGACAAACTAAATAGTTAAAATAACAGAACCCACATAGCAAACTATTACTGTTTCACTAAATTAATATTCAGATAGCCTGAAAAATTATTTGGATTGGAGTCTTAGAGAATCCTTGCCTTTCACATCAGAACTGTGGCCCTAAATTAAAGTCCAGGCATCCTGGCAATGCTAAAACATAAAAGTTATCTTATCTTAAATTAACAGACTAAAATATCAGTCATAAAAAAGGCAGACAATTATATCTATAACTGATTTGACCCATATAACAATTTTATCAGTTTTAAAATAACGTCAAGTTGACAATGAGAAGTTTGTGTACATCATATTTCCTACCTGCAGGTCCCCAACATATGATCAATGAACCAAATGTCAACCGTTCCTATATGTACAGGCTTATGAATCCTAATAAACAGTGGATAAGAGTATTATTTATTAACATACTAATGTTGTTTGATGTTTCTTCCTGTGTATTCCTTTTCCATATCTTTGAATTTAAGAAAATATGAAATATGAATATGAAAGATATTTTTAGTGTTTTTTTTGTTACTTTTTTTGGAAAACAAACCACAGCTTCACAGTGCTTAAAGCCAGCATCCCACTACCCATCCACATTAGACATACAAACTCACGGCTACTGTATCATGACAAATAGATACAGTGCAAAGTATGGACTAAAAGGGAAGTCATTTGTATCTTTTACGATTGTCAGAAATACTACCCTAACCATAAGTACTTTTGGCATATTGTGTATGGAAACTGCATGTAGTGATTAGCGATAGATATAAGCTGACCCCTACCATGAGTTATACATGTGTTAGGGACTGTGAGTTACTATCATGTGTAGGATCACACATGCACATATCACAGAACTTAAATTCCAGGTGGCCTGAGACAAGGCCTAGCCTGGTATGAAAGGTACACGTTGGCCTAAGCACCAAAGGGGGGTTAGTGACCCCACACACACACACTTAAACACATACACATCCAGATAACAGTGGAGGCCAGCACTCCAACTTTTATTGCTCAAAGATTTAGGGACCTACAGACAGCACAGTGGACCTCAAGGATAGAGGTCTTTCGACTTGGCATGCAACCCCCTCCCCATACATCCTGCCTTACATACCACTCACCCAACAGGCCAACACATTAAAATAAGTTTCTTCTAAGTCGGCTTTTGAATACCCTGTATATTTCTTTCCTTATGATTGCTAGTTTCAATATACAGTTAATGTTTGTGTGTGTTCTTAGACAATATTAGTGTTTTGTGTGCCACACTTATAACCATGTTCACGGTACCCCTCACACTTAAATACTTATATAAATATGAATATGAATAAATAAATATATATAGCTACCACCGCATATATGTTCTAATGGTTATACCAGAAGAATCTTGAAAATTAAAGTGTAACCAGGTATCTCAGTGTGTCCTAACTTTCAGAGATTTTTTTTTCATTGATGAACAAAGCGCCTCTTCTCTCCTATATTCCTCTGTGGCCCTTATTCCTGATCTTTGTGTTTTACCATGCTGCATTAAAAGAACTGAATTAAGATGTACATTATCCATACTGGAGAGTAGATTAATTGAGATAAGCCACAGCAACCAAAATATGTTGTTCCCAGATGTGCAGTTTAAATTGGTATTACCCCCAAAAATGGCCAGCCTATCTAAGGGTAAGATGTGCTGTTTGAATATGGATATGTAATGTAATGTCTGTACAATTTACCCAAAGTGTAACATCTGCTGAGGTGCAACCCAAAATACCATATACAGTACTGATGTGAGTCAGTAGCAAAAATACTATTAATAATTGTTAATTAATTAATACAGAATGGTATGAGGTGTAACTACAAAATACTGCTCTTAACTTATAAAGCTGTAAATGGTCTTGCACCGCAGTATGTGAGTAACCTCTTTTGCAACTACATTCTGAATCGTATGCTTAGATCAGTGGTTCTCAACCTGCGGCCCGTCACAAATGCAAATGCGGCCCGCGATGCTGACCATGTAGAAAAAAATAAGTGAGACTTGAACTTGGACATAGTGCGGCCCACTGCAAAAAAAGGTTGAGAACCACTGGCTTAGATCACAAGATGCAGGTCTTCTATCCATACCCAGAATAAAGAATGATACTTTTGGGGGAAGAGCATTTGCTCATAAAGCACCACAGTTATGGAATAAACTTCTTATTAGAACTCAGACACAATCTCTGCTTTTAAATCAAGGCTTAAGACGTACCTCTTTAGCCAGTCTTTTGGATAGTAAAACCCCTTTTTCTAAGGTGAATGGGAAATCTGGAGGTTCAAAGTCATTTGAGATTAAAGGTGAAAGGGGGGATTGGTGCTGTCATCCTGCCACTCTTGCCAATCACTTAAGCTGTTGATGGTAGTTTGGCTTGACGCCAAAACCCTTGGAAACCCTCATGTCTGTGCTTCCTTACAGGTCTCTCTTTTAGCCAGGCTGCCATAGTTACTATTTAGTACTGCCGGAGGTTAGGTTGTAGGGCAATAACTCTTCTCCATCTTCTCTTTTCCGAGCTGTTCCCGAGCCTCACCTGGACTCCTTGAAGATAACTACATGAAACCAAGTGGAACTTTTAAAACTATATGGACTCAAATTAATGTCATTGTAAATGCAGTTTCATGCTCCTCGGTCACCCAGAGGAGGATGGGGTCCCCCCTCCGAGTCTAGGTTCCTCTCAAGGTTTCTTCCTTGCCACTCTCGCCACAGGTTTGCTTGGAGGGGATCTGGCCGGTGAAATGTGAAGTGCTTTTGACAATGACTGTTGGTAAAAGCGCTATCTAAATAAAACTGAATTGAATTGAATTGAATTGAATTGAATTGAATTGAATTGAATTGAATTGCCAGCCTGGAATGGCATGTTTGGTGTCAAACTACCTGGACAATCACTCCTGATTCCAAATCTGGTCAGTGGTTACCATAAAAGTGGATGTATCAAAAGTTACACCACCTTAATGAAAACCATAAGTAAAGGGGGAATCAGTTTAGTCATAAATCTCAAAAGGACTACCACAGACCCCCTTCGAAAGCCTACCAAATGGATGGTCTGCTATTGGTCCAGGAGTCGAATTCCTGGTCATCCCTATTCATGAACTTTGGATCATAAAAACCTGGCACCTCAGAACAAAGAGGAGCAGAAAGAACATCAGCGCAAAGAGAGAAGCGAAAGAAAATCAACCCAGGATAAGAGATAGCCCACAAGAAGCCCTCCTGAAGCCTGCCGGTGAAAGCCTCCTACCCATCAGAGAACTGCAACCAAGACAAAGACTTTCACGGTAAAGCTTCACAAGGAGAGAGAATTCAAGGGGCTCCACTCCAACAACCACTCCAAACGCCATGCCTTCCTCAGTGCCATCATCCCGCCAGCTCATCAGCCTCTGCAAACAACTGCCAAGACCCCCTCCCCCACCCTGCAACTAAGTAAACCAACTTTCTTTCATTCTAACAACTTAAGCTTTTCTGTTAACCTGCTATATGATGTAGGATCACACATGCACATATGATAGAGCTTAAATTCCAGGTGGCCTGAGACAAGGCCTAGCCTAGTACGAGAGGTACACATTGTCCTAAGCACCAAAGGGGGGTTAGTGACCCCACACACACAAACACACTTAAACACACAAACA
>JAABNX020000042.1:17222725-17233993 GCA_015163995.2 Mormyrus lacerda | reverse complement strand
CTGTTCAGAACGATTAAAATTGATTTTGTTTTCGTTTTTGTTTTTGTTCCTGTTCAATGTCATTTGTTTTCGTTTTTGTTCCTTGAACCGGTTCAGAGCCCTGCTTGTGATCAAGCTTGATGAAGGTTAGTGTTAAAGTAATCATCAACAGTTTAATGTTAAGCTGCTCATTAATGACTTGGAATTATATAACAGAGTTTCCATTGGATCAAGAGGCTTGGCGTCGGGGCAATGTAAGGGGTGGGGGTAGCTACTGAAAAAGTGAAGACATCAGACAATTCTTGTACATGTTGTACTGTAGTGCCAGTGGGATTGACAGGGCTCGTGGCCCTGCTTATGTCTCATTTTAAGTAACTGTCTGTGTTAACTGTAAACACTTGTGCTCTTGAGTACCGCATACCCCTACTTGTGTTGTATTTGTAGCCCTGACATGCTTTAATACTGTATTTGTTATTTTTTGAAAAATATTTTCTAAAATAACATCTTGACTATATAGAAAATAGACCGCTAATGGCAGCTTATATGTTTCTCTATATGTAATGTTAATTTATGAGAGAGAGTGCGCACCTGCAGCTAGGAATCAGATTTCCTGAGTCAGTCACCAAGAGGTTGGATTTGATTATAGATTGGCTTGATTGATGTTTTTTCCATAGTGGCAAACATTTTAGCGTTGCGGACTGCCATGGAGAAATGTTAGCAGCAGAAACACTGTACAACAATTTAGTTACTTGGCATTTGCTCATGAAGGGCCACTATGACTAAGCAGCCAATTGATAGCCGCTTTATCCATAGCAGATACTATCAAATTAATCATTTGATTGTTAATCATAAATATTATAAATTATGTGCCAGATAGTCATCAATGGTATGCAAATGTGTGATCCCACTATTCAGCTACTTCAACTGTGCAAGTGTATTGAATGAGTGTGTGTGTGTCACCTGCAGCCTACATTGCAGGGGTCTCTTTAAGTACTGATGTCTTTAAACACATCCAGCTTTTCAAAAAGGCTGGCATTTAGACATTGATGTGGCCTGCTGATCAATCCAGCAAAGGAAAATTAATGCTGGGCTGTAGCTGAGGATGGAACAATCATGTTAAACCTCAAAATAGGGTGCTTGATTAGGGGATACTGCTTCAAAGATGCCAGATCCCTTCCTAGATCCTCAAAGTAGTGCAATGATTCCAGCTCTGTCTTGCTCTGAGTTGAGTTCGGAAAAACATCCAAATCTTCTGTGAAGATATTCTTACTAGTCAGAATGGCAATTACAGATATCCACAATTACATTCTTACTAGTAGAAATGTATTTCAAGATATCTAAAACTTTATTCTTCTTAATGACAATTCTATTCAAGATATCTTTAAATCTTTACAAAGTATAAGTTGCCGTTTTGACTTTTAATAGCCATACTGGATATTTATTGCAGATATCCGTAATTCAGTTCTTCCTAGTCAAAAAGGGCATTTCAGATATCCCCAATGACATTCTTCCTATCCACAATGTCAATCAACCACATACCTGGGGGAAAAAAACACCAGGACTACAGCTCTCTGCTATTCAGAATTAGTCAGAATTGAGTCAGTAAAGCTTCAACATGAAACAAGAGAAACCTGTAAGGTGCTTTTTGGTCAGAATCTTTCTCATGATGGTGGGTAAATCTGGGGTGGCTCTTCTGATCCTCACGGCTTCTCATGTGCATATTAAAATGGGACAGATATGTGCAATTGGAGACTATACATAAAAATCCTGTACACAAACAACAGCTTACAGGGGTGAAACCGTTAAAAATAGTTACACGTCAATCGTGATGGAACCTGCGCTATCCAATGATGACTCGGGAACTTATTGGATATGACACGTGAAGGCAGAATTAGCACCTTCGCTAGGATATGCGACAGAAAGCTATCACATTAGCAAGTACACTGTAAACTAACCTTATGGAAACAGTGGGGGCAATACTTACTGGGAAATAAAAGAACAGAAGCAAACTGCTACTTCTTTTTGCGGCACAGTTTAAACGAGAAGCCCGCCAGATGAACTGCGCATGCGTGAGAACGCGTCCACCTCATGCCTGTATATTTCACTGCGGTTTCTCTGAATTAAACAACATGTGTCATCTACATTATAGTATTATTCTTAATACAAATATGGTGAAATTGTATATAATTGAAATTTATAATTAATACACACTAGAAAGACAAATACGTATATCAATATTGATTTCACCACTAAGCATAAATTGATTCAATGTTGAAAAACCCACTAGGATTCAATGTTGATTGATCATCCCCAGGCATAAATTGATTCAATGTTGAAGAACCCACCATAAATCTATGTTGACTGATCATCCCTGAGCAGAAATTGATTCAATGTTGAATATTTTCATTAATATTGATGTTGACTCAGTATCTTATTTTCAATACTGAAAAAAGAAAAAGTCACTTTATATCAACATTGAATCAAGGTTTTGCCACCATCAATTTTTCGATGTTGAAAATTGATCAGAAATCACTCCAGTGCAATTAAATCAATATTAGCCGTTTTTACTAGCTTTGCTCCAGTTTAATTTTTGATTTGGTCTATGTGCTATAGTGAGGTTTATATTCATTAGGTATGAGTGTTGTTGAAGGGATGCCAAATGCTATCATTTTTCTGTAAAGCAAATTTACCTTACCTATGGGTATGAATAAAGTTACCTTACCTTACCTTTCCTTACCAGAGGGTCTGCTGACAGACAGACAGCTAGCGCAAGTGGTGTGTTGAGGGACTGTCAGCTGTTTGCAGTCAGTGCATGGGACAGTCATTCATTCACAAAATTTTCATAATTTTGACCATGAGCATGTAAGTGGAGCTCATCAATGTATGCTCCCCAACTCACAGCCGCTTCGCTCATTTTCTCCCCCCTCTCGGGTCAATTTTAATCCTGCTCCAAGGAAATTGCTTACCACTTTCTACAATCTGCATCATATTTTAATTTTAACTTAAAGTTTGGCCTTGTCACGATTCGTGAGGCAGGCGAGCAGGTAAGGAGGCACGAGTCCCACGGTAGACGGGGATTATGGGGTCTAATACTGACAGAGGGCAGGCAGGCATGAACATCAGCGACAATACAACAATGACCGATGCAAGACTCATGAGGACGTGGACTAATATACACTGGACAGGTTAAAGTAAACAAGCAACAGGTGACCACAGTCGGGGAATCACACGAGGTAATGAGGTGGGAGTGGCACACAGGAGGATGGTACAGAGCTGGGCGTGACATAAACCCCCCCCCCCAAAGGCACACACACCGGGTACGCCCGAGGGGAGGCGACGGACGAGACGAACCGGGAGAACTGGACCTGGAAAACAAAACAAGACCATCAACGTGACACGGGGAACAGGACGCAAAACAGGGACAAGGACAAAAGCCAGGACAGGACCTAACACAAAATGGGAAAGGCAGAGAGACAGACAAGGAAGGGAGACACCGGGGGAACAGAGAACAGAGGAACAACAGGGTGAGGAGTGAACAGGTGACCACAATTGGGGAATCACACGAGGTAATGAGGTGGGCGTGACACACAGGAGGATGGTACGGAGCGGGGCGTGACAAGCCTAGCATCAAACTAAATGAGCAGTCAAATTCACGTTCAAGTATAAATGGTTTATTTCTGGGTCAGTCATGCTCCAGACAGGGTGTGTGTGTGCAATGTAAGATTCATAACTTACATTGCACACAAGATAATTATCCAGTCATGTACTGTATCCAGACAGCTTATAATGGACAGAATTCAGCTGATTATGTTTTATTTTAACCTTGAGCTGTCATACAATGAAATTCTAGCTATTCTTGCACATAGACATAGAATTATCATCAGCAGGACTCATTTCATGCGTATTCTGAAAGACAACAGACTTAGCTGATGGAAGAACTACACCGATATAAGTCGGGTAATTGACTTCATCCAGGAACATTTGCAGGGTCCAGGAAAAATGCATGGGTACAGATGGATGTACACAAAGTGCCAAGAAAATGGTCTTAAAGTAAAAAAAGAAGATGTTAGGATCATATGGATTCAGCTGGATTCTGAGGGGTCAACATACAGACGGCAGCGGAGGCTTCACAGGATGCAGTACTTCTCAAAGGAACCCAATTACCTATGGCACATCGATTCATATGACAAGTTAAAACCGTTTGGTATGTGCATTAATGGGTGCATCGACGGGTTCTCTCGGAAGATAATTTAGCTGAATACCTACAAAACGAACAGTGACCCAAGAGTTATTGGGGGCTGTTTTGTAGAATCCTTAGAAACATTAAATAGTTGTCCTAGACTTATATGGACTGACCGCGGTACAGAAAACTGCCTTGTACGTGAGCTGCAGGTACATTTATGCACAGACCAGGGAGATGAATTTTCTGGAGAGCGAAGCTACCTCACTGGTGTGAGTATAGCAAACCAAAGCATTGAGAGTTGGTGGGGCATCCTCCGGAAAGATGGTATGGAATATTGGATCCAGCTTCTTTCGGAGATACGGGACGAAGGTGCATTTGATGGGGGTTTCCTGGACAAGGCCATACTACAGCTGTGTGTAACGGAAATAATTCAGGTATGATGGATTTTATCATTTCTTTAATTAATTGAGTGATGGATATGATTATTCTATATGCTTTTACAGTATAGACATTTTGTTTCATTTTAGGAAGAGCTGAATAGCATTAAGGATGTCTGGAATGCACACAGAATCCGACCTGTGTCCAATCCAAATGTGCCGCATGGAATCCCAAATGTGATGTACTCTGCCCCAGAGTTGTGGGATGCTAAGAACTGTGCCATGCCACTTGATCAAGAGGAGCTGGATAGGTACAAAGCACAACTGTTTCGCAGTTGTATTCCTTGTGATGAAGATGTATTTGATCTTTGTATGATACTTATAGAGGAAATGGGCTTACAGTTCCCCAGTACAATTTGGTTATTATTTGTGGATTAACCAATGCTTAACCACATTTATTGCTTGACCTCACTTATTGACAGATGTCTCCATACCTTTAAATTCAACTTAATAAATTTAAATTTGGCAAATGGTACAACTTACTGTCACACCCAACTTCGTACGATCCTCCTGTGTGCCACGCCCACCTCATTACCTCGTGTGATTTCCCAATTGTGATCACCTGTACCTTGTTTAGTTTAACCTGTCTGGTGTATTTAGTCCTTGTCAGAGTCAGTCTTCCCCAGACTTGTCATTAATGTTTGTTGGTGTTTGCTGTTGTGCCTCCCCAGTCATGTCTTTTGAATAAATCTCCGTTGAACTTGACTTCCTGGCTTCTTTTCCCTGCTTTCCTGTCCACCTGCAAGCTGTAATGTGACAGAATGACAAGTCTCTGGAACAACCTCAGCGCTACTGGGGAGGTTCTCCCCATGGAGGAAGAGATGAGCTGGTGCTCCACCCAGATCCTGTAGCCCGCTGGCTGGTGAACAGCTGTTAGGAACAACTCCTGGACTGGAGGTTCCGGACTGGAGAGGAGCAGCTGCTAGTGAAGGTGGGTGAAAACCTACGGCGGCTGAAGGAGAAAGCGGCAGTTTGGCTACCCCACCCGGGGTATACCGCCTGAGAACCGCCCCCCGACTCGCCACCTGCTACCATCCCGGTCTCGAGAAGGACTACTTCTCCCAAGCATAATACTGAGCTTAACGCGGCTTCGGCCGCTCAGCTCTCCAGCTGTGGGGAACTGCCTGGGCAAAGCATCCAGGGTAAGGACCTGCCCTGGGTCCCAGAGGGCTCCGCTCTTCCTAAAATGAAGAGGCGCAGGAGAAGAAAGAGAGCCGCCCAGACACTCTTCCTGGGAGCGTGCTCACTTCTCCCCGCCGGGGGGAACGCCGCTGAGACCGATAAGCCTCACGTTGCGGAGAAGCCGCCTCCGTTGGAGGCTTACTATTATCGGCCGGAGCATCTGGGGCATGGAGGGATACGTGCCGTAAGAGACGGCATTCCCCGGGTCCCTAAAGCCCATAAAGGGGCAGTCCCAGGCTTACCTGCTCCGGACCTGCCTGCTCCGGACCTGCCCACTCCGGACCTGCCAGCCCCTGCTGGCGCCCCTGCTGGCCGCACGCCCGTGGCCACCCCCTGCTGGCCGCATGCCCACGATGCCCACCGAGGTGCCCCCTGCTGGCCGCACTCCTGCGACACCCGCCGAGGCGCCCCCTGCTGGCCGCACTCCCGCGACACCCGCCGAGGCGCCCCCTGCTGGCCGCACGCCGAGCCCTGCTAGTCTGTCCAGCCCGTCCTGTCCAGCCCGCGCCGCCTGACCAGCCCGTCCAGCCCACGCCGCCACTTGCTGCTGCAGCCACGCCCGCTGCAGTGCCGGAGACTCGGACTCCGGCCCCTGAGGAGGTCCCGGACGATCAACACCTGGCTCCTCCCTTCGGTGAGGAGGAGGAGCTCGAGTGGGACCCCTCGGGGGCCTTCCTGTGGACTCCCGCTCCCAGGCCCTTCCGGCACCAACGCCTAGTGGGACCCTGCCTGTCAGTGTCCCGTAAGGGACGGGGCGTCATCCCTCTGCCACAGTTTTGTTCTCTTTTGCTGTTTTATGTCTATCTATGGAAATATGCCTTACCCCTCCTCGTTTTGCAACTCAAGCCTGGTTGAAGTCATCCTTATGCTCATCATAGTTCATCCAGCCTAATTCCATTCTCCTGCTTTTTTCTTAACATAAGTGTTTCCTAGGTGTTCCTTTGAAAGAGCTTCCTTGCGCTTTTTCTTTGTGATAGGATTGCATAATCTTGACCTTACTTTGTCTAACAAGTGAAGTTTTTTGACCATGTTGTTTCCATCTGTTGAATGATGTTTACGACAAAAGGCCACAAATGCCACTCAGTCACCATATCGGGCTATGTACTTGGCAAGGTCATGAACAGACATAAGAGGAATCACAACAGTATTAATTGTGTTCTTAATTCCAGATTAAGACGGATTAGTATAGGATAAAATAATAAAGGAATAAACCAGATTAGATAGAAAAAAAGCATAAAGAATAAAGAACTAATTTATTATTTTAGTCAGAAATATATTTGCTAGTAATATTCCTCAACTTCTTCCTCTGAGCTTAGGGAAGAATACAACAATAACCCTCTTTTTAAATATATATAGTTGCTAAATGTTTCTATTCATTATCATCTTTAGAGGATGTCGTGGTGTGCAAATTTATCTCACTTTTATAACCGTTTTCCACAAATCAATTCTAGTTAATTAACAATCACAGAGCCAGTAGATTCTAAAATCTATTTTTTTCATTGCGCATCATATACCATCAATCATGAAATAAATAACATATAATCCCAAACAAATTCTCCAGTTAAACTTACATTGTCCTCAACAATTTTTGAAATATATGCCTCCTCGAGGTTTCTTTTATGATGAAAATCCAAAAGGACTGAAGTCTTTTTCTGTTTGTTTAGTTGAGTCTTTGGTTTGTCCAATCACTTAGGTGGTCCATTTTTGGTTATTTTGGGAAACACTGTTGTCTCCTTTGTCCGGTAGTTATGTGGAGACTTTGGGTGTATTTGTGTTTAGGGGTATCTGGGGGGGAGGGTGTCCCATCTCGGCTCTTCACAACAATTTGCATTTTTGACGTTTTTTTTAATGGCTAATGGCAATATAGATCCCAGCACTGCTGGGTCAGGTAATGCCTCTCAGATTTATCAGGTGGAATATCAGGGGTATGGGTAACCCTGTTAAGAGATCTAACGTTTAAATTCTGATATAGCATTTTTACAGGAGATTCACCTTCGCATTAAAGATCATCGTACGTTATATTGCCCTTGGGAGGGTCAAGTCTTTCACTCAAACTTCAATTCTAAAGCTAGAGGAGTTCCCATTCTTATTAATAAGAATATTCAATTCTCATCAACTGATGTTATCGCTGATAAGAATGGCAGACACCTCATTGTTCCTGGTTCCTTAATGCAAAAAAAGGTTTTGTTGGTAAATGTATATGCCCTGAACTTCGATGGCGCTGAATTCGCTAATAGATTGCTGAGTAATATCCCCTTCTTCAGCACTCATCTGCTGAACCTCGGAGGAGATCTAAATTGTGTTTTTGATCCAATTTTGGATTGATCTAATCCTCATAATCTGATTTAATTGGCTATGTCGAAAATATTTTCAGATTTTATGCAACAGAATAGTCTTATTGACCAGTGGAGATTTCGTAACCCTTCAATTAAAAAATTTTCTTTCTTCTCCCAGGTGCACCATTCTTATTCTCGGATTGATTGCTTTTTTATTGAGCTCTTAATTCATTTGTAAATTCTTCTGATTATTCAGGTATTGTAATATCTGACCACTGACCTTTATTATTGGATATTCAACTTTCTACCTAGTCCACCACTTTGGAGATTCAATTCTCTTTTGTTGGCAGATAAAGAATTTTGTGAATTCATTTCAAATTCTATCAAGGAGTTCTTGTCCTTCAATCAAAATAATTCCGTTTCATATTCATTGCTATGGGAGCCACTTAAATGTTACCTGAGAGGTCAAATTATTTCTTACTCAGTTTTTTCTAATAAAAAGATTAATGCTAGGCTTAAAGAACTTATATCTGTGATTAGTAATCTTGATCAAAGATATATATTGAACCCATCTCCGGAACTACTGAAGCGGCACCTTGATTTGCAAGCAGAATTCAATCTCATATCAACTAAAGAGGCAGTGTGCTTGTTACTACGCAGTTGTGGCTCATATTATGAATATGGCGATAAAGCAAATCGCTTACTGGCTCATCAGCTACGAAAACAAGCCACTTCCCATTTGATACCTAGTATTAAAAAGACTTATGACACTATTACTACAGATCCCTTGGAAATTAATTCTATCTTTAAATCATTTTACTATTTTCTAAACAAATATGAATTTCCTACAGACAAAACTATAATGAATGAATTTCTTCACAACCTTTCGAATCCAGTTATTGATACTAATATTGCTGGGCAATTAGACTCCCCACTCTCCTTTGAAGAAGTATTGAATGCTATTACAGCTATGCAATCTAATAAAACTCCTGGCCCTGACTGGTTTTCGAATGAATTTTACAAAACATTTATTGGTAAATTGGTACCATTACTTTTATCTGTATTTAATGAATCCTTGAACATGGGTTCTTTACCACCAACTTTAACACAAGCCACTATAGCTCTCCTTCTCAACAACTACTAAAGACCCAACCTCCTGTGGTTCCTACAGAGCACTGTCTCTGCTTAATGCTGATGTGAAGGTGTTGGCTAAAGTAATTGCATCTCGCTTAGAGGATATGCTTCTTCATATTATATCTGAAGAGCAAAATGGCTTTATAAAGGGACCTCAATTGTTTTTTAATACCCGTAAACTTTTTAATATCATTTATTCAAAACACCTAGCTGAACTTCCTGAACTTGTGATTTCTTTAGATGTTGAAAAGGCTTTCAATAGGGTAGAGTGGGAGTACTTTTTTGCAATTTTAAAGAAATTTGGATTTGGTGATACATTTATCTATTGGATTCGCCTCCTCTAATTTGTCCCCTAAAGCCAGTGTTCATACTAATGATGTTTATTCTGGTTATTTTGCTCTGGGTCGTGGATGTTGTCAGGGTTGCCCTTTGTCACCTTTGCTTTTTGCCATCGTTATTGAGCCTTTGCCTAATACATTAAGATCTTCCTCTGTATTCAAGGGAATCACCCGTAATGGAATTGAATATAAATTATCGCTGTATGCAGATGATTTGTTGTTATATGTTACTGACCCTACATTTTCCATCCCTGCTGTTTTAGGTATTCTGAAGAATTTCACCACTTTTTCAGGTTATAAATTATATCTGGGGAAAAGTGAGTGTTTTCTCATTAATACTGCAGGATGTCTTCTTCAACAGTCCGATTTACCTTTTCATTTTAGTCCATCGGGGTTTAAATACCTAGGTATTGTAAATGTGACTCGTTCTCTGTCTGGCCTTACATCAGCTAATTTCCTCCCTTTATCTCAAGGATTACATCTGATATTCAAAGATGGGATAATCTCCCCCTTTCATTAATTGGTAAGATTAGTGTTGTTAAAATGAAAATCCTACCTAAATTTCTATTTTTATTTCAGTCAATTCCCCTTTTTTTTTACCAATACTATTTTTTGCCTCATTGGACAAGAGAATTTTCTCTTTCACCTTTCACTACACCAAAATGTGGCTGAAGTTTAGTTGTGCCTTCTTATTCTAGTGATCAACTGACAAGTCAAAGCTAAAATCCATCCATCTATTTTCTGAAACTGCTCATCCTATTCAGAGTTACAGGGGGTCTGAAGCCTATCCTGGAAGCTACAGACACGAGGCAGGGAACAACCTAGGATGGTGTGCCAACCCATCACATGGTACATTCACATTCCACCCAATTTGGCATGTCCAAACATGCCTCAACATGTTTTTGGACTGTAGAGGGAAACCCCACAATGACAAAGGGAGAACATGCAAACTCCACACACATGGAATTTTGGTGGAGACTTGAATCCAGGTCACAGAGGTGTGAGGCAACAGTGCTAACCACTGCACCACCATGCCGCTCCTCCAGGCTAAACTGTTTGAGTTAAGCTTTGAGATGAGCAATCAAGTATAATCTGTTTTTATACTTCTCTCTTTTTTCCATGTGGCCAAGGGACACAACGGCCCAAGTTGTGGAAATTAACTAATGCTAAGGGGACTTTCTCTGAAAAATTCTTTGCTGTGGAAAAACCATTAACCTTCCAAATGTCCTACAATCATTCAGTCTTCCTTTTTTATAGTTTTAACCCGGTGTGCTTTAGCCACTGTCCTTTCCTTTTCAGACATATTGCAGCATCCAGTATGGGTCCTAGCCAATGTGGCTCATTAGGCAAGCATCACTGCCAGCACCCCCATCTGAGGCAATGTGAGATTGACTGGTAAGTCAGTGCCCACTCAGAAGTTGATGCCCTCGGTGGCCACCTTTGTTGCCTGTCAGATTGACTGGCCCTGGCTGCCTTCTTAGGCTCCAACAATCCATTCTGACTTTCATTCATGTTACTCATTCAAGCTCTCAGAAATCTTACACTCAGGGCTGGACTGGTAATCTGGCATACTTGGTAAATGCCCGGTGGGCCGACGCAGTTGGGGGCTGGTCGATATAATATGAATTATTTTTTAATTTTTTTTTATTTATATTTTTTTAATTGGCCAACGACCGGCCCATAAAGCAGGGACATCGGCCCATTGGTTCATTTTCCATACTGACACTGGGCTGGCCTAA
>JAABNX020000042.1:17175857-17189932 GCA_015163995.2 Mormyrus lacerda | reverse complement strand
AGCAGACCTCTGGAAAACTCTCAGTCTTATCATATACTTTGACTTATGAGCATTCTCACAATCTTATCAGTTACTCTCACTTACGAGGATACTCATAAACATCATACACAGTCAAAATTCCTCTGTAATACACCAGCAGACCTCTGGAAAACTCTCAGTCTTATCATATACTTTGACTTATGAGCATTCTCACAATCTTATCAGTTACTCTAACTTACGAGGATACTCACAAACTTATCATACACTCTCACTTACGGGGATGCTCACAATCTTATATTCTTTCAGTTATGGGCATTCTCACAAACTTATCATATACTTTCACTTATGAGGATTCTCACAGTCTTATCATACATTCTCACTCAAGGGCATAATCACAATCTTATCACACACTCTCACTCACAGGCATAATCACAGTATCATCATACACTCACACTTACTGGCATACGTGAGAGGGAAATTCTTTTGTCTTAAACATGCTCAGTGCAACAAGAGGAATAAATATGAGACAGTAAATTTGAAAAAAACAGTAGTAATAGTGCAAAACAGAAAAACAAAATAAATGTAAGTAACAAATAACTATAACAGGTATAATAAAATAACAGATAATCAGTGCAAGTGGTTATGAAAAGTGACATTCATGGAACAAACACTAAGTTATTTTTCATAACCATTTGCAGTATTTGAAAAATAAAATGGCAAAAGCCACTAGACACTCCCCATGGTTTAATGATCACACATGCTCTTACAAACAGGAGTGCCACAGATTGGAGCACAAATGGAAATCCACGGGCTTAGAAGTGTTCAAGTTGGCATGTTCTGATAGCCTGTGGCAATACAAGCAAGCCCTTTGTAATGCACGTTCAATCTATTATTCTAACCTTATTGATTGCTTGAAAAACTATTAAGACTAATTAAAATCAAACCAACCCACTAAACGTCTTACTGAATCCCTGGGAGATCTGGCAAGACCTATAACTAACATAAAGAATGCATCCTTGTTATCAGGTGATGTTCCTCACCAACTTACTGTAATGTAGCAGTAATCTTCCACTACTGAAGAAGTGTGGATCCATAAGACCTTAGCAATTACAGACCTATCTCTAACGTACCATTTTTGTCAAAAGTTCACCATGTAATCTAGGTGTCATCGTAGATACAAGCCTCTCATTCAAATCACATGTAAGTGCAGTATTGAAGGCATGCTTCCTACAGCTATAGGGTGACAGACCAATTGCTGGACTTTGTCTTGATGCTTAATCACAGCTTACACCTAGCTTTTGGCAAGTAAGTCTACTCTTTTTTGTTTTCAGTAATGTTAATATGCCCAGGGGGGTTGAGCAGCCAGGTTTTTTTCTCCTTACTTGGGTGTTTTCGGTTCTTTTCCTCCGTTGTCATTTAGCTTTCTTTATTCATTTTCTTTCTTTCCTTTCCCATTCTGTATTACTCTCTCTAATGATGTTTAATGTATCACAAGACATCCATGTAAAGCGCCTTGGGTCGACTCTGTTGTGAAAGGCGCTATATAAAAATAAATGGAATTGAATTGATTATGTATGTACATGAAAATCACGTTATATATGGGTTCCACAAATGATTCACTATTATCTGCTGTGTCAGCCATATGCGATAGGTCTTGGAACATATCACATGTGGATAGAGGGGGAATACTGTATACAATACCAGAAAGGTATACAATTACACACAAAGTTAAGTTAAATGTATTGTAATGACTTATGCCTTCTAAATTTAAGGTTGACAAATTGACAGACCCATCCATCCATCCATCCCTTCATCCACCCATTTTCTGCCGCTTATCTGGGGTCGGGTTGTGGAGGTAGCAGTTTAAGCAGGGATGCCCAGACCTCCCTCTCTCCCTCTCACCAGCCACCTCCTCCAGGTCCACAAAGGCGTACAAAGGCGTTCCCAGGACATAATCTCTCCAGCATGTCCTGAGTCTGCCCTGGGGCCTCTTCCCGGTTGGACATACCTGAAACACCTCCACAGGGAGCTGTCCAGGATTTGTCCTAGATAGGTTGCCCGAACCACCTCAACTGGCTCCTTTCAATGTGGAGGAGCACACTCTACTTTGAGCCCCTCCAGAGTGTCTGAGCTCCTCATCCTATCACTAAGGTTGAGGCCAGCCACCCTGCAGAAGAAGCTAATTTCAGCTGCTTGCATCTGCAATCTCATTCATTCGGTCACTACTCAGAGTTCATGGCCATAGGTGAGGGCAGGAACATAGATCGACCAGTAAATTGAGAGTTTTCCCTTCTGGCTCAGCTTCCTCTTCACCAAACAGAATGGTGTAGTGTCCGCATTATTGCCGACAATGCACCAATCAGGGTGTCTCCCACTCCCTTTTTCCCTCACACGTGAACCAGAGATATCTGAACTCCTACACTTGAGGCAGTAACTCGTCCCCCACCAGGTGAGGGCAATCCACCCTTTTCCAGTCAAGAACCATGGCCCCAAACTTGGAGGTGCTGATCCTCATCCTGGCTACTTCACACTCAGCTGCACACCGCCCTAGTGCTTGCTGAAAACTTCAATTCACTGGCATAGAACCCGAGGGCCATTAGTAGCCCTACCCCTGCCCAGCGCCACTCAGTCCGTGAGGTGAGCCCAACTATATCTAGTTATTATCTCTCTACCTCCCGCACCAGCTCAGGCTCCTTTCCCAACAGAGAGGTAACATTCCACCTGATCGCCACAGCTGCCCCTACAGGTGTGGGCTGGCAGGAGGGCGAACCCATGTTATTTCTTCGGCGCTTTATCAGCCGAAGGTGGGTGGAGGCTCACCCTCAAGCTCCCGCCCCAGGTCTAGCTCCAGAGAGAGGCCCCGGGCTCCCCAATCCTGGTGGAGTAACATGATCCTTTAACTTAACACTCATTGGAGTCTGTCTGAACCGCACTTATCCTGTGTTGGATTATTTCTCTCCAAGTTGGAATTCGGAGAAAAACGTCATAAAAATGTGCTGAAAACATCACTTTCTGTCAGAAACGTGCACCCTTTCAGATGTTAATGTCGGAAAGAATTTTGTAGTACGATTCCCTTGTGTCATCATTTCAATATGGTAGCTTACACAGTCAACAGTAATGTTATTTTATAAATATTTAAGTTCGTATAAGTTGGGCCTACTATAAAGTCTAATTCATTTGAGACCTGTTTTGGAATTTAGTTGCTCTGACATCAGAAATTTTTTAGGAAGTGGGCAACAACATTGGCGAACCACAGAAAGGAGTTACAGCTCCTGTCTGGCGCCGAAGTTCAATGTTATTCTTGTCACATCATATCAAATAAACACAGTAGCCCTAACTTACTAACTAAAGAAACACACGTAAAACTATAAAAATTAAAAAGTGACCATATAAAATATAACACTTTTACCATAGTATTACTGCTGATAATTCTAAATGATAATTTATTATTAAGTTCTAAATATTTTATAGTGCTTTTCATAATTCAGGAAAGACAAAGTATCACAGGATGGATTAACAGAGTACCCATTTTCAGTAGAGAACAGGTTCAGCCATGATTTGTTTAGGCCAGAAGGAACTTGAGGTGTAGTGCACAGTATAACAATACCACAAAGACTTTTTCCGGCCGACTGACAGGATTATGTCATGAAATTAAAGGAAATTAAATGTAAAATGTACACATTTACACAGTCCTGATACTTTGGAACTTTATGTTATCTTGAATCTCATCTCTTATGCTATTCAAAGGAATATGTATAAACTGGAGCTGGGAAATTTACCACGTTAACTCATAGTATTAAAGACATAACGCCTTATTTCTTTGATCACATGAATGCATTTTGATAGCCAGATGGAAGTCTAATATAAGCAAAAATAGTTAATAGAGACCTATAATATCTCTTCCTGGTTTTAAACAATGAATCCCAGAATTCAGAGCTAAAATCAAAACATTAGTTAGCATCTCCTGGGAAAGCTGATGCAATCTGCTTTATTTCGTTTCAAAAAAGATCCTGATGGAGGCATACGTATGATAAAAATGTTATTTACAGTATGTGTTTTATTTTATTGAAGGCTTATGTGTTAAAATATTAATGTCTTTCATGCTACTAAGTGCAGTTTCAGCTTTACAGCCATTTACCAAATGAGTTTTAGATATTAGATCGATCAAGCAGTCAGGATTAAATAGTGTGTCAATCCACCCAGGGCAATGCATGTCAATCAACAGCACCCAGCAAAAACTAGCAAACACCGCCCACTCCGGACCAAGAAAAGGAGGCTTGAAGGTGACATCACACTGTAGCATCCACATTAAGTAAAGGTCGTCATCCATCATGTTGGTGCAGTTTTCTGTCTGGTGCGTGATGCGCTGTGTGCATGCTCTGTACTTGTTTGTTGTGATCCTCGTGAACAGCTGCAACAGCAGCAGTGTACGTGACAACAGTTAAGGACACTTTAAGATTCCTAAAATCGTAAAAAAAGAAAAAAAGGAGAGATTAAGTTTTATGCAGCGAGTACTGCCAACAAAAGCGGATCTCACCGAGAAGAGCTTTAACAGGACCAGAGCTTGTGGAGACCACTTTGTAAATCGTAATAATAACACAAAAAATACTAGTGTTTCTATGTGTTCCTTTCCACAGATATCAGTCCTTGCTTTTTTAGGTGAACATAGGCTGGTTTTTGTTAGCATGCTAACTTTACTGCATCTCATGATCCCTTTGGGTTTATGGTTAATATGTGTTTTAAAGGTAAATTGCTTCACACTGTGGTGACCCAAGTTCACTGCTGGGTTTTAAAAAATGTCCTAAAGGGTATTCTTATCCAGAATGGGCCATTGTGTGTCTGGGATTTTGCTGCAACTCCCTAATTAGATTACTCATCCGAAGACTGACTAAAGAGTTCAATTGCAGACCTAAAAGTTATCCTAAAAATCTACACACTGGCCCTTTGCAGATAAGTCTACCTATCTAATCTTTAGGAGAAGCAGCCACTATGTATGATAGAGGCAACATTGATTGGGTACCAACAGTGAACTTGGGACACCACAATATGAAGACTGACAGCATCACAGGCATTAAGAGAAGAATGCTCTTCAGCTGTTTTCAGAGTGTAAGGGTCACATCCAGTAACATCAATTTTCTCGTTATACTGTTTGCTTTTATATAATGTTGTTTCGGGCACTGTATGCAGTGTACTGAATATGCTTGGTGTGACAATAAAGTCGTACTTCTCTTGCACTCACTCCATTAAAATAACTGGCAATGACAGTATAAATAATGGAGTATAAATAAAGTCTTCAAACTAATAAAAAAAATATATGTTATGGTAATGAGTTTGTTAGAATAACCCATATACTCCACTTTGTGCTCTATATTATTTTAAGGATTCAATGTATAAATATGTATGATTGAAAGTTTCAATGTTAAGTGTGATTAATCATGATTAATGATAGAAAACTGTGTGATTAATTGTTTTTTAATTATTCACAGACCTAATATGAGTGTAAAAACCTGTCTGGCCTGTCAAAATTGTAACATGAGGCAGCTCTCTGTACTATAATTAAACTTAAACCAATAACTGCATTAAAGTGTTCTATAAGTCTGTAGAAAGAAGCGAAGAAGGAATAAAAGGGAAAGAATGAAGCGGAAGGATGCTAACAGTGCCATGTGGGAATATGGTGTGAGGATGTTGTGAAATCAGCAGAAACTGCCAATGTCAGCAGCAAAACTTAGAATAGGAAGGAACTCTGGTATTCTCCCATGGTTATCACAGATCAGCCAGTTCTCTTAATCTAAAAATATAAAATGCAAATAGGACAACGGGAAATTGCTTAAGTATACATTTTGCAATATCAAAAAACAGAAGCAACACATTACATGATGATATGCAAACACAGATCTGTCATGCCCCCCTCGTGAGGATACTAGTTCACTGATTAGCCACACCGGGTCCTGGCTCTTTAAAACTGGAGCTACCTCACACTCAGTGCGAGGAATTGTTCTTCCATGTGTTGGCATACTGAGTATTTCTTGCTTGTTTCCCAAGTAGCCCTGACTCAACCTGCCTGCCATGTTCCCATCTGCTCCTGGTAAATACTTATTATTTTATGTTTCTTTTATGTTCCTTTTTTTGTGTCAGGTACTATGACAAAAAATCATAATCTATCTATCAAGTGCTGCTTCATTATTCCATCCTCTTTGCGCAGTGTACTGATGTACAGTACTGTCAGCAAAACAGCATCATACTACCACCACCATGCTTGACCGTTGGTTCAATGTTCTTAGGTTAAGAAAACAACCTCACCTTGACCCCTGCAAACATATCTCTTTTCATTGTGGCCAAGCAGAGAAGTTAATGACACATTCACACATCATTGTGAGTGCCCCCACCCCCTGTGAAAGCGTAGCCATCACCAGCCTTTCAGACTGTTAGCCAGATCGAAAGAAAGAACACACTAAAGAATGTGTCTGTTTTATTCAAGCACAGTATAGAACCATATGTTTTTTTTTTCATTTTCCACTCTGTCCACCTTTATTCTCCACAATCAGTCTTATTACTTTGTTTAGGCCTGTAATTAGTCTGTTACACACATCTTGGGTCACTCTCCTCTCCCAAAATAACTCATGGACATGCTGCTGCTTTGTACCTGGCTTGGCCTCCTTGTGGATGAAGTCTGTCATCATGTGTCAAACAAGCTGTGTCAAATCTGTTTAATTTTCATATATCACACTGCCCTTTATTGCTCAACAATATTAGTCTTATTACTTTGTTTAGGCCTGTAATTATTGTATTGCACCCATCTTGGGTCCGCCTCATCTCCAAAAGGGGAAGTAAAACACAAAATTTTAATTTCATCAATAAACTGACCAAACACGCACTTTGCTAGTTTTAGGCCTTCTTTGCCTCACAACAGAAAAATTTCTAAAATTTCAAAGACCATTTATTGCAGTGTAGTCAGCTTATTAATAAAATTGGAATTTTGTTCAAATATAAGAAAATTACATTTGCTTAGATTTTAATTTTTTGCAGTGGAGTTACAATACCTGATTTCAGGTAAGTCACTTCAGCTATTATAATCACTGCTCTCTCTTGTGGGACCTGTCATGGACCAGCCAAGGATCAACCAAGGCCCCATCATGGAAACAGGGGAAAATTCAAGTGGCTACATCTGTAAGTATGCCAGTTTGTCAAATAGCCCCACCAGATGCTGGCTTTTTAAAACCGGAGCTACCTCTCACTCAGTGAAAGGAATTATTCTTCCATGTGTTGGCATACTGAGCATTTCTTGCATGTCTTCCATGTAGCCACAGCCCGAGCTGCTTGCCGTGGTCCCGTCTGCTCCTGGTTTTCACAGATCTCTGTATTCTCTTGACTCCCGTCCTTCGTCTTCAGTGTCGGACCGACTTCCCCAGCTTACCTGACCCTCCATTCCATGACCTCCACTACAATCCAGCCTCTCGATTCTGCCTTTGATTACCCAGGACTAAATAAAACCTCCCGCTTACTCTGCACCAAGATTGCTCACAAGTTTTCCATCATGATAAAATGCAGGCAACAGAAAAGAGAAACAGTGAAGTGAAGGTGAAAAAAGAGATGAAATGAAGTTTCACTGAAAGTCAGTTGCATTAAACATGCCTGCACTCACAGTCATCTTGAACATTCATCATAAACAGCAACATTTTCTAAAAACTGATATGCACCGATAGGGGTCCCTTGACAAAATGTCACATTGGGCCTCCCAATCAATGTTTTATATAATTTTGCATATTCAATATTGTGCTGGCCCCTAAATCTGCTAGGGTATCCATGCCCCTCCAACACCCCTGCAGTCATGCACTCTGTTTGATACAAAGGATTATTTTTAAGGATAATTAAAAAAAAACCTCAGTCCACAGTGCTTACTTAGTATTATCATGTACCGGTAGGGGATCCCTGGCTCTGGTATATCTTTATTTGGTGGCACCTAGTTTAAAAAAGGTTAAAAAGCCAATACTAAAATTGACCAATAGGGTAAAAACTTCAATAGTCCTTTTTGTGATAAGGATGGATCCATTACTCCTGCAGAATCCAAAAGCACTTGTAATTCAAACCAATCAACCAATTCATCAGTGAAGCATGTTGAAGCAGTACCAAGAAGATCCATAAATCAATAGTCCAAATAAATCAGTCAGAGAAAAAATATCTAAATTCTAAATTAGTGATTAACTAATCCCAAGTATATAATCAAAATAAGCTAAGAATGTCATTACGTTTATCTTAAATAACACACATTAGTTACTATTAGTTACTCATTCACAAGTGTCAGTTTTTATATGAATGTCTCCTTACTTGAGGAGAGCAACTGCTCTTTATAAAACCTTGATAAAATATTATTTTAATCTGTGTGTAACATAGTTCGTTATGTTCCTCATTAATATCGTAATCAGTAGCTGTAATGACAGTACTAAGCATTTAATTGTTTAGTTTTCAAAGCATTTCTATATATTTAATCAAACCAAAGGGCTGACCAGTAGTTTACATCGTTATATTATATGCATGCCGTTCTTGGTTATGCTTATAAATGGCGGAGACAACATAAGCGGTACTGCATTGATCCAGTTTTGTTGCACGAATCATTATTTTGTGTACGGCTATATTATGCAAAGATATTCATTTAGTATGATTTAAAATACTGTTACAATGTTTACTGCGTGATTCGGTCTTCTTGTCGCTTAGCCAGCTGCTGTGAAAGCGATTGTGCAAGTCCGTTTGGCAGGCTATTCGCCATCTGGAGAACATTACATTAGAGCAGACGTGAAGCCAACCCTGCATGCATGGCCGCTGGAGACCAAAATACGTGTCATTATTATTATTGTTTTTCTCACTATTAAATAGATTAAAATCCTAAAGTTAATTAATGAATTTGCGATTGCTGTTAAGGCATCACTTAGCCATAATATATTAAACGGGAAAAGGGAGGCTAAAGACTAATCTTAAAAGTATGCAATATCCATAAAAAACAGCTTGAAAACAGATGTGTATTTTTAGTAAACACATTCAGGGAATATCCCCATAGAGCATGAATTGGACAAATCATTAAGCTATAAGCATTTATGTCAAACTCTTCAAGTTTTCCAGTGTATCTTTGGCTTGTATAACGTGTATATGTGGGCCGGAGAGATGCCGCATTGAACAATGTATAGCGTGAGCATATTTGAATTAAATGTGGACTATCCATCTCTCCCCACGAACAAATGCATTGATCGGCAGCCATCTGGGAAGTCTGTACCCAAATGCAAGTTTCTAAGAGCACATTCCGCTTTTAACACAACTGCGTTCACATTTTTATGGAGTACATTGATATAACTCTACCCAGAAATCCATGTTAAAAACACAGTGGAATTCCATAATGCTAAGAATCAATTTCTGAAAAAAGGTTTACAAGCACAATAAAGATAATGAAGATCTTACCTGCAATCGCTCTGTCGCGGGTTGCCACATACTATTAATGAAATCGCAGGTTTCTACTTAGTTCACAGCTGGATTGTCCCTGATGTAGCCCCGCTCACATCTGCTTGCGTCTCCCCCTCTGCAACGCTGGGCAAGCGGCAGAAAATAAGGCAGTGAATTCCAATGGTACGCAGGGACGGAGCTCCGCCTGCAATTGCACAGCGCGTTTTCGCCCACCAAGGGGCGCTGGCGGGGAAATCAGTTTTTATTAGTTCAAAGAAACCGTTAACAGCAAACAAAAAGAAACGTTTACAAAACTACAAAACCTACAGGGGGAAATGAACAGAACTGCTTACGTTTTGTTTTCTTATAACGCAGTTAGGCTATATTTTCCATGATATACAGTAAGGGTGATAATAATAAAATTTAAACATTTCAAGATGTCAAATGTTTATATGTAAAATGTCATTATTCACATTTAAACATATTTCTCCCACCTGCAAATTGCTGGTGTGTTGAAGGATTCTACAGATCGTTTCAGGAATTCCTGTTTTGGGACTAGCTTCCTTCTGGGGTAACATTACACTGAAGTGGTGAAAGGAGAAGACCACCCATTTTCCATGTTTGGAGTGGCCAAATATTCCAGTTATAGCATTTTGTTTGTGGACTTAATCTTCAGTTTTTCCATCCCATTCCATCTACAGGGAGTATATTTTTCATCAGATTTTTCATCTTTTGGTATGTGTGTATATAACATATCTTTGGGTATGCATAGTGTTCATGACTGTCTTTGTAAGCTTAACTTTCTCTGTGCAACGAGGCATGCAACAGTGAATCTTCTACTTTCAAAGTCATCCTCTCTTTAATGATACTTGTATGTGTAGGGAATACTGTTAGCATCTTCACCATATGTTAAGCCTGTTCTTCTGACTGTTTTCAAAGGGAGATCAAACATGAATAGGGATGAAATGATTCACTCACCCATCATCATGTACATTCAGTGTAGTAGTGTTAAATTAAAAAAAAAAAAAAAACATTTTATAATTTTTTAGATCTCTACGCAACAATCTGCAGGGAAACACTTAAAATCAAATATTCATTGAATTAGTAAGGATGAGACCTAATAATAGACACACAAACAAGAGCTTTCACTTGAATCTTTTTAATTACATCATTCCACATAGAATAAATCACAGTAAAAAAGAAAATCATGACTCACGATGAAGAAAAGAAATACGTCAGGCCTTGTTGAAGAATAGAAAGAAGTGGCCCTAAGCACAATCTGATTATTATGTACACATAGGACACCATGCCTGAAACACAGAAGCACATTCACAGCGGTGTCACTAACTTTTCATCTTTTACCTGGCAATGGTGTTGTCCTCAGAGGACAACGACAAAACACGGTAAAACTGATCTACCGATTTTTATTTGTGTTATAGTAATTAGGAATACAACCAAGTAAAAGGTACTTTTTGTTTCCACAAAACACTGGCAAAAGCTTCCCCGACACCACACACTATCCAGAGAACTAACCAATCACTAAATAAAGTAAACACTAAATAAACAATGATATGCCTAAAGATTTAAAATAATGTAGAAACCATCAAATTTACCCATGCACTAAAAGAGGAAACCTACTGCAGGTTTTTAGTCTATCATAGTTCACCATAACTGCACTTATTACTCTAACATCTGGAATGATGTATGTCTGCTTGGAAAGGTAACATGTAGCTGCTGAGTCAACTTTTTTAAATCTATGGAGACCTTCTGTAATATACCTTCTATAGTATTACAGTAGACTGTAAAAGAATTTGATTCTACTAACCAGCAGTGGTTGCATACATGGAGATTTTACTAACCACTTATCAGTTTAAGTTATAATTAGTCAATGGTAGAATAACATTTGATGTAGAGGAAAGTTTATGTTATGTTGCTGTGTTTTTTTTTCTATACATTTATTTTTACAAATCCTTTGTCTTGATCAGAGTAACAAGTGGCTTGTCATCAGGACTGTAATCCTCATAGGAGATGGGTGTCGCATCATACATGGCAGGCCTGGACTTCTTCCCAAACCTTTAGAAAAGAATACAAAATGCATTAGATTAATAAAAAAACATACATCCATGGGGTGTGCATATCGTAATATATACAGAATCTGTCTAACATGGTTGTGAAGGTACAAGGATTTACTGGATGTTAGGGTCCTAGGGAGAGATTTAAACACTGAATGTGTGGTGAAGAATTGGATTCCCTCTCAAACATAGGCATTTATATCACCAATAAGTGCTTGTGCAACAAAAAATACTGACAATACTGATTAGTATCCAAAGTCAGTGATACTTTTTGTTCTGTTTGAGTATTCCTCCAAAACCATTGCTTCATAGGTCTGAGAAGTCCATCTCTGAGATAGAGAGACTCGCCTGGCATGGCGGATGGATGCAATGGCATTATTGAACTCGCTGTCGATGCTGCGGCAGTTGTAGAACTCCTGGTACGCATGCCGAGAGGAGCCCTGGTATTCGATGCGACTGATGCGGCAGATTCCAACAATGAGGATGATGAGCATAAGAATGAAGGCTACACACAGAGCACCGATGATGATATAGAGAGAGTGGCGTGGCATGCTGGTCAAAGAATCATCTGGGTGAGCTGCCTTCCACTGCAAATCTGTGACAGACAATCACACACACAAACATTTACTGTTATAAGGCAAGAACATTCTGCACTATTTTAACACTGAAAATGGATGAGTATTTAATGTTACTCACAAATCTCACAATTTGGTCCTACCCATCCTTGCTGGCAGTGACAGATAAAGCCATTTGTTTGGTCAATACAGGTAGCTCCATGATGACAAGGATTGCTGTCACATTCGTTGATGTCAACTTCACAGTTTTCACCTGGATGAACAAAGGATATAAACTCTCAAGGGGTAAAAACACATTTCTTTGAGCAGGTTTGCAAAGGGGAAGACAAGGCATCCTCCATATGGTAGGGCCTGTTGTTTGGCTGCAAAAGCTCACAGGTAGTCAAAAAGGAGCCACAGAATGGTGCTGAGACTCCTCCAAATAACTAGGAAAGCACATAAAAATAAAACTGGCACTCACCCGTAAAGCCAGCAGGGCAAACACAGGTAGCATTCAGTCCCTCACGATCACATGATCCGCCATTCTGACAGTGAAGTTTCAGACATGGGTCCTTGTAGACCTCACAGTGTCTTCCTGCACATACAATGCACATGTCAAAAACATTTCCTTCCATATCCCCACATTCAACCATCTCACAAATATCTTATGCAAATTTACTTTTGAAGTACTACTTTCTCTCTCACACTAAAACATGCGACGCACCCTCATATTGTACAGGGCATATACACTCGTAGGCATTGACCAGGTCCCGGCAGGTGGCGTGATTCTGGCATGGCGCCGACAAACACTCATTATACTCCTCTTCACAATATAACCCATGGTAACCTATCAAAGAAATACAGTATAAGTTACAAATAGAAGTGTATTACTTACGTATGGTAGCAAAAGTTTGGACATGTCAGCCTGCCTATAGAGGTGAGTGATACAGTGTCACATCACAAGATCTGGCCACCTAACCTAAATACAGTGGAAATGGTTTTGGAAGTGTTTGACTAGAGAGTAAAGGGAAATAAAAGGCCAATGAGTGCTCAGCATATGTGGGACCTGCTTCTGGACAACTGGGAAAATATCCTAGGAGCCATATCATGAAACTGGCGTACAGGAGAAAGTAGGATCAACCAGTCCCTGGAGCAATTGGGATTAAGAGCATTGCTCAAGGGCTCAGTGGTGGAAACACTTTACCAACCAAAGGATTTGAGCAGGCATCCTTCTGAGTCACTAGTTACTATTGTGTTACTTAATACGTTTGATGAAAGTTCTCTTGTTCTTGGGTTTAAAAAAACATAATAGGGTACTGCATAAACATAATAAGATGTACTAATTAAACAAAAAACACCATTTCTAAAGAGCATGGATGTATACCTTCTTCCGATAGCCATTTATTCTACCACAAAAATATTAAATGACAGAGGAGCTGCAGATTGATTTTCAATGTACTTTTGTCTTGCACTTCAGGTCACCATATAGACCGCAAGACAATTTTATTTATTTGTTTGTTTCTTTGTTCATTTATTTGTGTATGTGTATACATGTATCCAGCCATGGAAAAAATATTAAGAGACGACAACACAATTTTGTGTCATTCATCTCTCAGTTTCTGAGTGTGCATGATATATATTTTTTGCAAACTGCACTCTGGACCTTCTCTATTTCTCATTAATGAAAGGCTTCTTTCTTGCATTATGGGACTTCAGTGCTGCATCTACTGTAGAAGCCTGATACCAACTGTCCTAGCAGTACACTTCACTCCTCCATTTAAGGTTTACTATTCCTTTTGAAGGTCACTTGATGTCATCCTACTAATCATGAGAAACTTTTGGGGAAGTTAGCAGTCATGCTTCACCAACTTAGAAATTTTGAACCTGGAAGCAACCTGCTGCTCAGCATAGCCTTCTACCAGCAGAGCCACCATTAAACCAGGATTTAAAAATGCAGATTTGTTTAAAAATAGAGTGGTTTCTTAAATTTACTACGCGGCTATATATACATACATGCACACACACACACACACACATATAT
>JAABNX020000042.1:17139790-17157450 GCA_015163995.2 Mormyrus lacerda | reverse complement strand
AAGTTATTTCTGTGACCATTGTGAGTTTTTCTTTCATTGACTGAAGGGTACCAACAATTTTGTCCACGTGTGTAGATAATTGCCAGATTTCACACTCCTTACAGAATCCAAGTAGCATGTAGCCCAGTCTTTCTTAAACCTGACATGTTATCCGGCTAAGCAAAAAATCCTGCTTTGTCAAACAGGCCCCAGGTCATTAGGAAACTTATTCCACAGACAGGGAGCATAGAAACTAAAATCTGCTTCACCCTGATGCCACATAAGTAAGTATCTGGAACGGGACCAATTAGTGCTTAGTAGACAAGCAATGATACAGTGAGGGAAATAATTATTTGACCCCCTGTTGAATTCCTAACTGACCCATTTATAAAAAAAATGACAAATGGTTTGTGACTGTTACCCAATGATCTGTCTTGTTTTGTTGATAATCTATCTTTTGTTGTTAAAATAAACCTACCAGTGAAATTATAGGCTTCTCATTTCTTTATTAATATGTCAACTTAAGAATTCAACAGAGGGTCAAATAATCATTTCCCTCATTGTATTTTAAGATCTGTTCTAGAGGTGAAGCGATCTGATATTTGGTTCCGTATCAGCACCAATCCATATCTATTAGATGTAGCAGGTATCAGCCACTTGTCAATCCACATCTTTTTTTTTGGCAGCCTGTAAAGTACGGAGCCCCAAATGTCCTATAAAGTGATCTTGTGCGCATACAAGTTATCTTGTGGGAACAAGATAACTTATGTGCACCATATAATTTACTACATAAGACACTTACAAACAAGAGGAGGCCGTTCGGCCCATCAAGCTTGTTTGACGAGAACTGAACTAATAGTTAGGAGCTGTTAAAATGTTATCTACTGTAGGTCTGATTTAAAGGAACCCAAGGTTTTAGCTTGCACTATACAAACAGGATGACTATTCCATACTCTAATTACACACTGTGCAAAGAAGTGCTTCCTCAAATTTGTTTTAAAATGTTCTCCTGCTAATGTCCACCTATAGCTATGAGTTCTAGTATTTAAACTAATACTGAAGTAACTGTTTGGCTGAACAGCATCCAGACCTGTTAGAATCTTATATACCCGGTTCATATCCCCCCTTAGTCTCCTTTGCTCGAGACTGAACAGATTCAACTCAGCTAACCTCTCCTCATCAGACAATCCTCTAAGAAGAGGAATCATTCATGTAGCCCTACATTGAACCGTTTCCAGGGCAGCAATGTACTTTTTAAGGTTTGGTGATCGAACCTGCACACAATATTCTAAGTGGGGTCTTTCCAAGGAATTATCTTAGCCTCACCTCCCTTGACTTAAACTCCACGCACCTAGAGATATAACCCAACATTCTATTGGCCTTTTTAATTACATCCCCACACTGGTGAGATTGGGACATGGAAGCATCAAAATACACACCAAGGTCTTTCTCATAATCAGCTACCTTTATTTCAGTGGAACCCATAAAATATCTGTACTTTATACTAAAGCTTCCTGCAGAATCCTACCTTTCATTTATGTACATTAAATTTCATCTGCCAGGTATCAGCCAAGTCGCTAATTAAATCAAAATCCTGTTGTAGCCTCTGTGCCGCTAGTTCAGTATCTGCTACACCACCCACCTTGGTGTCGTCTGCAAATTTAACCAGTTTACTGTATATATTGGTGTCAATATCATTAATGTAAGTTAGGAACAATAGCAGTGCTAAAATTGAACCCTGCGGAACCCCGCTATAAACACTGTGCCTCTAATAACTACCCGTTGCTTCCTGTCTGTTAACCAGTTTTCGATCCAAGCTGTCACAGCTCCTAAAATCCCTGCGGTTTTGAACTCAAGCAGGAGCCGTTTGTGAGGGACAACATCAAAGGCTTTCTGGAAATCTAAGTAGATTTCTCTTGTAGCTTCCTCAAAGAACTCAAGAAGATTAGTTATACAATATATTGTCAATATATTGACAGTTAGTTATACCTCTCCTGAATCCATGCTGGATATTCCTCAGAATGTTATTTGAATCCAGCTAATCTACCATTTTCACTTGGATTATAGCTTCCATTATTTCTCCAGTTAAACTGATTGCTGGTTGATAGTTTGACAGATTGATAGTTTGCTGAATTACTTGTATTCCCTTTTTTGAATATGGGCATTATTATTAGCATGGTTCCAATCAGAAGGTACCACACCAGCACATAAGGATTTCTGTAATAGTAAAATTAAAGGTTTGCAAATAATATCCCACATCTCTTATATCACCAAGTGCAATGCAAAATGTCGGATGCAATGGTGTAAAGCACACCGCCACTGGACTCTACAGCAGTGGAGACGCATTCTATGGAGTGACTAATCAAGCTTCTCTATCGGGCAATCTGAAGGATGCTTATGGGTTTGACAGTTGTCAGGAGAACGGTACTTGCCTGACAGCATAGTGCCAAGTGTTTGTGAAGGGGGGATTATGGTGTGGGGTTGTTTTTCAAGGGGTGGTCTTGGCCCCTTAGCTCCAGTGAAAGGGACTCTTAATGCTGCAGCATTGGAAACCATTTTGGACAATTTCATGCTCTCAACTGTGTGGGAACAGTTTGGGGATGGCCCCTTCCTGTTCCAACATGACTGCACACCAGTGCACAAAGCAAGGTCCATAAGCACATGGATGAGCAAGTCTGGTGTAAAAATTCTCCTAAAACTCTCCTAAACCTTGTGGACTTCCAAGCAGAGTTGAAACTGTTATATTGTAGCTGAAAAGGGTGGGCTAACTCCATATTAAAGCCCATGTACTAAGAATGGGATGTCATTAAAGTTCATGTGTGTGTAAATGCAGGTGTCCCAATACTTTTGGCAATATTTTGTAAATGTTCTATAGATCTGACATACTACACAGCTCAACCAACAAAATTTAGGGCAGGCAGACACAAAACATATGCTATAATTCCAATTACCATGCTGCATGGCTAAAACTCATGAAAACAACCTGTAAGAACAGATAACGGGATATGTTCGGCAAAGTGTCATTTGCAAATTAGATGTGATTGCATATTGCGTGATGTTATCACTTAATCTAGTGACTTTTAGCAACATTTCAGAGAACCAATTGTGATTTTTGGTGACCTTTTTGGCAACACTGGTTACTGCTAATGCTGGTTACAGTCGGTCATATTAGTGATTTGGGAACATCTTGTTTTCCTACTGAACTGCATCAGCACTGGAGAGTAGCTGATATGAACGGGACTGTTGGCTCTGTTATACTAAACTCTGATATGTTTCTGCAAACACAAACAATTGCTATCTGAATTGATATGATTGATTTGTGTATGGAAAAGGGGTTGCGACAGGGTAAAACCTATTGTCTTGTTTGCTGAAAATAAGCATATTAACTAGTTTTTACGTATCTTTAGACAAAAGGGTGACTTTGTAGCTATCTTTTTGTGGCTGTTGAAATTTAGGTCTGAGGCCAGAACTACACCAGGATTTCTGGCTTGATTTGTAGTAGGGCTGCCACTGCTGATTATTTAAATAATCAAGTATCCTACTGATTATTCAATGAATTAATTGAGTAATGGAATAAGAAATGTTTTTGTCTTAATGAAGAGCAATAGTTATTATTCAGAAGAGAATAAAAGACAGGTCTTTTAAAATGAACAACTCATGAGTTTTCCTTTTTAGAAACATTTCCAATGGTTAAACTGCATATAATATTTGTCAAAATAAGTAAACCCTTTTAGTGCATTTATGTACATATTAGTTTTTTATTTATTATTATTATTTTTTAAAGAAAGCACTTTCTTAACTCTTGTGTACATAGGACTTTCAGGAAGCACTATTACTGTACATACCTTGGATCTTTAGTACGTGACCCAACATAAATAGGCTGTATTTAAAAGTCAAGCCACAAATACCCATAAAAGTGCAGACTTTTATTGAATATCAATTGAATATTAAATCTTCCCTGAACACTAAGAACAACTGCTAAAAAAATTGACATTTTTTTACAACCCGGATGTTGCCATTTTCACATGGAGCATACAAAAACTTAATTCCATAATTTCTATGGGAAAAAAATCTTTGAAAAATGAACACAGAAATTTTAAGCTTTCAAACAATTTTAAACCATTTTCCAATCAAAATAACGTACAAATGTACAAATAATAATATTGTATTTCATGAAGACTGCCAGACAGTATATGCCATCCAGTTTATTTACTTGTATAGAACACACCCATCTCTCAAAAGTGTCCAGTGATCAAAATCCACTGTCATTCTTCATCCACAAAACAAGCTAAACTGGCAAGTTGGGCAAACATCGAAAAAACTACCACTATTTATAATGTCCCATTCACACCTTGCACATTAGGGATGAAGAGTGGATGTGGGGGTAATAAGGGTAAACAAATATATGTCAAAATGGACAAACAGAAGTTTTATTTTATTTCAGTGCTATTCTCAAGTAATTCAACATGATAGAGACAAAATAACGTGAAAAAAGCACTTTTTGTTCAAGCGCTGTTTACTAATGCAGCACGTAAAAAACGCATGTAAAATACAGACACTTTACTGTAAAGCAGTTTTTTGACAAGTAAATTACCACAAAATAATCAATTTCGGCAAAAATTTGGTAGTAAATTCACACAAAACCATATGACCCGAGTAGAGCTGTAAACTGATATTTTAATCAGGTGCATTAACATGGTAGCAATGCACGTACCTAACTGTAATCATGAAGTCGTTGATAACCAGAACAGCTTATATAACATTACCCTGTGTTTATAATACTGTAATTGACAAACTCTCCAGTGAAATGGGAATGCTAGCCTTGATAGCTAAGATACCTTCGGTCATAACTATTAACTATGATAAACATTATCAGCTAATGCTGAGCACATATAAAAACAAAATAATATTTATCATATTAATGACAACTAATGTATTGAATTTTTTTTTTTTTTTTTTTAAATCTGTTTTTTATCAACACACCTCTTAAAGTGCTTGGAAGTAAGCAATGGAAATGAACGTGATTCTATCCCATGAATGTCAATGTTTGGAAATATTTACCTTCCCCACGACCCAGAAGTTTTCCGGAAGTTCCTCCACCTTTTTCTTACAATGGGCCCCTATGGGAGTGTTTTTTATTCTACTGCCCTGCTACAGTACATGTACAGTAATGCAACGTAAGCACACTATGTGACAGTAACAATCTTCCGTGTGAAATACGGTGGTCACTGAGTAGTACAGTACATAGTCATGTGAATTAAACGAAGCACTGAAGGAAAGAATTCGCATTAAAGATTTTTTTGTAATCCAATTATTCAAATTACTCGATGAATCGTTGCAGATCTAATTTGTAGTTATTAATGTCAATTAACGCAAGCGCTGACATTTAATCTTTTTTTAGGGGGCGAAAAAAAAATTATTTCAGTTTTGTAAGTTGAAGTTGTAGAAAACTCTGGCACATCCAGTCACTGATTAGTTCAATGCACTTATTAATTAAGGGAATCTAAAAGACTATATTTTTGTGTTTTGTGAAATCTGCACAATTATGGTTAGAGATGTTATAGTGTTCCATAATTTGAGCAAGGGGGAGCCTGTACATGTTGAATAGAAGAGGCCCAAGAACAGACCGTTAGGGAAGTCCGTATGAGATTTTATTTTTGTTCCCTCAGATTAAGATTCATAGTTACCAGTTGACACAAAGTAGTCCATATCTTGTATTCCCTACATGATCCAGATTAATTTAACATGGTGCCAAAAAATCTCAATCACTTTTCTGGTCTGTCTAGCGGTATCTTATGGTCAACCTTGTTGAACTAACACTGAGATCCAATAATACCAAGACTCATCAGGCGGAAGTCATTTAAAATCTTGATGAGTACAATATAATGTGGTGGTGTGATCGAAATCCAAATTGAAATGTGTTACAGGAATTGCTTTACACCATGAAAGAACCAAGAATCTGAAAAATAACCTTTCCAATGATCTTTCCTAGTACTCTACTAAAACATATCATTCTTTTGGACCACCTACAGTACAGGCAAAGAAAATGATCTTTATGTTGGCAAAAAACCCACTCCTAAAGTCACCCCAGTTTTGTTCAGCAACAATCCTATACTCCCATGCATTTTCTAACACCTTATATGGCTAATGAATACCTAATTGTTTTATAAAACTACTTCATGAATTAATTAAGGAGCTGGGGTGCCACTGAGGAGAAGGTTGGAAACTGAAGTGATGTGCTTCTAGCCATACAACAAGATATCAGTAACTTATAACAGAAGAAATTCTTGTTAGTTTTTATCGGTGTTACTCTTAATTTGCATATGTTCTATCACTAAATTGTTTTTTCTGACCAAATATACACTTAAACTGTAGGAAAAATATAAAACTTTTCCATGAACTTTACATTCTACCATTCATGATAACATATGGCTTTGCTTTTTGTTTCTTAATAAAATTTGATATTGCTTTTATATCATTCTAATGAAAGACATGTATGATCTCTCCACGTTCAGTTGGTTCTTAACTATGTTATGTTCTCAGAACACAAAGTCAATGCATCAACTGAAAAAGAATGTTTTCTTTTCAAAACATTCTGCCTAGTTGTGTGGAATCACTGTCCATGAATCAACTGAGTTCATTCAAAGAATTGTGAATAAAAACTAATACTGACAAAACTTTCATTTAATATGTGTTGCACATCATTGCAGAACTTGTGTTTGACAAAGCGTTATTTTAATATGTATTTTACATGAATAAAGGGCATATAAGACTAATGACATTCATTTAATATGGATTGTACATGAATTTAGGACATATGTTTGACATTTCATTCATTTCATATTTATTTTATATGAATAAAGAACATGCATATCTAATGACACATTAAGTTTTGAGTGTCATATAAAGAGCTTTTATGATTTGGGTAAAACACATAACAGTCACATGTTATTTTTTAAAAACTTTTCCATATGGGTGTTTTCAGTTCTCTTCACCGCTTTGCCAAACCCATACCCAAGTCCCTGTTCAATTCCTGAGTTACATGGTTCTGCCTGCTATCCAGATAGAAGCAAGTCTGGCACCTGTAGCATGCAGGCCTACGTACCTGATGAGCAAGCACAAGTGAAATTACGACCTTCATTGCCCTCTCTTAAGTCACTGCATGTGCCATTGTTCTTGCAAGGGTTCAGGTGACATGCATCAAACTCTTCACAGAAGATTCCCGAATACCACTTCTCACACTCGCAGTAGAAGGTGTTCTGGAACACAGAAATGAATAATAAGTTTAATGAAATGAATACCAGTTTAAGACTTACAAAGTTGTTCACTATATATGTGCTGTAAGAAACAGAGATCTACTACTTATGAAATTAGAGTAATCCTCCAACAGAATATTATTCTATAATAAAACTGTTATAGGTCAGAAAGTGTATAATTTAATTTATCCAATTTGAAGCTGTAGCATGTTGTGAAACACATATCAATACACCAATTAAGAAAATATATCTATGGTAAGAAAATATATCTATGTTTGAATGAGCAGGCTGGGGAGCCTCTCAGATATTTGTAAGTATTTCATATCTCTTTGAAGTATTTTATAGTTCATAATTCGCTCATCTGAGATAGTGGCCAGGTTACCGTGGTTCCCTATTAAAGACATGACTAATGATACCGTATACTATACAAACTACAAACAATTCTGTGATGATAGCAAATCAGAGTAATCATACGTCGTACTTCTTTATACGGCTGTTATATAAAATGGATGTGCACAGATGAAAGCCAACATATTTTACCTGAAGACAGAACCTACAGATGACCAGCTGTTTTCTGTGTATTCATTTGTATGAGAATTGGGCAGTATGACAGAGCGTTGCCTAGCCTTTCCATTTGGAGATAGCGTTTAAATAAATTTTTTGCTGCTGTAGTGAAACCGAAAAAGTCCAGGTTCTGGGTAGCTTCAGTGTAAATACTGAACTGTCCAGTACAGTGCAGAAAAAAACAAATGTGAATTTAATGAATGCAAGTAAATAATAGTATGCATAAAATGCTTCTAAAAAATGGTTATCATTTGATGCTTTTGAGTCCCTTGTTGACACCCTCAGTGACCCTTCTTTTGATAGTACTGCTGTGTAGTACAGCCTATAAATAAAAATGACTATACTAAAATGTTTTGTGCATTATAGTATATCGCTAGTGGCATTCAGAATTCTCAAAGCCGTCCTAGGGGCACTGACAGAGTACACCACTGTATTACCCTCTAAAAACAGGAAGCATGGATTTAGGGGGCACGTTTAGATCAGGGTGTTGATACTTATAGTTCTGTTGTCTCTATTATTAGATTCCCGGTTGGTTACTTATCATAGGATGGGTCATGATTCAAGTAGTGTGCGTGTGTGTGTGTGTGTGTGTGTGTGTGTGTGTGTACACAACTGTGCATAAGTCTTAGGCAGTCAAAAGAAATGTTTATAGCTATTTATCTGGGTGGTAAGTGCACATTTGCTCAGAACAGCAAACAATAAAAAATTAACATTAGAACATATGCAAATTAAGAGTAACACAATGAAATCTAGTAAAAGAAAAATTAATCTCCAAAAAGTTACTGATATCTAGTTGGATATTTAGATGAACACGGCTTCAGTTTCTCAAACCTCTCTTCAGGGGCACCTCAGCCCCTAATTAACTTGGTTAAAAAAATCAGTGAGATATTGATTAGCTATATGAGGTGTACTAGTGGTTGAGTTAAAAAATACATGAGTTCATTGTATGGTGCTGTAAATAATGGGGTGATTTCGGCAGAGGTTTTGAAATGGCTAACACACTTTCACAGGCATAATAGCATAGATTTACACAAACATACAGAATACAATTTAGTATTAGTACATATACAAATATAGAGTAACACGATAAAACAAGAATTTCTTATGTTATCCAAAAAGTTACTGATATCTTGTTGTTTGGCTAGAAGCACACCACTTCAGTTTCCAAACTTCACCTCAGTGGCACCCCAGCTGCTAAATTATTTAATAAATTAGTTTTAAAAAACAATGAGGTATTCAATAGCCATATGAAGTGTGAGAATGGTCAAGTTAGAAAATATTTGGGAGTATGGGATGGTTGCTGAACAAAACTGGGGTGACTTTAGGAGTGGGTTTGACATGTTTGAGCTAAAATACTTTAACAAACACATTATAGTTTTTTCCCAACATAAAGATCATTTAAACATCATTTTCTTTGGCATTTGCACAGTACTGTGTGTGTGTGTGTATGTATGTATATATCTTTTATGGATAGAGACGCAGCTGAAACAGGCTTGTCCTACTTTGGCAAAGCCTCTGTTCTGACTGCCTACCTTACTTGGCTGGGTGACACATGTCCCCTTTCCAGAACATTGTGGGTCATTGAAGTGGCTTCCTGGTTCTGTGCAGCTGCTGGCTTTCATTGTAACTTGCAGAAGCAATGTCACTGTGTCGCCTTTGGCAGTGACATCATGCAGGACACCTGCATGGAAACACAAATCATGAGTAAAATGCTCTACCTGGCACCACATGACATTTAAAATCATTTCTATACATATAAACACATGCTTCCTTTAGATAGGCTCCAGGTTCAACCATGAACTTATATCAAATAAATGGATGAAAAACTCAGTTATGACTGTCAACACCTGTTTCTTAGTGGAGTTAGCTAAATGAAGCCAGTTACTGGCAGTAGTAAGTACTGAATGTGTCTTTAGTAAGGGAAACATCTACCACCTGCAATGAATTGGCAGGTAGAATTACAATACATGGATAAAATAACAAAAGACCCATTTTGGTTACATCAATTCCAGCACAGTCTATACTGTGTCTATAACAGTGTCTATACTGACAGCTTTGCACCAGTGGAGTGTAGTTTGAAAAGCCCAGTGTGCTACAGCAGCCAGAGATGAAGGGGTTATAATCAAGAAGAAACCAAATTAAATGGAACGCCATTCGCTCTCAGAATTTCCTCCTTGGGTTATAAAATAGGATCAATAAAGTCTGTCTGTCTTTGTGTCTGTCTGTAGTTAGAAAATACAGTACTAAATTTTATAAAAAGGAAAAATATATTTGTTGTGTCATCATTTTGAAGAACAATATACTATGAAATGTCAGATTAAATTGTGGACAAATTAATTGAAATATTTTCATTTTCGGGAAAATTTATTTAACAGACTTTTTTTCACAGTTACATACAAGTGAGGTAAATAGTTTTCTACTGTTGTATTTTTAGATAACTTTGTTCTCATTTACTATAAGTTTTAAAATTGGTTTGCTCATATATGCAGTTTCAAATAATTTTACCTCACAGAAGTCTAAGTTAATGAACTCTTTCTAATATATTTTTATCCATTTGTCTGCTACATTTATTTTCCATCCATTATTAATTTTCAATTAAGAAAATGCAGTGACATCAGCACAAATTACAAGTTCTATACATAGCAGAAGTAACACAACACAGCTGATAAAATGTGTACAAAATGATTAACAAACCAAACATTCAATATAAGTTGTAATTTAATATTGTAGTTCATACATCAAAAAAGACGCAGATAAGTAATACCATATTATACAGCTTCACACAGACCAGGGATAAATGATTCACAGGGGAGGCACTTACCCACAAAGTAGCTCTGGCCAAGTGGAAGGTACTGCTCCGTCAGAACCAGACCATCAGAAGCTTGCTGGAGCCAGACTACCGTGCCATCTGACACTGTGCAGTGGTGAAATGCACTCTCACTGACACGCCACAAACCAGGAATGCCTGTAATGTTTGCCTGGATCCTGCAAAAAAACATCAGATTATGTTACACCCAACTCAAATATCTGTATTCTCCATTCAAATACCCTCTATCCATACTCCTAAATTGTAATAACCTGAACTTTCCACCCATTGCCATACTCATGTAGTCTATTTACTCCGTCCCAAACACTCATTCTCTTCAGTCATGTCCCAACAATACAGGTATGTATCAGAAATGTATGATAGAAATAATCAAGCACACTTTGAACATCAACATATAGTGTTAATGTATACAAATGTCCTAACATAATATTTGGCTCTCACTTTCAGATTAATAAAAAAGATGCTGTAGTACTGAGTAATAATATCAGTTGTGTAATTTTTAATTAGCATTTTCTATTGTTATTCTTATTACTTATTAGAATCAGTTTTACATTGAAAAATATCTATTCCAGCCCATGGTGACATGCTTGCAATAGCACCTTCAACCAGTGCCTGTGTATCCATTTCTTTGGCAATTTTTACTGGTGACTGCACACAAGAAGCAGTCAGTAGCTCAAGAACAACAAAGAACTCATTAGTATTCGGGGGAGGAGGCCATGGCGTCACTGCAGCACATCTCTATGCTGTGAATGTCATTTAGTGGCCAAGGACAGGCTCACTGTTTCTGGAAACACTACCACAGACAAAGACAGTTCTGATGAACATAGGGCTCCTCAATATTTAAAATAGTAGAGGGTATATCTGCACTAACTAAAAACAATTCGAAATATCCCAAAATTAATATTGTTATAGATATCTGCTATCCCAAAATTTATTATTGTTACAGCAATAATAAAAATGTAAATCACAAATGTTTCATTGAATGGAGATCATGCTAAGGTATGTTCATCTAACTATGTCATTCAGTCACAAAAATGTAATTAAAAATATAACACACTCCAGTGACGCTTAGATGGACAAGGGGACCCTCAATTCTTACTTGATGGCTGTGCCTTCAGCCAACTCTAGGGCTAGATACACAGCCTCTGAAGAATCCCTACCCATCAGGCTCCTGCAGTCTGACATCTCTTGCACCTAAAACAGACCATGAACACCATCATGCTTGATTCACAAGTAGTAAGATTTGGCAGTAAAAAGAAACTATAGTCATTTAGCATGAAATCATGCATTGATTCACCAATCAATCTTCAATTAGCTGATGTCAGTCAAAGTTTCTCCAGATAGGCAGGGTGGGTTTGACTGGGTATAGGTCTAGGGTAAACTCTGAATGAGAAGCCAGTGTATTGCAGGGAACATGTACATGAACATATACTCATCAGCTATGAGCAAATTAGAGGCAATAATCAGCTTCATTGCTTGTTTTTGGACTACAGGATGAAACCAAAGAAGGTGGAAAACACCTGCCTGACACAAGGAAAACATGCTAACTCTAGCACATAGCAAAAAATTGCATGTGCTTTACATTCAATACATTTATTAACTATAACAAATTTTGTGTTTTGTACATGCAGTCCCCAGGTTAAGAACATCTGACTTACAGACTGACTAAGTCGTACTTACGAACAGATTGCCATAAAGCCTATTGTATTAAAAAATTGGGTTCAATACAATGGTTTCAAATAAGAATTGTATTCAGTACTTTGTGATGCTCATGGACACATGGCACAGCTTCAGCAGTTGGTCGGCATAAGGTACTGTACAGTATGATATGTTGTTACTTTTATTACTGCATAATTATTATTATATACTGTATTTTTTCCTGACTTACCTACAAATTCAACTTAAAGTCAGACTTAAGGAACAGATCTTGTTCGTAACCTGGCTACTGCCTGTGTCTCACAAATTGTCTTTGTGCTTCAAAAACATGGTTATTGTTTAATCAGAAAATCATCATCTCTACTTTGGGTTGTTTACAGAGTAAGTAAGAAGATATCAAATAGGAATCACAAATGCCAATCTTACCTGATCATTGTTCCAAATCACTATAGCCACTCTCTGTTCTGTAGTGGGCTGCCATGGCTGCAGTGTTGGCAATGCCTGTGTGCTTGTGGGTGCTGTGGTTGGGGTGGCCTGCATGGCCTCAGTAGGTGCAGCTGATGTGACAGCAGTAGCAAGTGTTGCATGTTCCGAGGTCAGAGAAGAAGACTCCCAGATGGTCATGGGGATGTTTGAAGATGGCTGGTCGCACCTCTCCCCCTCAAAACCCTCGCTGCATTCACAGGTGTACACCCCACCCACTTCACTGCAATTGCCATGGATACAGGGATTGCTGGCACAGAGGTCTACAAAAAACTACAAAAAAACAGTTCAGTTGCATTTTCAGAAACAGTCCAGTCACTGTGTTGTCATTTCACACAAATGAAAACTGCATTTCTATTGAGCAGTATACAGCTGTTATGTATGAGCTATGTCATGTCATGCATAGACAGTGATGCCAATTGTGCACAACTGAATCTCACATTCATATACATATGCACATACAAGTACAGACACCAAAGGCATTTTAGTAGATTAAAAACTATGTAAAACAGAAGTATTCAATGAGCACCACATGTGAAAATAACCTCTTTCAACTGTAATGTTAAAGACATCATAGCAACCCATTGCTAACAACACTGATTTCCAGATTTGCTCCAAATTTCAAAAATATCTGAACCAATGACAGTAAAGAAGAATTCAGCTACAGTCATCTTTAACTGCTATCATCAATTTCAGGCCCAATTGCCTTCAAATGAGTTACTAGCTTGTTTCCATCTCGTCTTATCCTGATTCACAGAGAGGGGATAAGGGGTGAGGGACAGAGATGAAGTGAGGAACTCCTGCAGATAAGACAGAAGCGACACAGATGTCTTTCATTTGTGTCTTGAAAATTGCTGAAATACATTATGGTGGGAATAAATTAAAAAGATTCTCCAGAAGACAATCAAATTTAAATAATTAATGGTATTTCAGAATAAAAAACTGCTCCTACATCAAAACTGCCAAAGAAAAAATATTAAATAGGTAAATCTGTGTGTTTACAGGATGAAAATGAAGAACTAAGTGATTGCTGACTCATAGCATAAGTAATAGGTTTGGTGACTTGAGGGCGTATTTGGTGTAGTCAGATGGCTTAGGCAGGACTGTTAATTGCAAAATTTAATCAGGATGTTTAAGCTAATTTAGGCAAGGCACAATCTATGTCTGGTGATTCATTTGTGGGTTGAGAAATGAGCAAAGATTATTCAGTTGGTAGAACACCAAGACACAGCTAGATATGGGTACAGTTAGCTAATCTGGCTAGAAAGACACTGTTAAATACATGGAAAAATATGATGCCACAATTCCTCTATGGAGATGGGATGTGCTGATATAATTAGTTGTGTGTGATCTAATGGAGGCCAACAATTAATTAACAAAAATCACCAAAGATTTTGTAACAGAGAAACATAATGAAAAGGGAAAAATGAACTGAGTGTCTTTACAGCGCAATTATGACTATTTCTACAGATCTGCAGGCCACTGTTGCCATGGCTACAGTATCTAGGTAACCAGAAAGCAATTATAATAGTTTGTACTCACAGCATGTGCATGTGTGTGAGAGAGAAACAAGGAGGTACGGACATCAACATTCTACCTAAAAAGTGAGGTATAGCCATATATTGTATTGTCCTACGCATCAGCCCCCACAGATTATTCTGCCCACACATTAGATGAAATGCCACTGAAAAGCATCTGGAGACCCCTAGAGGCTTGTGCTGAAGACAACAACACCACTGCAGGCAAGAAAGCAGGTCTGTCAAGATGGTGATGAAAACAACACTATTATTCCGATTGACGCAAGAAATCATCTGCCAAATACGCACGCATCAAACAAATGCATACAAAAAGCAAATGATACCATTACCTATAATAAATTTCATTTACATAAATAACACACCTAAAAATGATTTTTGTGTAAATCCCCTGAAATTAATGTAGAAAGAAAAGAAAATTCTTTTTGAGTTAGTTTGTTCTGAAAAAACATATTGATGGGGGATCGAGGCATTTGAGGAGCGGAAGCAGCCTTGTATCGGGCTGAAAAATCCATAATAGCAACAGTTACCAGCACTCTGATTGTTAGATGATGTTACATAAACACAATAACAATGTGCTCCCAGTCCTAAAACATTTGTCTCCTGCTGTTTTCAGTTTAATGAGTGAAGAAACATAACATGATATACAGGTCCAGCTTACACACGTGGGTAAGTTTACTTTTACCAGAAATATATTCCTAAAGTTCCATTTACTTACTATACACTTTAAATGATTCAAAATAGCATTAACCTCTTTCCTTAAAAGCTGAATTCTGCATTTTAAAAGGAAAGTAAATTACTTCCCTTTTAAAATGCATATCATAAGAAAAGTAACAGAAATTACAAGGAGAATAGTCTGGGCTGTTTCAGTGACCCCCCACCATGCACACACCTAGGTTGTAGGGTAAAATTGAATACAGCTTTCAGTCATTTATAAGATTTCCTAAGCTTTTCAGAAATATAATTTATAACCTTATAAAAATAGATTGCGTTATCAGATATCAAGTTTTCTACCTCATCAGGTATGTAGGTATGAAGATAATGCAAATAAAAGTGCTCTAACGCTAAAGCAGCTGTCTTTAGGACATTTCTTTATACAGTAGCATCTATTTCAGAGACCATGGTCACAAAACCATCTAAAATCTTTTGTGCGACATCACCCTATGTGAATGTCAGCCAGATGAGGGCATAAAGTCTTAACCTTCATTTCAGCTCCTTAGAGCAGTTAGATCAGAAAATGCCTAAAATCCAAAAGCTTTATTCTGTGAGACACATATTAACACTTTGATTACTGATTCAATATAAAGTTTCATCATTCTTTTCAAATCAAATTATTGCTATTTGTTTAGCAGATCAAGTGATGGTTTATTTTCCATTTGCATAAGTACATTGGAACTCTGTAAATTTGGTACATCCCATCTTGCTCTCCTTTAAAACCCACAAACCTATACAAGTGAAAGAGAAGCCTGAGATCAGAGCATGGGGTAATTTAGATTTAACTTATTTAGCGGATGCTTTTCCAAAATGTACAAGTAAGACAAACAGCACAATATAAACATACAGTTTTTTGAGGTGGCTTTCATTAAGAGCTTAAAAGCAGCAATTGTGTTCTTGGCAGCTTAAAAAAAAATCAGGAATGTCCTTTAGAAAACAAATTACTAAAAACTACAGATAAATCTTTTTATGATCTAATTCACATTGCTGTAGTCAGTTGTAAGTGGGGCAAAATGGATGGGCGAAGAAGAAGCAGCTGAGAAAATCAAGTCAAAGCAGTATGTTTCAGTAGAACAACAGAAGTAACATAACTAACAACTGATTCACAAGTTATTTCTCTATTGAAGATGTGTAGCTTTTCAGCAGAATATATTCTGCATAGGATTTTGGGGCAGCAGAAAGTCTGTCAGAATGACATCAGTGTAGACAGCACCATCACCCCCTCTCATTTAGTCCAATACTCTTACCACACCCACCTTTCATGATTTGTAATATTAATGGACGGATCAACCAAAAGTGTGAAAGCCAACAAATCACCTGAATGCTCAGGGTTCTAGTTATAAAATGCAATTCTGAAACTACACATTTATTTAATGAACATTCTATTTACATGCCAGTTTCCTCCTTTCCCCACCAATTAGGTGGTTACCTGTATTGATTTGCCTATGTTTTAATGTCCATATGCTAAAATATAATTTATATTATTTATATTCTTCACATGTCTAAATATTTATATTGTATTTATTTCTATTTGCACTATGACCAATGTTTTCCGTGAAATAAAAGTAAGAAATATAACAGAGCTCTGTTTTTTTGTGTACTTGTTTAAAGAAAATAGGCCTGCAAAGGCAAAAGCTTGAGCGAAATGTGAATACTATGGGGTTTATTTGCTCAAATATTTGTGATAATGCATAATATGTCTCCCATCCCAACTTGGTCTTATTCTCCTACACCTACCATAAATAAAGTTTCAGACAATTCTATGGTGGAAACCAAAGAATTGTCATCTAACTCTGAACACTGTAGTCTGAGGGTATACCTAGGATGTGACAAAAAATTACCATTGAGTCCTTGAATACTGTGCATGGTAACGACCAATATATGCATACATCTCAGATAGTAGAGGGGGGAAGGGGCAGTAAGGGCCTGGAGTCCAACTCCAGCCGGCATACTGAGGCTGGTCATGTTGGAGTAGACAAACTAACCAATGACTATATCTTTGCTTTTATTGTCATTTCTGGTTATTTCAACCACATTTCACTCTATTTTATCCTCACCAATTTTTATCAGTTTGTGGACTGCACCACTAGGAGAAACAGGACTCTGGACTTGTTTATGGTAATACTAAGGAGGCATACAAGTCCATCCTATCAGATATCATCTGTAACTTCATCAAACTTCATCTGTAAGGTAGTGGACTCACTCAGGGTAAGGTTTGTGACCTTGAGGAGCAACTGACTCTCATCCAACACAACAAGGAGTTAGAGGAGAGAGTTAATACGCCTTATAGGGAGACAGTGTATACGTCACAAGTGGGGAGTGTAAAGAACAGACAGGTCGAGAGAGCTGGGTGAATGTAGATCATACATGTAGAAAAAGGCATATACAGTTTAGAGAGGTGGCATCACCTGAAGCGACTGTCTAACCGCTTGGTGGTTCCAGTTTTAGAGCCAGAAGAGACTTGGGAGGCAGGAGGGTCCTTGGTCAGTGAGGAGCCCCCTCCCTCCAGGATGAGATTGGTTGTAGAGGATTCAGTTAATAGAGGTGTAGACAGTTATGTGTGCACCTGTAATAGAGGGTCTTGCATGGTGTCTTGCCTGCCTGGTGCCCAGGTAGAGGACCTTCCAAATCATCTGCACAGGCTTT
>JAABNX020000042.1:17123692-17139673 GCA_015163995.2 Mormyrus lacerda | reverse complement strand
TATACAATTCCTTGGTGAGACCTCACCTAGAATATTGTGTGCAGGTTTGGTCGCCATATCTTAAAAAGGACATTGTTTGAAAGTAAGAGTAAACTTGGGCAGTGACTGCTTGACAATGACTTTAGGGTCTGGTTGGTTGGGTTTATTAGACTCTTGGGTAATAATTACTGCAGCATGATTATCTGCACTCTCCCTTTCATCACTATTCTCATCCTGGCCCTCTCCTTCCTCTTGTCTCTTTTCTCCTCCTTCTCGTCTGCCTTCTCCTCCTTTCTCCTCATATCTGTCCTCCTGACTCCTGGCCAGATCTCTCTCACATACATCCTCTTTAACATTTAAAGTAAAATTGTGGAATTTTATCACTCCTTGAATTTCCCACCCGGCTCACTTAGCCATATTCTCTCCCTCAAATATGCTTCTTTCACAAACAACCAGATAAATTACTATGGGATATTTCAAACCTATTTGATTGCTCACCTGCGCAACATTAACTACATCCTGTCTCACTGAATTGTACTCAGCTGTGCGTCATATGCCCTGTCCATCCTTTAATAAACCCATTCACTTTTGGATTTTCGCCTTATGTTCTTATCACTCTGCCACCCTGATTGCAACATTGGTCATCTTACACCAACCTATAAACCAGACAGTCATCAGCCACCAGTGACCACTAGGAAGGTAAGAAATTGGATAGAGGCTGAGGAGGCTCTGAAGGATAATTTCAGAGACAGACTGGAACATGCTCTGTGCGTCATATAGGGAGGACACTGAGGGACTCTGTATCATGGACTGCATCCACTTCTGTGAGGACAACAAAGTCCCCACAAAATCAGTGTGCTGCTTTCCCAGTAACACACCAAAGGATCTGAAGGACTTTCAAATCATGAAAAAGAGGACATTCAGGTCTGGTGACAAGGAGGAGATCAAGCAGCTGCAGGCAGAACTGAAGATTCATCCCGCCATAGGAAAAACCGCTAGAGGGTAAAGCTGAAGCATAATCTACAGCAGAACAGCACAAAGGAAGTAGGAAATGGGATGAACACCATCATCAGATGCACATAAGCTGTTAATATTGTAGTGGAAGGGGAAAGAGAGGGCTCACAAGTCTTACCCTCCCCCAACACCACCAGCATCAGTGTACTGCCTGAGGGGGTCCAGGCCCCTCATGCTGTAGGCACACTAAGAGATATGTACCACGCCTGAGCATGTTTGAACGCCAAAAGTCCAGCTTGTTTGACTGGTGTGATCGCACCGTACTTGGAAGAAGTGAGTCCAGACATGGTTAGTTGGAATTGGGATCACTAACTGTGCCCGAGCATGGAACACAGATGAACAGGTTGATCTTTCATTTTCCACATAATAAAAAAATGATGTACAGTAACATTATTCCATTAATAGGCACTGGCAAGTTGTTTCACTGCTAGAGCCGGCAATATTAGACAAAACTATATCTATTATTGATCGAATTATCCAATTATACAGAAGATGTGGAAGTTATAGCCCTTCCCACTTTTGCTGATGTTATAGTTCCACCTTGGTTCAAACTAGCTTTTCTGTGGTGCCATGCTGCAGTCGTTTTTCCTGGCTCAGGGCCAGTTTTTTTTTGCAGTGAAAACACTTGGAACCAGTTCTTGATTGGAAAAAAGCCCAGCACCACACTGGTGAAAACGGAGTAATGGCGATGACAAAAGCGTGCTCAGGTCTTAAACATTAAGTGCAATGTGAGTGCAGACAAGTGGGGGAGGGGGAAGAGGGCAATCATGCAAAGGCAGAGTGCAAAGCAACTGGGCCAAGTGTGAGGTCTTACTGCCCCGTTCCCCCTCTACAATCTCCACAGCTCCCTGCGACTTCCTCATCAAGGACAACAAATCCAAGGTTTCCACCCCCACTTCCCTTCCCAGTCTGTCTGCCTTTACTGACCAGGTGAGGAAAAAGCTGGGGAAACTCATGCACAGGAAAGTTTGAAGGCCCTGATGGAAACAGCCCCAGGGTGCTAAAGAGCTGTGCCAGCTAGCTCTGTGAGGTCCTACAGTACCTGTTCTCCCTGTCCCTGAGTCTGCAGAAGTTCTCTGACAACTTCTCAATTGTAGGACACATCAGCAACAGAGATGAGTCAGAGTATGGAGGACTAGTAGAGGACTTTGTGGTGGAAGGAGTACAACCTGCAACTCAACATCAAATCTAGTACATAAAAAAATAGTTTGTGGCCCCTCCAGGGCTCTGTAAGTATCTACTATGTAATGTTGCATATATAAAAAATGAGATAAATCACGTCTCATTTTGATTTAAAATAGGACACAGCATTTTATTTGTCAGGAAGGCAATCACCTAATATATGAGTTGGCTGCAAACTCTAATCCTCAGATTTTCAAAAAGATTTAATTAAACTCCACTAATACTGCACTGTCCCTTTTGCACAATAAAAAGACTAAACAAATATTAATGTTCTAAATTACACTATATACACAGGATTAACTCCAATCAACAAGAATATTATTTGTAAATCAAAGTAGTATACCAATTTCTTGTCCACGTCAAGGGATACTGGCAAACAAGCTAAATCTGTGTATTATGGCATGCTCACGGGCCGTGTATACAGCCACTTTGCGTAATTGTTATTGTTACTGTAAATGCTAGGTATAATTCCCCATAATGGCATGTATGTTTGTGCGTGTCTTATATGCACCCTGTCCAATCCTAACATGTCCTTAGCTTTGTATAAATCTCCCACTACTTGTGTATCTTACAGATCGGTGTTTGATCTCATTGTGTTTTTGCTGTTGTATTGGGTTTGGTGCTTGATGGCTATCTAATATAGCCTTGTTATGGACTATAATAAAATAGCATGTTTTTCCCAGCAAACAATTCACCTCATTCTTTGTTGCTCTTGCGACGCCTTAGTCTGCCTGGCGCTACAAGTGGTATCAGAAGTAGAATGTCGGAAGCAATCCCGCTAGCAATGCTGGAGCGGACGCTCTACAACATCATCCAGAAAGCTTGCTGCCTCAAGGTGGCAATGAAGTGGTGAAGCAGAAGTGGTTTGAAGGAGAAGACAGACAGGAGAGAGAAGTTTGTCTGCTGTACCTGCGGCAAGAGAGGGCACCAGCTATGCTCTTGCCCGGATGCCTGCCCCAAACCCACCAGCAGACAAGCAGTGCACTGCAGGAAATAGAGTGTCCATCCTGCTTGTCAGAAGTGCCCTGGACCCATGCAGTGTGAACTGCAGCCACTCCTGCCAGTCCACCAAACTCTCTTCGGAGATGACGTTGGCAATAGTGGTGTGCGATGCTACATGATTTGGTATCGATCCGATACCAAGTAAATACAGGGCAAGTATCGCCTATATACGATATTGATACTTTTTAATAATAAGGTACATGCATCATGAAATTGCTAAAGCTGAATTAATTTTCATTACCTTTAAGTGTTTTTGTGATTTTTAAAATTTATTTAGTTAAAACCCAGGACAGAATTTGGGCAAAGTTTATAAGTAAATAAATACTGTAGCATGAATCTAGGTACTATCCGGCAGCACAGTATGTTGGACTGATGCCAGCTTCTAAATAGTTCTCAGTAATCACTTGTGTAATTATAAATGTGCTGTGTGTTATGTCATGTATAGTGGTTAATGTGTATTGTTGTACGTGGTGTGTGTATGAGTAGTAAATGGGACAATGAGCACGGTAGGCAGTGCATGTGTGTGTTATATGAGTGATATGGGTGTAATAAACGCCATCTAATGATTAACTCACTATTACAATACTTTAGGGCTGCAACTACTGATTATTTTGATAATCCATTAATCTGTCGATTAATTTTTTGATGAATCGATTAATGGGGGGGGGGGCAAAAATGAATTCTATTTCCAGTAATTTTTAATAACCCAGTCTGTCTTTGTATTGTTCCCAGCAACTCACATAATAAAAAACAAATGTATGTTATATTAAGAGTATAATAAAATTTCATTTTGTAGCAGCTGAATCAATGTAATGAAATACACAAAATCTTGTTTTATGAAGTGCAACCAGCATGGTGCTTTAGATAATGTATTCAGTACTCCAGTTTTTTTAATGTAAAAGCACAGACTACCACTGCTGTTACTAAGAATGTTATTAAATAATTGTTATTTAATGTTGATACACATATGTGACAGGGGGAGAGAGCACGCCAGCGAGTGTGCCTGCATTTATTACAGACAAACAAAGTAAACATTTATTGCGGAGAAAAAGCCTTTTCCGCATTTTACGCTAAAAATGCGCCGGTGTTCTGACAAAACATCCTACCTATCGAGACGTGCTATCGAGCCTTTCTGCGCATGTGCAGTTCCACCGTCTTGGGGTTAGGGTTAGGTCTTAGGGTTTAGGGTTAAGGTTAAGGTAGAGGTTTTAGGGGTTTTTAGGGGGTTAGGGTTAGGATAAGAGTTAGGGTTAGGGCTATCGATTAGTACTACGGTAGGATGTTTTGATAAAGTAGGACGTTTTGTCAGAACACCGGCTTGCACTCTCATGAAACGCTATTGACTTTAGTGGTAACAAGAAATTTAAGGTGGGTAAACTATATGCACAGCAGTAAAAACGGTGGGTAACTATTTATATCCTTAACATTAATGATCTCAAAAAATGTGAGTAAAAGCTGTTTTGTAAATTTAAAAGGTGCGTAAATGAATGAAGAATTTACATTAAGTAATCTGAATTGCATAAAATAATCCGAAAACTCCACAACGTCACATAATACATCAGTGTCTCTCCGACCTAATTTCAGCTAATTATTGTCAAATTCTGAAATAATTAAAACAAGACTCTGCTGTGTCCGCCTCCGCCATTTTTTAAATGTTTTTTTTCAGTTCTTCCAGAATTCATCACGTAAGCTACTCAAGGCACGCCATTGGTTCACGTCACCATTTTCTTTTATTGCGGTCGGCATCCAGCTGGTTAGCTTACTGCTCCCAAAATAGGAGGTAGCCACTGTACTTATATGTATAATAACGTAGACCCAACTAATCGATTATTCAATTACTTGGCAACTATTTTAATAATCGATTTTAATTGATTAAATCGATTAGTTGTTGCAGCCCTACAATACTTTATTACAAATATGATACTGTGTGTGCGCGCATGCAGGTGAGCCTGTCTGCTTACCTGGCGCTGCTGAGTCACGTGACAGTCGGGAGCGGCAATTGAGAGCAGCAGTGCGGCAGGAGTTGAAGTGGCTGCACAGTGAGCTGGCCAGTTAGGATCAGGAGTGCAACTGCAAGATGTGTCTGGCCAAGGCAGCAGAGGCAGCATTACGGGGCCATGAGATGGTGCTACTTGGCCCAGAAGCACCACGGGCTGCAGGAGGCCGAGGCCATGGTGCAGAACCACAAGGAGGCATGCCTCACTCTGGAGGCCCAGCTGACAAAGGACACCTACAAGTGGGTAGAGGAGGAGGCCCACTTGGCACGCCTACAACAGGCTATCCGAGCCGTGGAGCAGGAGTGGCTATGCAGGAGCAGGAGACCCCTCCGGCAGGACCAGCCTGCCTAACAACAATAGGGCCCTAATAAGCGAGGTAGAAAGAAGTGCTGGGAGTCCCCAGAGAAGGGGCCCTGCCTATGGCAGTCATTGGGAGTGGTGTTCCCTGGCCAGGAGGACCCCCTGAAAGGGGTACCAGATCCAAATAAGGCACGTAAGAAGCCGGGTCATTGGCCGGGGGAATCTGTCATGCAGTGCCTGCCATCAGCAATGCCCTGCCAGCGCTCACTAGCATTGGGAGCTGACAGTCCTCTGTCATTGGAGGTGACACATCGGCAGCTGCCATTGGACACCTGTGACTGAGACTGAGAATGGTGGTCATGGAAATAGCAAACCATTGGGGGGGGAGGGGGGGCAGTGTAGCACAAGTGATATCCGCGTATCCCAGCATGCTCGTGGGCTGTGTAAATAGCCCCTGTGTATAATCGTTGTTCCTTCTGTAAATGCAAGTTGTATTTCCCGGTTGAGGCATGTATATTTGCCTGTGTGTTATGTGCACCCTGTCCAATCCTTGCATATCCTTAACTTTGTATAAAACTCCCATTGTGTGTGTATGTTATAGTTCTGCGTCTGACCTCATTGTGTTTCTGCTTTTGTATTGGGTACGGTGCTCGTTGGGTGCTTGTTGCAGTCCTGTTATGGACTACAATAAAATAGCATGTTTTTCCCAGCAAGCAAGTCTCCTTGTTCTTCGTTGCTCTAGCGATGCCTCGCTCCATTCAGCACTACAATATTGTAGCACCAGTGGGGTGCATGTCCCAGCATGCCCCGCATGCAGTTGTAAATAGCCCTTGTTGTATTGTTGTTGTTAATGTTAATGGTTACATATCTCTATTGTCGCGCGTGTGTTTGCCGTGTCTTGTGTGTACCATGTCTGACCCTGTATGTATTTAACTTGTGTAACTCTCCCACCATGTATGCATTTTACAGTTCAGCATCTGGCAACCTTGTGTTTCCACTGTGTGTGATTGGTTTGGTGCTCATTGTATGCTTGATGTAGTCCTTTTCAGGACTGCTAATAAAGAGCATGTTTTTCCCGGCAAGCGAGTCTCTGTGTCTCGCTCTGCTCCCACGATGCCTCGGTCCACCCGACACCACAAATGCACAGTTGTCAGCAAACCTTGGTGCTTGAGTGCAGAGTCAAGCCAAATATTCGGGTGCCCCTTTAGCACTTTATATGAATTGTCTTAATGCAATCAGGTTCACCAGATCATCATCTGTTCTGTCATGTGCCACTAGTGACTTGGACTAGTGCTAAGTGATTTGAATAAACTCCCACATGAAAAATTCCACACAATGAATTTTGCTGACTAGCCGCCAGGTCTGCAGAGTGGGGGGGCTGACAACAGAAAAAACTGTTGGCAGTTTCAGTTTTGAGGCTCAGGTGTTTTCATTTTTTTGAAGTGGTAGCGAGGTCCAGCAAAGATCAAATTGAGCAAACAGAGTAATAATATCAAATACAATTATCCTGTTTGACCTAAAGGCCAGCTCATATTGGCTAATTCATACTTCATTTCTCCGAGTTTGTATTTGTGCGCTTTCGGGCTGTGGACAGTCATGCGCGTGGAAATGTCATGTCCCATTCATTCCGATCCTGCTGTCTGCCATGCCCCCTTGTTTACCTTGTGTGGAATCCCTGTGTTATTAGCTGTTTCTCATTATGTTAATCACTGTTGTGTATTTAAGTGAGTTTCTGTAAGTGATGCCCCAGTCCGGTCATTAACATCTTGGCGTAGTTTCTGCCTGTTGTTCTGTGCTCCTGAGTCTTACCCGGAATAAACCTTATGTTCACCCAACTCCCTGGACTCCTGTGCCTGCTTCCCCACTCTGTGCCTGCATGAACATGGCAGGAAGTTTTTGTTCATACTACATTTGGTTGCAGATACTTTTTGAGTTATTGTCATAACGACACATATGGTCACATATGGTCTCAAAATCATATGTGTTCCCAATATAGGGAATATGATTAAACACTATGTAGACACAACATGACTCGCATAAAAATAATGTTATATTCATTTATCAAAAGAATGTTATATTTATCAGAGATCTTTACATCTTTAAATTTGGGGATGTACCACACAAAGTAAACAAAAAAATTTCTCCCATATTTGAATTTTATTTCCATTTCTTTTTTCCATTGAGGAAAACTGTTGTCTAGCATGCTGCCAATTTGACAGATGATCCCATTAATAGTCAGCAGAACCACATTTCAAATTAATAAGTCAGTGGATTGTAGAAAAATAATGATGACACAGCAAGGCCTGTAGAGATGGTACCCAAACATAAAAGCTAATTGCTTCCAGCAGAAATGTCTCAATCCAAGCAATTTTAATGGAATCTTTGTTAGCATGTAGTTGGGCAGTGAATGAATGTGCTTATATTTCGGTGGATGGATTATATTGGATCGCTGTCTTCTTTTCTCTTTTCAGAGTATGGCATGTGAAACCACTTTTATTTAACTCACTAATCTGACTGTCGTCTTTCCTCTCCTATCTCATCACTCACTGACTCAAGTTAATCGAAATGCACAGATTTGATGGCTGTGTAGCAATGCTTGAGATGATTTACAACACATGCAATTGGTCTGTGAGTTTCTAAGACTGCTGAACAAGTGCCGTAAAGACTACAGAAGTCGCACTGGTTAAAACAGAAACAGTTTAATACTTCTCAATGATTTATCAATTATAGGTCTGGGTCTGGGTAGGACGGCATCTGGATCTGGACCCAGACTATGGTTCGCTGTTTAGTGACCTCGGGCCTAAAAGGTATTAAGTACTTACAGTAGGACTCATTGAATTTCTGAAAACTTTCAGAAGCTTATGCACAAGCATCATTCTGTAAGTAATGTTCAGCTTCTATTAAGAAATTACACTATGAGAAATGTCAATAGGATACCTAGGAATTGTGAAGAAGATGTTATATTTGAGGAATCATGTTAGTGAACAGGAATGTAAAATACAAAAGGAGTATACATAAGAGTATTGTACGTCACATAAACCATTCTCTTCACAACTAGATTATTTATCATTACAATTTTACAAATTTACAACCACTCTTCTTCTGCAAACTGCTCAGTGTCTCTCAAATTTGAAGGGTGCCTTCTCCCAACAGCAATTTTGAGATCACTCCATAAGTGTTCAATTGGATTTAGATCCGGATTCATTGCTGGCCACTGGCAGTGCTTTGACCATTTCTGGGTGCTTTTAGAAGTATGTTTGGGGTCATTGTGCTGCTGGAACACCCATGACCTCTGATGCTGACACTGGGCCCTACAATGCGGCCCAAAATCTTCTGGTAGTCTTCAGATATCATGATGCCTTGCAAGGCACTCAGTCAAGGCAGTCAGTGCCAGAGGCAGCAAAAGATCCTCAAAATATCTTTGAACCTCCACCACATTTGACTGTAGGTACCGTGTTTTTTTCTTTGTAGGTCTCATTCCATTTTCTGTAAACAGTAGAATGATATGCTTTACCTTGGTTTCATCTGTCTACAAGACATTCTCCCAGAAGGATTTTGGCTTCCTCAAGTACATTTTGGCAAACTCCAGTCTGGTTTTTTTATGTTTCTCTGTCAGAAGTGGGGTCCTCCTGGGTTTCCTGCCATAGCATTTCAATTTGTTCAGATGTCGACGGATAGTTTGAGCTGACACTGTTGCACCCTGAGTCTGTAGAACAGCTTGAATTTGTCTAGAAGTTGATTGGGGATGTTTATCCACCAATCGGACTATCCTGCATTGCAGTCTTTTCTCAATTTTTCTCTTCCATCCACATACAGGGACATTAGCTACAGTGCCAGGTGTTGAAAACTTCTTGATTATGTTGTGCACAGTGGACAAAGGAACATGAAGATCTCTGGAGATGGACTTGTAGCCTTGAGATTGTTGATATTCCTCCACAATTTTTGTTCTGAAGTCCTCAGGCAATTCTCTGCTCTTTCTGTGCCCCATGCTTAATGCGGCACATACAAACCAATGTTTCCCCTAGGTTTACAGCTTTGAACGGAAGCTGACAGAAACCGACATGTGTTTCTTTTAATTGAGCAGTCAATAGAACAACTGAAGTAAACATTAGAACATTTCTTTTTATGACAATTATCCACAAACTGTGCAGCTTTTGTCACTGGATTGTATCTTCACCACCCTGGGTGCGTTTAAAACACGCAGATATTTTTGTCTGCTTTTCAGGTGGTTGATGCAACATATTTTCCGACGCGGGCTCTCTGTCCGCTGGTGGGAGTGTGCTTACCTGTGTGTGTGCGCACGTATCTGTGCATGGAGGCAGAACTCCGTCATGCGCGATACAGAGAGCAGAGGAGAATTGTAAACGCGCGACTGTGTAGAGACAAAAATGACAAGCTGTTGTGTAAATAAGATAAATAACATAAGGCTATTTTGTTTGTTTAATAAAAGGCAAATATATAGATCTGCTCTATAGGAAAGGTAGAGTTTCTTCCGTTGAAAGTCCGCAACCCGATGACGTGTCTATCATACCTCCTCAGTATCAGGACTCCCTAGATGTCTTCAGCAAAGCCCAGGCATTTGGGCTCCCGCCTCATCGCCGGTCGGACTGCTCCATCAAGCTGGTGGAGGAGTCTGTCCTACTTAAAGGATATCTTTACCCTCTTGCACAACCCGAGGAGGAGGCCATACAGAATTATATCAGAGGCCCTTGGTAGGTATTATTTGTCCTTCTACCTCTCCCATTTCTGCCGGTTTCTTCTTTGTCCAGAAGGAGGATGGGGACCTCTGTCCCTGCATAGATTATGTTGAATACAATCACCAAGAAATGCCAAGAACCCCTTCCACTCATCCCCTCCGCATTGGAACAACTACGATTAGCTCTGATCGCTCATTTTTATTTTCAGAAATTAGACCTACGGAGTGCGTACAATTTAATTAGAATCTGAGAGGGGGATGAGTGGAAGACCTCATTTATCACCTCAACTTGCCAGTATAAATATGTTGTGATGCCCAATGGGCTAGCTAACAGTCCTTCGATATTTCAGTCCTTCATTGGGAAGGTTATGGGGGACATGTTGAACCGCTTCGTCATCGCCTGTATAGCTGACATTTTAATTTATTCTGAGGATCTGGAGCAGCACGTGTCCCATGTATGCCAGGTACTACAGAGATTTCAGGACCATCATATGTTAAAGGAGAGAAATGCGAGTTTCATTGCTCCTCCGTTAAATTCTTAGGTTATAGGATACGGCCAAGAGGAGTAGAAATGGATGAGGATAAAGTCAAAGCAGTGTGTGAGTGGCTTCTGCCCCGCACTGTCAAATACCTACAACACTTCCTGGGCTTTTCCAACTTCTATCACGGCTTCATTAAGGGGTTCAGCTTGGTAGCTGAGCTCATTACGGACCTTTTCAAGGTCCAAGGCTCCAGGCTGCGGTGGACACCCTCCGCTATTTCCGCATTTCAGCTGCTGAAGCGCCGTCCCTTCATTACCTTTCCTAGTAGAGACCGACGTGTCAGAGGTGGGGGTTGGACCTGTCCTGTCCCAACAGGACCCCAATTCAGGTAGGACTCATCCATGTGCCTACATCTCCTGGAAACTCTCCCCAGCCAAGAGTAATTACAGTATCGAGAACTGTGAGCTTTTGGCTAACAAACTAGCCTTGGAAGAGTAGAGACACTGATTGGAGTGTGCTCTCCATCCGTTTCAGGTATACATGGATCATCGCAACCTGGAGTACCTCCGCATGCCCAAACAACTGAATACTCATCAAGCCTGGTGGGCACTGTTTTTTACCCATTTTGCGTTTTAGATCTGATATATTCCGGGATCCAAGAACCTCAAGGCAGATGTCCCATCTCACCAGTCTAATGCCCCCAAAGTCCCTGTAGAACCGGTTAGTTTCCTGCCTTCTTTGCGTTTTGCTGGAGGAACAGCTGGAACAGTTGCCGTAACAGCCATCACCTCCAGAGTGTCCACCGGATCAGAGATACGTTCCTTCACAGCTCCGTAGCCAGATTCTCCAATGGGTCCATACATCTCTCGGTTCAGACTATCCCGGAACAGCTGCAACCATCTGCCTCATCGCTCACCGCTAATGGTGGCCAGGATGAAGAAATGAGGTATATTACTATGTTCATTCTTGTCCAGTCTGTGCCCAGAACAAAGCTCCATCCACTCCACCCTACACCTTCACATCCATGGTCCCATATAGCGAAGGACTTTGTGACAGAGTTACTTCCCTCACAGGGCTACACCACCATTCTAACCCTTGTAAATTGTTTCTCTAAAATGTGTCGGCTAATCCCACTGTCTAAACTACCCACCACCTCTGAGTTATCAGATCTGTTGTTTTGCTGGGTCTTCCGCTATTACGGGCTTCCTGAAAATATTGTGTCTGATCAAGGACCCCAGTTTACGGCCCGAGTATTCTGAGCATTGTGTGCACGTCTGAATATGTTCCTGAGTTTGTCCTCAGCCTACCATCCTCAGTTGAACGGGGTCGCTGAGAGAACTAACCTCAAAGTAGGAAAAATACTGCATTTGATGTGCTCCGCTCGACCTGCAGAATGGTCCCTTTATCTGCCTTGAACTCTCTTGTCCAGCAGGCCACCTCCCTATCTCACTTTCACCAGCCTCTGCTCTTCCCATGAGACTCCTGACCCACGGAGGTCCCATCAGTGGAAGACAGATATCAACGCCATAAACAGGTCTGGCAACTCGCACATCGCCAGCTTCGTAATCAGGCTGTCACCCGTAAAATCCAGGCCGACCGAAAAAGGTATTCCACCCGGGGGATCAAGTCTGGCTGTCTACCCGGAATCTCCGCCTCCCCGCTGGTCGTAAGTTGCATCTGAAGTACACAGGCCCTTTCTGCATCCTCCGCCAATTAGGGCCTGTAACCTATTGCTTGCAGTTGCCGAGCCTATTGCATAGCACCCTCATTTCATGTGTCCCTCTTGAAATCGGTGCGTTACAGCCTGTCGCATCCTTCTCTCAGCCGTGACAAACGACCTCTTCCCATTCCCTTGGATGATGTTGAGGCCTTTGCTGTACAGGCACTCCTGGATTCTCATCGTAAAGGGTGTGCTCTTCAGTCCCTAGTTGATTGAGAGGGCTACCCAGACAAGCCGGGTCCCCGTCCCTGGCGTCCATGATGAGTCTCTCGTGGTCCAGGAGGCGGCCATCGGGGGGCTGGGTGGTTATGTCCCGGACCTGGGCTACCCCCAACCAATACCGAGACTCCATGTTAGATCAAAGTCTGAAAACACCATAGCCCGGTGCGAGGTATTGTAGATGCTAAAATACATACTGAATGTGCATTTCCTTGTCTCCTGTATAGCTCCGTTCCGCCCTGCTTGCCCTGCCCGACTCTCCCTGCAACCCGTCTCAACCTCCCACCTGCCCTTCCTCTCCTCACTCTTTTTCCTCGTGAGAACCCATGTGCCTTGTCTGTGTCTTCGGACAGACCCCCCGGCTATTGATCCCTTTGCCTGCGACCCCAAATTTGGATACGGATCCTGACCCTGGCCTGTTCGATCTTGTGATTTTCGACCCTGCCTGCACAACCACGTCTCTGCCCACTCTCAGTCTCTGTTCCGTCAGTGCAGTTGACTAAAGGCTCTGTCAATAATTCCTCTGTTAGTCCAAGCGGGTTTGTGACAATATGCTTTGGATCTCATAATACAGTTATAAATTTCACTATTAATTAAACATGCATATTACTGTCCACAACTCAGTACTGAATAGGCTAAGCATTTGGAAACATATGAATTAATATACTGCACTGCTGTCTGAGTATTTAATGTGGTTAATGATATGCACATGAAGTTTATATATTTTTAAAGGGCACCATTTCCATCCATTCATCTTTCATCCAGTTATCCCAGTTATTCCCTTTTGGTTTACATGTATATAAATAGAAAAACAGATTCCCTGTATTTCTATACCTCATATGCCCAGAATGTCATTAGGTTGAAATACTGGGAATCATGTTACTCATTTTGCCTATACCTCACTATTGTATACAATATCAGGTGTTTTCAGTCATACTGTTTTGAACATTATAGATAAACTCTAGAGACAACCAAGCCAGCCATGATTATTATAATTTTAATGTTTGTTATTATTATATAATGTTTGTTATTAATGTATATTACAGCTGTTAAGGGATGTTAGGATGTTAAGGTATACATACATGATGTTTCTGAATGTTTTATGAATACTTAATACATTATGAAGGTGCACTGAACATTTTGTGAATGCAATATAAAAGCATTATGAAGTGCAGTTAATGTAAAGCGTTACCAAGGTTTCAGTGAAAAATGCAACAATCCTAAAAACATGATATGGTTCAGATCATGTGTAACCCTGTCATATGACATGACATGACAGTTGGTGGGTGGGGGTTGGGGGGGGGGCAGAACCAAGAAGCAGAATAGTGGAATAGAGAGACATAAGCTGTCAGCAGAGTCTATTTTTGGTAAGTCAGGTGAAAGCGGCTGTGATGTCATTACTGCAGGGATTGCTCAGTTGCAGGTCACTGCCAGTCTGTAAAGCCTGTCGCCTTTAATCCCCATGCTGCCTCCTGCATCTACAACAGAGATGCACATGCTGTTCTTCTCGTTTTCAAATAACTAAACCACAAAACAACAGACTGAGTTATAGCCCCATAAACTGATATTGCTAACATTTTCATGCAAAATATGAGTCAACGCGTGTTTGAAAGTCTGTAGTTGTGGAAGGGATTAAGACTTGGAGTATTTCATAAATATGCAAAACTTGCAGAAATACAAGGAGGAGAACTGATATATTTTATTTTAATTGTTTCTTTCAGCACAAATTCATTAAGCATGTAAGCAAATAGTGGCCTCACCACCAATTACAATCCTATTTCAGTGTTTTCTGCACAAACCCTCTGCACAAATCACATAGCTGAATATACAAATTACATTGCAATGTTCTTTCTGCCAAATTGAACAAGTCCTGAGTGAAATTACTGGAAAGGTTTAATGTTATTGTTTACACAAATAAATTGACTGAAAAATGTTATTATTGATGCTATTATTTCATAAAGCAAGGCACAGTTCTTGTTAAGCTCTCAATTTTGAAATATAAGGGTTTTATGCTGGTCTTCTGGTAACACTGGTGTAAACAGTAGAAACTCACAACTGGTGTTCTAGTGTTCCTACTGCGGACACAGGTCACCAAGTTAATCATGACCCACACCTGTTCTTTAACTATTTAAGCATACCTGCCTGATCCCTCAGTGTGACGTATTGGTTGTTCCCACACAGCATACTGAGTGCTTTCTCCGTGTCCTGACCTTCTGTGTCCCCGATCAAGATTCCTGCCTGCCGATTCTGTTTTTCGTTGGCTGGTTTCCATAATGAATCTTCTGTACTCTGCACCTGGATCTCCAAATATGTCCTACTTGGAAAGTCACTTATCCCCAAGATGTAAATTTGAATCAGAGGAATCTGTCAGACTATCTGCAAGAAGTAAAAGAGGTTTGGGATGCGACCAGCCACACTGTACAGTTCTAGTGCCGATACATCATATATTGTGTTTCAGTGATGGCATTACACCACCACAACAGCAGATTAATGTCATTCTTGAAAAAGGAGAACATATAGGAAAGAACATGGTCATGCTCGTTTAAATCCCATGCTTCGCAGAACTATTGGGCTCTTATACAGGGCCCTTAACCCTAATTGCTCCAGGGAGTGGATTACTCAATTATTAAAGCAATTTAGGACCCAGTTCCGTGATGTTTATCCTTATATCACCAACGACCTCCATGATACCATTATTAGACTCTTTGACTTACTCATGTAGAAACCTCTCTTACTGTTATCTGTCAGCATCCAGTAGCTACCTGACAACAAAGAATGTGTAGAGCATGTTACTTTATAGCCTTCAATCTGGACATCGATGCCAAAATAGTACTTCTCTCCATAGGTAGTACAGTGCCACTGTCATTTTCCAGGAGATCCCTGTTCTGATTTTCAAGGGTTGATATTTAAATATTCTTTCATTGGTTGGTGCTTTTCTTCAAGGAGGACAGCATGAAATATATTTGCACATTCAAACAGGTTAATAAAAATAGGCAGGTGACGCATGATTGTGTTTGCCAGCATTTCTCATAATTACAAGATAATGGCGTAATCAATCATATCAGCATCATGTTTAGATAAATAAAGCACCATGTATAGTTTCGCTTATTGTTTTAAAGTTACTCACATGTTCAAACAAGGGTCAGTAACAAGCTAACAAACATATAGCTAGTCACTTGGGTGGCCAGATTTGAGGCATTAGGTTGGATGGTCTGGATTTTCAGCTCGATTTCCTCCTTCTGGCACATGACTGGGAAGATGCTTATTTTCTCTTCTTTTCATCATTGATGTAATTTATGAGGAACATATGACTAGAACATAAGAACATAAGAAATATACAAATGAGAGGAGGCCATTCGGCCCATCAAGCTCGCTTGGGGAGAACTTAAC
>JAABNX020000042.1:17092601-17113915 GCA_015163995.2 Mormyrus lacerda | reverse complement strand
CTCTCCGTGAGCAACTCCAGAGTGGAAGAGGGTCCAACCCCCTTCGAGGAGACTGGTTCCAGAGCCCAGGCTATGCGCCGAGGTGAGCCCGACTATATCTAGTCGGAACTTCACAGCCTCGCGCACCAGCTCAGGTCCCTTCCCTACCAGAGAGGTGACATTCCATGTCCCTAGAGCTAGCTTCTGTAGCCGAGGATCGGATCGCTAAGGTCCTCTCAAACCACAAGACTCAAGAAATAACACAATTACTAGAAGTATTATTTTAGGGGATTTCTATGAAATGTCCACTAAATGCTTCTTTTGTTCACTTGATGATTGTGGTTTTTTTAAAGCAGGCAAGGAAACAGATGAACCAATGAGTAAATAGATTGTTTATCAAGATATATTGTTTTCTCATGTTAAACACATACATGATATGTACTTAGAACCTGGTTTTTCCTTAATAAAATATTCGGCACACATCTGACTTCAAACCATCATACCAAATAACCTGGATATTAGCCATTAGAAAGTTAGCCTACAACATCCAGGCCTCAGCTCAGCCATTTTTTTATTTCTGTTTTTTTTTCTCTACTTTCTACACTTGCTTAACAAAAGCCCACAAATGCCCTCATTATTCACATTCTGTAAAACCAAGGATGGGATGCGTAGATGGTTCTGTATTCTGTTATATCTTCTACAATATTCACTCTCAGACTCACACTTTGATTCAGAATGAAATGCTAACAAGCTATGTGGACAAGTAGTTTGGTTTATCTTTATCGATTCTTTGTCTTGTTGCCATGGCAAGAAATAAAGAGACAAATCAATTTATCCTGAAGGTCTCCAGTGGCAATGGTGAAGGAGCAGACCGGGCTGGGCTCAGGCACTGGAGCGTGCTGTACTGTGCTATTCTGGGAGAGCAAATAGGGCAGTCTCTTGCTGAAAATGTCTGAATCACTCACATCCAGTAAAAGAAATACTAAAACCGTCAAGGTTACAATATTATCTTGCCAATGTTTTTTCTTATCTTTCCTTTCAGCTACAAGGATTTTTGCCAATCAAAGGGTGCATAGTTGAAGATACTACAACAAAGGGGCTGAAATTCCAGCACATTTTATTTAATATCTAAAATATATAAAGACATGTAACTCTTCAATCCTACCCATATTATACCTATTATACCTTTTTACCTTATCAGCAATAATATATCCAAAGTAATAATTGACTGTCAGAGACTTGACATGTCCTCCAAATCTCCTTGGGTTTATACAGAACTGAACATCATGCAGAACTGAATCCTACAACAGAAAATCTGCAGTATAAGACACCAACACCTTTCCACACTGCCATGCCTGACAGCAAACAGAACACACAGGTATGTGTGTCAAAAAGTACTTTCGGAGTTGACTAACCAGTTCCTCATTTGTAATTTGGAGTATAACTATAAAAATGAATAACATGACTATACAGTATGACAATCAGCACAATTTCCTCAAAACCTAACTTTAACATATCTCTTAGCATGAAACCACGACTGCGTTCATATCACTGTCTACCCAATAGCGTTACAATAGAACAAATACCTAAGTCTTTCACCCAAGTGAAACTGTATATTGCATAAAGCCAGTGAGTATCATTATTGATTCAAATGAGCTGTTGATCATAACTACATTGGCACATTATCACTAAAAGTATGAGGCTTGCTAATGGAATTCTCAATTGACAGAAATACAGTATGTGATGCAGCATCTATAACATCCATTATAAAACCGATGGTTCACCTTACCAACTGACCTCAAAATTGTATTCAGTCCATGGTTTTATTGAATTTGGAAAACAGCCACACCCTCACACTATACCTGAAGGCTAATTTGAGACAATATTCACATATTTTCTTGAAAATGTGCAAAAAAAATGAATCAGAGAGATTAATATAGCACTTGGGTCACGATTGTCCTTTTCTGATTTGTGAGGAAAGTCACCATATAATTCCCATGCTGCCACTCACATTATACTGCCACTAAATAAGTATGACATGCCACCCTGTTACCATGGTAACAAGCCGAACACAGAAAACAAGCAATGGAGAGGGACTGGATGGTGCAAAAATGGGGAGGATGGAATACAGCTTACCTCACAGTTGTGGCCAGTGAAGCCAGCGATACAGGCGCAGGTGTATAGCTCAGTGTCTGGCGGTTTGTCAAGTGTCCTCAGCGATGAGGACAGAGAGATGCAGGAACCACTGTTAAGGCAAGGATGTTCCTTACAGGGGTCTGGAGGAGGTGTGGCCAGAGAAGGTATCAATGAGGAGGACAGAGCAGGGGTCGGCGGTGAGGTTAGGCAACATCCAGCACTGAGCAACAGCAGAGCAAATGCACGGAGAAGCATGCTAGCGGGTGCGAATCACAGCGAAGCTGCTGCTTTGCTGATTCGTTCTCTCCCTTCCTTCTCTTCTTTTCTCCACTCTCTCTTCTCACCCTCGTCTTCTTTATCCCGTGTTTCACCTCGTGACAGCTACTTCTATTCAGTGACTGCAAGCGGAAGGAGCACTGACTGCAGCTGGCAAGGGCTGTAGACTGTAGTGTGCTGTGCGGCTGCTGGTGGACTGACTGAGCAGGGATCTGTGGAGGGTGGGCAGGCTGAGTCAGTGATGACTAGTGACGACATACACAGAGACCCAAGGGGACACAGGCTGCTTCTTATACACGTGCACACACACACACACACACACACACACACATACACGCACACACACACAAAAAGAGTATCAGCCCAGAGCTCATTTAAAATGCTATCATTCCTACATTGCCTTTCTCTTAGTTCTTTACTGTTCCTGTGCAGGTTAGAACAAACAAATCCTGATCATCTTAGCGGCAGGGATTAATTGCCTAAAAATGCTAAAAAAAAACACACACACACACACACACACATACAAAACAGCATAACCCTCACTCTGTCAGTAGAGTGAGGATCTCATTCTTTTATCATGTGCTGTTAAACCTAGTTTCATGGGAAAAAAATTTAATATGACAATATAGTGAAAAGAGGTGGTCATTTTAACATGTAAGATTTTTTTTTCTGTTTTTGTTTACAAAATAATCTTGGTTTTCTGTGTTTAGTAAATTAGTTTTCATTAAATTAGTCTTAATCATAAAAGATATACTATGTAATTTAATAATTCATTATAGGTATTTTAAACTGTGATTATCGTTAACTTGTGGTGTACAAAAGCAAGTATCATCTATGTGTAATCTCTAATTTTATGTTCTAGATGTGTAACTTCTTTGTTATTTTTGCTTTATTTCATGTATTTTCTTACATTTCAGACTGCATTTGTATAATTTGTTCGGGGATGGCAAATGAATTTTAACTTCTAGCTGATTTGGAGGTTAAGTAATAACATGTATCACTTGAGGTCATGAAGGCCAAATCACACTGCAGTAATGGTAATTTCCATTCTCTCTGCACCAACCACGTTTTTACTGTAGTCCTCATTGCATCAACAGAGGTCATTTATGTGATGATTTATGTGGTGATTACCAAACTGTCCATTACCAAAGTTAGGTCCATACAGGGTATACTCATACTTTTATAGAAGATGCCATTCAAATTGTTGGTCTTAATCTTCTCATATTCTCAATTTGAAGAATAATAAAAATGGGTCAGTTTCACAATGAGTTCCTACAAATCATATGCAATGATGCCCTTCAACCACCAGAGGGAGATAAGAAGACAAAATTTAAAAGATGAGCAATTGTTTTTAAATGTTTTTTTTTCTATTTTTAAGCACATTTTCCAAAAAACTTAAGATTTTCTAAACTTTACATGTAGTCACCATAACAATCTATGCTATACAGCTAAACAACACCTGCAAAATGCTTCACTTATTTCAGCTGTTGACTCAATATGTTTCAAAATCACATAAATTCATCTTATGAACAAAAAAAAATGAAGTATTCATCATTTACCACAACTATCAAAATGCTAAAGAACTGCATCACTGTCATTTTTCACTGAAACAATGGGATGTATTTTTAGAATATATTGCAGCGTCGGCAAGTTCCCTATAGCTTGCAGAGGTAATTTGCATGTTTCACAATGTGCACATATCCCCTGTACTGTATGTATTTGCTGTTGTGAGCCTATTCCATGTGTCACATTTTCCTGGTATATGACGCCAGGTGTAGTGCTGATGTTGCTAATGTCAGTCATGTAATAGCATGGTGCGCATGTACCCACCATGTCATGTTGGGGTGATTAAAAGAGCCAGTACGATAATTTGTGTAGACAGTTAAATGTAATGGGCTGTTATTGCTGGGATTTGATGTGTGAGTTACTTTATGGGCAAGCTTGATCATGTTGTAGGTGGTTGATCATGCTATAGGTGGTTGATCATGTTCTAGGTGGTCTTACTGTCTGTGACGAACCTCTCAAAGTGTTGGAGGGTCCTCTCAGATGGTGTGACCCGTTTGAACTGGGAAGACAGGTTGGCGATCACCAGGCAGAAGATTGGACTGTAGGAGTCCTTCCAAGGTAATGTCCTGGCTGTAAAAGTAGAAATTCTTAATCTTCTAAACATCTTTTGGATTTTTGGAAGAAGCAGCTCTAGGAGGATGTTTTGGTATCATTTTTTATTCATAGCTGTGTTCTTAGACAAAATTGTGAGTGAGCTCACTCCCTTGGCTGAGAAGCAACCCCAAACATGAATGGTCTCAGGATGCTTTACTGTTGGCATGACACAGGACTGATGGTAGCACTGACCTTTTCTTCTCCAAACAATCTTTTTTCCGGAAGCATCAAACAATTGGAAAGGGGATTCAGTAGGGAAAATGACTTCACCCAAGTCCTCAGCAAACCAATCTCTGTACCTTTTTGCAGAATATCAGTGTGTCCCTGATATTGTTCTTGGACAGCAGTGGCTTATTGCTGCCCTTCTGGACACCAGGTTGGAACAGTCTTTGCATCACAGGATGCACTCACACCTGCCTGCTGCCATTCCTGAGCAAGCTCTACACTGGTGTTGCCCCGATCCTGCAGCTGAATCAACTTTAAGAGATGGTTCTGGCACTTGCTAGACTTTCTTGGGGTCCCTGAAGCCTTCTTCACAACAGTTGAACCTCTCTCCTTGAAGTTCTTGATGATCTGAAAAATGGTTCATTTAGGTGCAGTTTTACTGTATCCTTGCCTGTGAAGCCCTTTTGCAAAGCAATGATAATTGCATGTGTTTCCTTGCAGGCAACCTTGGTTCACAGAGGAAGACGAATGATTTCAAGCACAACCCCTTATAAAGCTTCCAGTCTGCTGTTCTAACTCAATCAGCATGACAGAGTGACCTTCAGCCTTGCACTCTCACCTGTGTTGACGATAGAATCACTGAAATTACGTCAGCAGGTCCTTTTGTGGCAGGGCTGAAATGCAGTGGAAATTGGTTTTTTGGGACTAACTTCATTTTCATGGCAAAGAGGGTCTTTGCAATTAATTCATCTGATCACTCTTCATAACATCCAGGAGTATATGCAAATTGCCATCATAAAAACTGAGGCAGCAGACTTTGTGAAAATTTATATTTGAGTAATTTTCAAAACATTCGGCCAGTAGAAGCCATTATACATGTAAGAGTTGCCTTTACGCATATAATTTTTAAATACAGAAAAAGGTCAACAACCCAATTCACCTATTTTCAACTGTATAATTGAGTTTGTACATGCTACGAACAGAGATGCCGTCTGCAGTCGTTGGTGTCTCTGCTGTTTGAAAAAAAGTCCATTCTTCAAAACAGGCGGGTAGATAGCCCTCAGATCCAATCACCGGTATTGTCAGGTTGCCAAGGAGTGATTGACAGCTCTCTAATCAAATGATCCCGGGCATTATGTCACATTGAAAGTATTCTATACCAATGCCATTAAGGCGGCACCGGGGGGCAAGTGTCACCCTTCTAAACCGCCCCTGTCTATTTGATCTTTGATGGATCTTAAATTTAATGAAAACATTACATGGATGAAAATCTACACCTAAAAATGTACACTTTATCAAAATTGTAGCTGCAGTGATAGAGGGCAGAAAAATTGGAACTGAGTTATTATCTTAAAGCTAGTTATACGCGACATTTTGCACAGCGATTGTCACGTAATTTTCATCATAGGGGTCGGCCTTGGATACGGCATATACGGGTCGCACACGAGGCCGCTCAATACTCGAAAACTGAAACATTATTATTATTATGTTACTGGGGAAAATTGCGATTCAGCCATATCGCCAAGACAGTCTTCTCCTCCATTTTCTTCCACGAACTTCCTATTGGCTGCGCCAACAATACATCAGATCGCTGCACGCCAATGTTCAACAAATTGGAACTTCGGGCCCACGATCACCGAACCGGATACGCTGCACTTGTGCTTCTTTTTTACTTGGCGGAAAAGTGGTCCCAGGCAAGCCATAGGAAATGAGTTTCTGCGCGCAACAGCGTTTGTCGCGTTCGGTCCCAAAAAACATACTTATTTCCCGGAGTTCGGGGAGGGCAATTAGCAATCTATAGAACAGGTTCAGTAGAGCGCGATGAATATTAGAATATTTATAATAATAATTAATATATATAGCTAGATCTGAAAATATTCCGGGGGGCGGGGTCAGCCTAAAATTTGCTTGGTTCACTATATATAGTCGCCTCTGATTCAGCTGTAAAATTATTAATCACCTAGCTAGGTGATTCAAATTAGGTTACAAAACTGACCTAGATAAGTAATTGTTAATCGTTGACGTGTGAATATATACAATACATTCCACAAAAATATTCAATAAATAAGAAAATATGTGAAGCAACCACTTCGTAAAGCATACAAAGGAACATTTAGCGATATTTGTATACCATGGCTCGTTGGTCTAGGGGTATGATTCTCGCTTCGGGTGCGAGAGGTCCCGGGTTCAAATCCCGGACGAGCCCACAGTTTTTGACAAATACTTTTCGATATTTTTTTAAATTACGTATTTTCTACAGTACCCCGGTCCATTGATTTATTGAAAATATTTTGCATATTGCAAAAGGTTAATTCCACATTCAAACCCATAGTTTTCCGTTTCAGGAGCATTCATGAAGGGTGGGAAGACGTGCGTCAGCAAATAGTCTTTGGTGCAGAGGTGCATTGTGGGACGGAAGCGTCTGTCTCTTGCTGAATCCTCCAGGCCACAGACAGCGGTGTTGCGCGCTTTTCGTTTTAGTTAACTGCTGTTCAAATAATTTTTGAATAATACCTTTTATTTAAAGTTTCAGTTTAATTAGTTTTTCTTTTTGCGGCTCATTTACTCAGAAGCTCTCCTGAAGAACTTTTTTTTTCGCAACATTATGCCAAATTTTTGTGCGGCTCCAAATTGTACCAGAAAAAGCACCCAATCGGACCTAGCATTTTTTAGGTTTCCGAGGGACCCTCAAAGGTAAGATTAATTTTACCAGGACGTAGTAGTTCATAATCAATAAAATGCATAGAAATAGTGGTGTAAGTGGCTAACAGGACTTCGTATAAATTATGCGTTTTCAAATTAAAAATGCACTTGTACTTTTGGCAGGAGCTTACTTTCTTTCAAGGAAATGTAAGACTAAGTCAGGTGTTTGGAAATACATTACTAACTAGCTTTTGAAAGCGACACGAGTCGATCAAGTTTGTATGCTTGCTCTTCACCCTGCAGTAATCAGTTCCAGTTTAGCCTAGCAAATTCACGTCAAACAAGTTACTGATAGAATGCACGTTCTATCTTTTAACAGCTTTTATGGTTAACCTGGGGGAAAACCCTTTAAATACACGAAACCACACACATCTTTCTTTCTAATTATACTTCAAGTCCTGTATTTTATTGCGAACACTACCGCCTCACACTGAATGTAAGTGAACGTACTGCGCAGAAAACGTAAACATCAGTTATTGCTCGTTGAGCTGACCGGTCAACCCTTGGTTATACTGAATTCGTGTTTCTTACAAAATATTTATTGCAGTTTTTGATTAACACCGTGTTAGTAACAAACATTAACGAGACAGTAGGTAGAACACTGCATTTGTTTTTGTTTTTTTTTTTTTTAAAATACTCGTTTAATGAAGTTTAGACCATAAATTGGAAATGTCTTACTAGATGCCCTTTTACGTTAGGGACGAAGTCTGCCGCAGAGGCTAGATGATGGTAAGCACTAATGAAATGTGCTGTGGGACAATTTGTATTGTAATAGAGTTCGTAAACCCAGACTTCGTATGGGAAGTCCATGCTACAAATGAATTTACGAATGTTTCGTAATTAGATGTTGAGATACACGTTCTACACTAGTAACGCTGTGTTTATTATAGCCCTTTTAAGGACATTGTTCGTCTGCAGTCATATCATCAAGCCAATTAAAAATGCAGCATCTACTTTTCCTGCTTTTTTAAAATTGTGCTTGGCTATTTGTATCAATAAATGAGTAAAGTTCGTATTGTCTTTAATTGACACTTGTTTACTGGACACTTGTGTAATACAAGTGGCTTTTACATGGAATAAATCTAAATTCTTTGCATATTGTATAGTAGATACAATATAGTGTTCAGAAGGTACATTGTTCATAGTATTCATTAGCCCTTTTGGTATTGTTCATGGTTGCAAAATTCACAGAATGGAAGGTGTCCATGGGAAGAAACTGAGTATGTGGAAATTAACTGGAATGTATAGGGATTAATCAGAATAAACTGGCACTATAGTGATATCATTGTGGAATAATTATGTGAGCATAAAAGCTTCTGCATCAAAATGCATTGCTTATAAGTCATATTCTATGTTGTATTATTGATACGCTTTGCTTTCTTTGCAGTATCTGACAGCTCATGTGGAGTTCCACTTTCCATGAGAAGTTTCCAAAAAATTTCTGCCTCTTTGCCACCCTTCTTCCCATGGAAAGTTTCCAGAAATTTACTGGAAATTCTCTGTCCCTTGGCAACCCTAGTATTGTTTAATCCAGCATTAAGTTTGACAAAATTTTCCTAATTAGTTTCCTTTATTGAATGCATGACATTCTGCAATTGCTTGATTTCCATTTTTTATGATCATACAAATGTTACATTTAGTAAATGTCTATATTAAGTTTTGCAAGGCATTCATGTAACTTCACAGAAGCTGTTTTGCACAAAAGCCCAGGCTTCTTGAGATTAACTACACTTCCACCTGCTTCAAATTTTACTGTCTTTGAACTGTGTGCTGCTTGTCAAGTTATGATCAACTTCTTCGACAATGCTCAAAGAACTGCACATCTAGCTTGTATGGCACAGAATGGTTTCACTCTGCATGTTTTTCTCCATTAGATGCAAGCTGTGGGTGGAGAACTGCCGGCGAGCAGACCTGGAGGATAAAACTTCAGATCAGTTGAATAAGCACTACAGATTGTGCGCCAAACATTTTGAGCCATCTATGATATGTAAAACGGTAAGAGCGCAAGTAGTTCGTGTCTGTTGTATGTCAGCATTCTCTATTGTTATTCTATCGTAAGTCTTTTTATTTATAAATAAGCAATTCCTCCGAAATTCAGTAGTTAGGAATTTATTCACATAAAAAAATGTCCAAAATTACCAGTGAGCTGTTCTTCATGCTCAAAATTGTTTTAAGTTGAAGTTTATTGTCATATGTACAAAGTACAGTGTACAGAGCACAATGAAATTCTTACTTGAAAACCCCTCTCTCGCAGACAGAACATAAGACATGATGATCTGTCCTTAAGTACAAGGAGGAACTATTCAGTCCCTATGGGTGTTTGTGATTGTTGCAGCTAGAAAACTTGTTTTTGCAGTAGCTTTTCTCACAATTTGTGATGCAAATTGTGGAGTTCTATTTGCTCTTTTTCTGCAAAATTGCAAGTTTCTGAATTTTTTACAATCTGCTTCCAGTGAAGAAAGAAATGGGAAATTACTTTTTATATTTCATATTGTATAATGTAATCATATTTCAGTGTTCTCTGTATATAGAAGTTTTCTCATGTTCTGGGTACAAGCTGGCGCACCTGCTCTTACTTTTCGATCTAACTCATCCCAAACCGGCTGTATAAGATTTAGGTTGGGGAATTGTGGGGGCCAGGTCATCTATCGCAGCACTCAATGTTTTTCTTTTTGCACAAGATAATACTTTACAGTACATAATTTTAAGGTGTGCTTAGGGTTTATATCTTGATGAAATTTCCAAAATTGCAAGCTCTTGCAAGTATTGCCGAGGTCATAATAATAATAATAATGCATTTTTTAGGCACCTTTCAAGGCTCTTAAGGACAACTTACAACCTTGCAGCATGTGGTTCAGTGGGCTAAGCCTCTGTGCCTGTGATCAGAAGGTTGTCAGTTCGAGCCTAGCTTCGGCAGAATAGTTACATGGTTGTGGGCCCTTCGTCAAGGCCCTTAACCCCCAGCTCTATGGGTGTCAATGCAGGTGGCTGCTCTTCACTGCCAAGTGTGCTCTTACCTATTTTTGTGTACCATACCAACTTTTATTTATAGAGCACTTTACAGACCCACACTGGACCAAAGTGCTGTACAGAATCAAAAAAAAAAAATAAAAACTTAATAGCACATTTAACAGAAAATAAACAAAAACATAAAACAAGATAGGAGCAACAACTATAGAATATACATAAAAGATACATAAAATAAGACAAATGAGTCAACTGCCAGCATCTTGCAAGTCATCAAAGGCTATGGAAAAAAGATGGGTTTTAAAAAGAGATTTAAAAACAGCAAGGGAAGAAGCCTGCCTAATGTGCAAAGGCAATTTATTCCACATTGTTGGAACTGCAACAGTGAAAGCCCGATCCTCTCTAAGCTTACGCTTAGTTTTCGGCACACACAGGAGCAGCTGATCAGCTGACAGGAGAATTTTTCCACAGGGATCGATAAGTGTAATTATTATTATTATTCTATTATAGCAAACTATTTGCAGTATATTAAGATACAATAAGAAAAGCTTCTCTATCTGGCTGTCTGATGGACGAGTTCGACAGATGCCAGGAGAATGTTATTTGCCTGACTGCATTGTTCTAGAACAGAGATTGCAAGCCAGGCCTTCAAGTCCAACATCAGTAACCTACCTCGCAAATGCTTTTCTGGATGGATGGGCAAAATTTCCCACAAACACATTCCAAAATTTGTGGAAAGCCTTTTCAGAAGAGTGACAGCTATTGTAAGTGCAAAGGGGGGACCAACTCCGTACTGATGGTTGGATGTCATAAAAGTTCTTATAGGTGTAATGACCAGGTGTTCCAGTACTTATCTCCATGTGTATGATCTGTGGAAAGGGTTATGGTAATGACACCGGCAACTGAATTCTGAACAAGCTGAGTTTTGTGGTGGAGTTTATGTGGAAGGTGAAGAGGATAGCATTGCAGTATTTAGTGTGAGATACAAGAATAGCAGTGCTATTAAATGTAAGAGATGGCATAGACTAAACTTTTTTTTTTTTAAATTGAAGGTCCACATCAGATATTCATAAACAACGTAACGGGGGGGGGGGGGAGAGCTAGAATTAGACAGAAAAGGATGATGCTGGAAGAGTACAGTTAGGCTTAGTAAACAAAGCTGGGTGTCACCAATGTAACTCTGGGAATGAATACCAGATTTCCTGAGGATATGACCAAGAGACGATAGTTTAATTTTGCGTTAATTTTTCTGATCACAGAATCACGAAATCCTTGATGGACTATTGTTTGAAATATGCCTATATGTGAATGCTACATAATGATAGACAACTTCTAAGATATATTAAATGGCTACTGCATATGTGTCTTTGAGCTGTTTGAGGATACTTTTGAAATAAAGTTGCATGTTTTATGTTTATTTTTTATATTACGATTTTCTTTGGCTGTATAGATATGTAGGGAATTGATATGTTGAATAAAGGTAACACCTTTCTCTAGACTTCACCTTCAGGGTGAATATTTTTTTGCTAAGCGTCATTGTAAATTTAATTTTTTAATTTATGAAAACTCTTTACAGCTAAAATTATACACTACCACTCAAAAGTTTGGGGTCACTTGAAATTTCCTTGTGAAAAAACATGTTTTTTTTTTGTCCATTTAAATACATAATAATACTGTGTAGACATAGGTAATGTAAATGACTGTCATGGCTGGAAACGGTTGTTTTTAATGGAATATCTACATAGGTGTACAGAGGCCCATTATCAGCGACAATTAGTTCTGTGCTCCAGTGAAATGTTGTGTTTGTAAGTACAAATTTATCATTTTAAAAGGTTAATTGATTATTAGAAAACCTTTCTCAAATTATGTTGGCACAGATGAAAGTAAAATAAAAGAAGCAATAAAACTGGCTTTCTTTGGACTAGGTGAGTATCAGAAGCATCAGTAATTGTGGGTTCGACTTCAAGCTCAAAATGGACAGAGAAAATAACTTTATACTGATGAGTCTCAGAAGATTCTTGTTCTGAGAAATGAAGGCTATTCTGTGTGAGAAATTACCAGGAAAAGAATGATCTAGTACAATGCTGTATACTCCTCCCTTCATGGAGCAGCACAAACTGACTCTAACCATACAAAGTTTTTGCTTCTTGAACATATCTCAGAATGGGCAATATAAATAAAAGACTGAGATGGGCAAATGAACAAAGGCACTGGAAATAGGAAGATTGGTGGGGGAAGTCGCAGATAATCTTAGAAGCAGTACATCCACGGTGGTATTCTCTGGAATACTTCCCATGCCACGTGCAGTTACCTGAGATAAGGGGATTGAATGCGTAGCTAAAATGATGGTGTAGGAAAGAAGGGTTTTAGGTTTATGGGGCACTAGAAGACCTTCTGGAACTGGTGGGACCTGTTCAAGCCGGATGGGTTGCATTTGAACCAGAGGGGAACCAGTGTATTTGGGAGGCATATGTGTAGAGTAGTTGAGGAATATTTAAACTAGGGACTGGGGGTGGAGGGAGGTTAGTTACAAATTTATGTGGGGAGAGTCGGAAAGCCCCAGTAAATATTAAAAGTGAGCACTGTATGCGTGGATGATTGACGATGGAGAAGAATATAATATGGATGGTTATACATTGTTCTGTAGACCGGATAGGCAAGAAAGGAGGTGGGGTTGCAGTGTATGTAAAAGAAAACTTGCAGGCAAGGGAGCTCACTAATAAAAATAAATGTACAGAAGCTGTATGGATAAACCTCGATGCTAAAAACTCAAATGGCCTAATTGTCAGGGTTTGTTATAGAGCACCTAATGTAGCTGCAGAGGAAAGCAGAATGTTATATGATGAGGATTATGAGTAATAAAAATTATGTGGTGGTTATGGGTGATTTTAATTTACCTGGGATACAGTGGGACACAGTCCCTGGCTCTTCTGTAAATGAACTTGAGATTGTGGGATTAGTGCAGTTTTGTTTTTCTACTCAATTTGTTAATACTCCTACCAGGGAAGAAGTCCTTCTTGATTTTGTTTGCTCTAATAACCAGGATAGGATTGGAAAATTAGAGGTTTTAGAACCATTGGACGGTAGTGGTCATAACATGGTTAAATTTGAGGTTAATTTTAGTGTCAAAAAGCAAAGTCCAAATAAAAAGTATACAATGTTAAGAAGGCTAATGGTATGAGACAAACTAGAAACTGTATACTGGATGGAGTTAAATAGCAAAATGATTGAAGAGGCGTGGGAGTTTTTTAACAGCACGTTATTGCAATTGCAAGAGGACTTCATACCTGTTACCAGTAAAACTAAATCTACAGTAAGAAACTACAACCAAGGTAGTTTACTAAGGAAATTAAGAATAAAGTCAGGAGGAAAAGGGCTCTGTTCCACAAATGGAAAACGACTAATAATTTCAAAATTAAGCCGGAGTATCTAAGTCTATAGGTTGAGTTAAAAATAACAATAGACTCTCCAAGAGGAATGTAGAAAGAAAAATTGTATTGGAGGCTAAGGATGACAATAAAAGTTTCTTCCAATATTTTAACTCCAAAAGAGATCTAAAAGCTGAAATCACTAATTTGCAGGATTTGCAAGGATTGCAGAATTGCAAAATGCAGTTTAGAACACATGCAGAAACAATATAAAAGTACACATCATGCAATGCTGGCAGTTTGTTTTGATCCCAGATATCTGACCACCGAAGTCTTGGCTACATGAGATGACTAAATGGTGTATTTGCAACATTCAGTTGGATAAATAAATAAGAAAAACCTAACTCATGTCACTATTTCTGGCTCCTTTCGATGAATATGTAGCAACTTTAATATGTATGAATGAGCAATTGACACCTGGCTACATCCCCCACTCCCTTTTATAGCGCTGATGGTGATGTATCTGGATCGCATTTCAGTGTTGCGTTGTTCTTCAGATTACCATGCGAATGCGATTTGAATACGCGCTAATGCGACTATTTAGAATGTGAATAGCGATCTTCGGGTGACAGGGGTACTACATGCCCCCAATGCAGGTAAAACAAAGTATGGTGACATGGTTTAATTTTTTGCTGATTTAACCTAATTTTAAAACTTTAATACTTCCGACAATGGACGTTTTGAAAAGAAGACAGATTACGGATTTAGTCAGCATTTTTTTCATGTTTCTATAATAATATTTCAGGGAGTCATGAACTGAAATACATGGGAAAGATACATGGCATCACCGATGATGCCGTCGACTCCAGGGGGTTAACTAGCATTACTGGAAAAATAATGGAAGCTATAATCCAAGTGAAAATGGTAGATTACCTGGATGCAAATAACATTCTGAGGAATAGCCAACATGGATTTAGGAGAGTTAGTCCTATTTAATGAATTTACTTGAGTTGTTTGAGGAAGCTACAAGAGAAATTGACCACAAAAAGGCCTACGATGTGATCTACTTAGATTTCCAGGGTTCAATTTTATGACCACTGATGACACCAATGCATACTGTAAGCTGGTTTAATTTGCAGACGACACCAAGGTGGGTGGAGTAGTGATCTCACAGTGACAGAAAACCATACACTGTTTGAGGGTGTTAGGTGCCATTATTCCTCCATAGTAGGATGTTTCAGTTCATTAAAGGGTAGAAAAGTGACCAAGAAATGCAAACATAACATTTGGGACATCACCAAGAATGTGAATGCTATAGGGGCTGGTCAGACAAGGACCACAAAATAAGTCATATTACAGTAAAACACCAAGGTGGGAGATGTAGTAGATACTGATCCAGCAGCAGAGAGGCTACAATAGGATCTGGATTTATTTAGCGACTGGGCTGATGAAATTTAACACAGATAAATATAAGGTAATCCATGCAGGGAGAAGAAATATAAAATGTAGAATTTTTATTGGTTCCACTGAAATAAAGGTAGCTGATCATGAGAAATGTTGATGCTTCTTGATGCGTCCATCAAGCCAACATCAAGCAGAGGCTAAGGGGGACATTATCCAGGTATATAAGATTTTAACAGGTCTGGATGCTGTTCAGTCAAATGGCTATTTCAATATTAGTTTAAATACTAGAACTCGTGGCCATAAATGGAAATTAGCGGGAGAACATTTTAAAACAAATCTGAGGAACCACTTCTTTACACAATGTGTAATTAGAGTATGGAATAGTCTTCCTGCTAGGGTAGCAGAAGCTAAAACCATGGGTTCCTTTAAATCAGTGCTAGATAAGATTTTAACAACTCTGAGCTATTAGTTAAGTTCTCCCCAAACGAGCTTGATGGGCGAATGGCCTAAATTTCTTATGCTCTTATATAAAGCAAGGTTCAGCCATTGCACTGTGGCCATGTTGACCTACAGTATGCAAATCTCATTGACATAATTTCTAAAAATGGGGGACTGCCTGTGGTCTACCCTGATATTTAAAGAATCTGGGAGCAATAAAGTTCATTTTGTATGTGTTCCAGAGCCCATATCGGACAGTACTTAAAGATACAGCCATTCCCACCATTTTCGACCTGACCAGCCATCTGAACAATCCACACAGCAGACACCGAAAACGAATTAAAGAACTAGTAAGTGTTTTAAATTGTTTTTGTTCCTCTGATCTTTTTTCTGCTTATTCAAATGCTTTATTTCTGTGCATTCTAAAGGACAAGAATTTTTAGGACTGCTTGTTTATTAAAAGAACTGAATATGATGGACATACATTATTTTTAAACAGACTGAAGAGGAAATCAGGAAGATAAAAGAGAGGCGGTGTAAGTTTTCATCATTTAAATATAAACTATAGTATATAATGAACACATCAAGTTGCTTGATTACTCACTCTCTCTCCTCTTCCTCCTCCTTTGCACTATGCCAGTGGAAGATGCTGTTGAACAACCACAAATTAGAAATGAAAATGTAACAGGTGAAGATGAGGAAGAGATGAGGAAGACTGAGGATATGCCTCTGTTGACTGCAGAGGAAAAAGAGCTAAGGGATTACCTGAAATCCCTTTTTGAAATTATTATTGTTACTGGAAAGCAGAACATCCCATTACACTTTCATGTAGAAAACGAAGAGAAGACTGACTGTTTCACACCAAGCAATTTTCAAGCCTTGCTGGAATATCGCATCAATGCTGGGGATGAAGTACTGAGGAAAAGATTTGAAACCACAGCTGTGAATGCTGAGTACTGCCCATTCACCCAGCAGGCACAGATGCTTGAGGTATGTGAAGGATGTGTCCGTGAAGAACTGCTCCATGAAGCCAGAGATGGGCGATTCTTCTCAATAGTCACTGGTGATTTGGTGCAGTTTCCTGAGGGGCTTTACCTGCCCATATTCCTTCGCTTTGTTGACAGTAACAGCTGCCTTCGTGAGGAATTCATAGAATTTCTGCCTTTTGAAGAGGATGAGGAGGTCCTCACTAGGAAGCTGGTAAACCTAATCATTGAGAAGTGGGGTCTAGACATGGAGTGTTGCCGTGGTCAGGCCCATGTTGCCTCTGGTGTATTTGTTAGAAAGATCAAAAGTATTGCAGCTAAACTGATGGAGAAGTATCCCATGGCAATATATACTCCCTGTTCTACTTGTGCACTCAATGTTTATCTGGCTAACAGTTTGCCTCTTAGTAGAGTGCAAGTTGTTATGTCAACACTGAAAAAGGTAGACTCATTTTTCAGTAAATCACCTTCATTACAAACTGAGTTGGAGCATGCCATTTCCATATTCTACCAGGGCAACAATGAGAAGGCCAATGATCTCAAAGAGGCTTGTCGTCTTAAATGGACAGAGAGACATGACATCTTTGATTTGGCAGTAGACTTACTAGAATCCATTTTGCTGTGCATGGACAGTATTCATGACAATGAGGACTGCAGATGGAGCGACCAGTTAGCTAACGATGCGTATATAATCTCTGAAGCTCTGTCAGACTTTGAATTTGTAGTGACATTAGTCGTGCTGAAAAATGCCCTATCCTTCACAAGAGCATTTGGAAAGAACCTGCAAGGAATGACCCTGGATGTGTACTTTGCTGCCAATAGTTTGACAGCTGTATTGCATTCACTGAATGAAGTTTTGGATAACATTGAGGTGTACCATGAGTTCTGGTTTGAAGAAGCAGTTAACCTAGCTGCTGCCATGGAGATTTCAGTGAAGGTTCCCCGACTGTATTTCCGGAAGCAACGTGCAGAAGTCACAGTAGACATCCAGCCAGAGAGCTACTTTAAAGAGCACTTGACCATTCCGGTGGTTGGACATGTCATGCAAGAACTAAAGGAGGTCTTTTCAGAGAATCACTTAAAGGCTCTCAAATGCCTTTCCCTAGTTCCTGCAGTCATGAGGCAGCTGAAGTTCAATACATCTGAAGAGAATAATGCGGACATGTACCGGAATGACCTACCCAACCCCGACACACTCCCTGCAGAGTTACACTGTTGGAGGATCAAATGGAAGCACAGAGGTAAGGAGATAAGCTTGCCTTCCACCATCCAGGAAACACTCCAGCTGTCAGAGGTGAAGTTCTTCCCTAATGTCCATGCCTTTCTTAAAGTCCTGTGCACATTGCCAGTACTGCGACTGGAAAATCCCAGGTGTGAGACGGCACGCAAGAGAATGAATGCCTACCTCGCAGACACACCCATCAACCAAAGGTCCAAGAGCCTGGCACTGCTTAACATCAATTATGATATTAAGTATGACTTGGACGTAATGGTCGATACTTACAACAAACTGTATCCAGAAAGGGAAACTGAGTTGGAGGTAACAGATAGCTGAACGTGCCTTACTCCAGTGTGGAAGACGACAGGTCCCACCTGTTATGCTTTTTCTTTTATTGGTGATTTGACAAAGCAAGAACCTAATAGATCTGCTGAACAGTGTGTTATAGGGATGGGCGTTGTTTTCCATTTCGTATAGCTCCAGCATGTGTATATCCAAGTGTACATTCTTTAAATGAAAACTTACTTTCTGGGATTCAGTTTATAATGTTTGTTGCTTAGTTGTTTTTGACCATTTGATCACAGTTTTATCACAGGATGTAAACTGTACAAAACATGCATTTAACTTATTTCTTAGCTCTAAGATGTTGGTGTGATGCAGCACGCTTAAGTTTTGATTGTAGTAATAAATTGCTTTGAATATTTTGTTATATTGAGATTCTGAATTGTTACACACACGTAGTCTCATTTGTTTTTTTCTTTTAGCTTGTCATATCATTTGACAACTAAAACAGCTTTGGTTTATATATTGATAGTATATTTCCAGGCAGCTATGCAAAATGATGGAACAAATGTGAAGTTTATGTCCTTAATTTTTCCATTGTTTTAATATCAAATCAATTAGCTGATGATCACACTACCATTTTCTCTCCAGATAATGGAATGAAACTGTAGGCAGTATCCTGTTTAGGAAACTACTGAATATTTGCTGCCATTACTTAAAAATAACCTGTTGAGAAAAACTGCATCCAGTAACTAACCACATGTGGGTATCATTAGTATTTAAAATATGAAAGATGTATGGAAAAACCTTTGTACCAATAAAAAAGTTTGTTGCATGGGTTGTGGAGAATGTTGAAAATGTTTGTTTTGCAGATGTCAGAGAAACTTTTATTACTTGGGTATTTACATATTAGGTACATATTTTATGGCCATTAATGCAGTTTTTGGAGAAGATGAAGAAGTGACATGCTCTAGTAAAACTGGCAAAAATTGAAGGGAACATCTTTTCTCTTTTAAAAATGAAATGGTACTATAAACACATTTTGAATCAATTCAATATTAGGTGGGATTTTATATTTGTTAAAAATGGACTGAGGCAGTCCATTTTAAAGTTTATTTATAATGTAAAATTATTTTCATACTTAATATTGACAACAAATAAGTGAAACCGTATTTTTCCCCCTTGTTTATTTTTGTGATAAAGTACAACACTTTGTTTTGTATAAAGGAAACCCATCTGATGTTGTCTTTAAATAAAAGAAAAAACAAAGAAAATAGGTGTAACTATTTATTTAGGGTGAAACTGGCTCAAAGGTTAGACCCCTAGTCTTGTGCTTACAGCCTATCATTGGGGATTTGATTTCTGTTCCTGTCTGTGTACAGTATACACATTCACCTCATTTTATTTTCACATAGTTTTACTCAAGGTACTCCAGTTTCCTCCCCTTTTCCAAAAAAAACAGGAATGCTTTTAGGAGTTGAATTTCCATTCTGAATTTAGTTTGTTGTAATTGGGTACAGAGGATTTGTGCGTTTGCCAGCTGAATCTGCACTGCTGCTCTTTCAGTTTCTTGTTTAAGAAGCAATTCATTGGCGTCACCATCCAGGTTTGGAGAATGCTTAGGCTTTCTTTTCAAAGGTTCTGTGACAACAGCTGGCTGTACCTGTGAGGATCCACCTTCTTCGTCAACCATTTGATTGAGATTGAGGACAAATATTTCCTCTTCATTTGGAGGACCAAATGACTGGGATCACCATCAGCTTCAATACCATCAATCCCATGCAAAGCTTCTGATTTATCACCAGTAATAATGTCAAGGACAATATCAGTATACTCACCCCTCTTGAAAGGCTTGTTAACCATTTTGGGGTTTTTAGCCTCAGCAAGGTCCTCTGTTGCCTTTGCTTTAAGATTTTTCCATCTTAAGAACATAAATTTACAAACGAGAGGAGGCCATCAAACTTGTTTGGGGAGAACTTAACTAATAGCTCAGAGTTGTTAAAATCTTATCTAGCTCATTCTCGTAGCCCTCCGTTGCACCTTTTCTAAGGCAGCAATGCCCTTCTTAAGGTATGGTGACCAAACCTGCACACAATATTCTAGGTGGGGTCTTACCAAGGAATTATGTAAATGTAGCATCACCTTTCTTGACTTAAACTCCACACCGAGAGATATAACCCAACATTCTATTCGCCTTTTTTATTGTTTCCCCACACTGGCGACAGGGGGACATGGAAGCCTCAATATTTCTCCCTACTTTCAGTGGAACCTATAAAATATCTGTACTATATATTTCTGCTCCCAGCATGGATTACCTTACATTTATCTGTGTTAAATTTCATCTGCCAAGTATCAGCCCAGTCGCTAATTAAATCCAGATCCCATTGTAGCCTCTCTGCTGCTAGATCAGCATCTACTACACCTCCCACCTTGGTGTTTTAATATGACTTGTTTTGTGATCCTTGTCTGACCAGCCGCTATAGCATTCACATTCTTGGTGATGTCCCAAATGTTATGTTTGCATTTCTTGGCCACTACTCTACCCTTTAATGAACTGAAACATTATTCTACTATGGAGGAATAATGGCACCTAACACCCTCCAACAGTGTATGGTTTTCTGCCACTGTGAAATTAGGCCCTTTTGAGTCCATGGTTCCATCTCTTTTGTGTAGCTAACACTGATCTTATAGGCCTTGTGCCTGATTGGAGTAATTCGACACATGACAAACTAGTCAGCTTGTTGTTGCTTAATAGGTGTGTGACTAATTAAAATCACCAATTTCTTACACACCTTGGTGATAGGATTACAGGGGCATTGGCATGGCAGGTGTTCATCGCTACCACTGGTTGGGAAGGAGAAGATGCTGTGAAACAGTGCGTGCTGAGCATGCCAAACCACCTGTGCAATATACTCTATGCCTGTTTTCACTTTGGGAGAGATGATATCAAGTACATCGCAGACCTTGTCAAGACAAAGTTACAGCAGAAAACCCATGCTCTGTCTGTGGAGGAACAATGCCTAATTGCACTGTGCTTTTATGCCTCTGGGACTTTCTACCAGGTTGTTGGTGACAAACTGTGTTGTGAAGTGGCCAGGGTCTGTCCATGATGCATGTATCCTGAGGGAGCACACACTAAACAGAGAGCTCCAGTCCCTTTTCCAGTTGTAAACACACCTGAGCAGACAGGCTTCAACTCTGCACATTGAAAAACAAAATGCGCAATTGAGT
>JAABNX020000042.1:17041053-17051963 GCA_015163995.2 Mormyrus lacerda | reverse complement strand
CAAGCTGAATCCTTGGGTTCCTTTAAATCAGAGCTAGATAAGATTTTAACAATTCTGAGCTATTAGTTAAGTTCTCCTCAAGCGAGCCTGATGGGCCGAATGGCCTCCTCTTGTTTGTATAGTTCTTATGTTCTTAAGACCCTTCCTTTTGTGAGGATTAACCTTCTGCAGTATAGAGATCACTCTTTCCTCCTGAATAATCATTGGGTCAGAGGTCAGTCTAGAACAAACAGCATAAAACTCATTTCATGCTTATCAAATCTAGAGTAGAATATATTTAAATTATTTGAAAGGTGGGCGGGATCATCGCACTGAATGATCTGTCTCTGCTCCCTACCCATCATTTTGTTCAGCCCTTGCCATGCATCTCTAGCATTACCAGTGTTCAGTTTCTCCTCAACCTTATTTTTATAATTCAATTGGGTTTTATTAATCGTCTAGTGTCCTTTGTCAGCTCCTTTATTATTTCTAAGTCACCCTGCATGAAAGCTATTTTCTTCAGGTTTAAATGATGTTTAAGGTCCTTACTGACCCATGGTTTATTATTTGGGTAGATCTTTTGTTCCAATTACTGAATCAACACAAAAATTAATGTAGCTAGTTACGGTGTCATTTAATAGTTTATAATTGCTCTGACAATCCTTATCACTTAAAAACTGATCACATTCCGTTGCCTCAAAACAGCCCCTCAGCAGGTCCATGAGCTTTCTGTCCAGGCTTGACAGTGCAAAACAGTCAGTTTAGCCCTCTTTAAGGATTGTCGGTACTTTGGTAAAAGGTGGATGATGATGTGATCTGACAGTCTCAAAGGTGGGCGGGACCGGGAAGCATAGGCATTTAGGTGGCCATGTTGTGGCCAATTGATTGAAATTGTATGTAGTGTAATGATAGTGTCCCTATTGTTTCATACACAATCTGGCAACTTGGGTAACATCACACAAGCAAAACTTAAGGATCCGCGTATGATAATTATTCATAATAAAGTTTGAGGGGCATGTAAATTACGGACGTTTACCAGGAGAATTAATAATGATGATGATGATGATAATAATGATAATAATAATAATAATAATAATAATAATTACAATAAAACAGGAGAGCACCAGTAGGTGGCCATATGGGAAAAATGGGAGTGTTGTCAGGTATGCAGGCATCTTGTAATTATGAGATCTTTTCTATTCTTTCTTATGGAACTCTTAAGGCTCCATACTGTATCATACAGACAAATGAATACTTTGTTCTATGTCTTCTTACTATCAGTCAGCATGTTACTGAGGCCAATTCAGTGTGCATGCAGATCGCATGAATGACATATGAACCTAATAAGTGAAGTAGTGCTATGTCTCACAAAATCATTTTATCATATGGATCAATTATTTTTTTTTAGTTATGTTTAATTATGGGAAAGTGAAACAGCGCTAGTTTAATATGAATAACATGTTTTTTTATTTTAAAATGATTATATCGTTCTTACATTATGTAATAACATTTTGTGGCTCATCGCACTAAAAACTTTGGAGAAGAGTCTAAATTGATGCTTGCTTATGCCTTGTTGTTGTTTTTGTCTGAAATCTGAAAGTGTCTTTCTTCATTTCCCAACAGGCAAAATGGACAGTCTGGTTCACTACATTAATCCAGTGCATATCTCCTCTTTATTAAGTGTGCTCAATGAACAGCGATTGAATGGTCAGCTCTGTGATGTAATAATAATTGTGGGTGATAACAAATATCAGGCTCACAGGAGTGTTCTAGCTGCAAGCAGTGAGTACTTTAGGACCATCTTTAACAGTGGAAACACTCAAGGACAGTCAATTGTCCAGCTCGATTTTTGTGACCCAGAAGTCTTTGAGAATGTGTTAAATTACATCTATTCCTCTTCACTGTTTGTGAACAAAGGATATCTGGCTGCAGTTCAAGAGCTGGGCTGTAGTTTGGGAATCCAATTCTTGAATACTATAATGGAAAAGAAGCCTCAGGTTTCTTACATTGTGTCTAAGAAGAAGATGTTTTCCGAGGGTAATGAGTGTAACTTTACTTCAAGGAATGTTATTGCTGGCCAGAATCATAGTGATAATCCTGGTAATAGTTTTTCTCATATTGAGGCTATACATCTACATGGGAAAACTCCATCAGAACACAAAATAAGAAAGCAGACTGTTCTACCTATTGGAGAATCCACACAGCTATCTGTAACCTCTTCCGTATCTTTAATTGATTTGCAAATACAGCATAGACAGTTACCCTCAGATACTACAAGCCTGAGTGACAATCCACAGCTAACTGACTGCAAAGAAGCATATCCAGGCATCAGAAACCAAAAGTTTAGACAGACTGACGGAGTTGGTTTTCTTTTCAAAACTCCTTTGGCCAAATCATTATCAATAGATAATCCTGTATGTACTACTGTGTTTCATCTTGATAAAAGAAAGAAAAGAGAATTACCAGAGAAATCCCCTGATGTAGAAGCAAGCGATCAACTGGGAGATCTTTCTGATGTAATACAAGTCACTGTTGGGGATGATTTGCCTGTTGATGTTAGAAACTTAACAGTAAGCTTTGATGAGCCAAAAGAAATTCCTATGAATGAGGAAGATGAACAAAGAAAGGCAAGATTATGCAGTGAAAGTAGTTTATTAAAAAAAACAAATGGTGTTGATGAACACAGCTTTTCATCAGAAGGCGCTAGGCCTAGCATCACAGCCGACAAGGCAAACAATGACATGCAGAGGGAGCTAAAACAGAACAGAATTTTCAAATGTCGGAATTGTTTAAAGGTGTTCCGGTCCAGCACTGGACTATGCCGGCACATAAACATGTTTCACAACCTAGAAAAGCCATATGCATGTGACATCTGTAATAAACGATTTCACACCAACTTCAAAGTATGGACACATTGCCAGACGCAGCATGGAGTATTGCAAGATCCAGCTCCTACTACTGGCTCCTACACAGGCATGGATGACAGATTGTACAGGATGTCTGCTAGTTTGGTGCAGGAAAGAGAATTAAAGAAAAGGCCGTGGGGCCTTAAGTCTGGAAGTCTGCATTCTCAAATAAATCATAAATATCATCTTAGGTCAAGGTCTATAATCAACACCTGCCCTCAGTGTGGAAATACATACAGGTTATTGTCTCAGTTCAAACGACATTTAATGTTGCACCACTGTGTGAAATCTGAAATCTCAAATGATGTGAAGGAAGAGTTACCCCAGGTAGATGACCATGGTCTTCATTCTCAGAAGGACAAAAACCAAGATGTGAGTTCTTGTAGTGTCTGCAGTGAGAAATTCTGTGCTAAGTATGAGCAGGGAGAGCATGAGCCAAGATATCAACCAGCAATATGTCCACATTGTGGCCCTTTTGACTCCTTAAAAAAGAAGCAAATTGAGACCCACTGTGAGTACAAGAACTTGGCCTGCTATGAATGTAAGCGAACTTTCCAGTCCACCTTCAGCTTATGGCGGCACCAAGTAGAGGTTCACAGTCAAAACCTTGAGACCAGAAAGGAACCAGTGTGTGTTTATCATCAGGATCATGACAATGATGCAGCCAGTGGCATGAAAGGTTCTGGAGAAAATGTTGACTTTGATTCTTCTAAGCCAGTGATATTTCATCCTGAGAGCAGTTCCATCCCAAAAACGGAGAGTTTGCACTCACTACAGGAAGAAATAAAGGTAGAAGAGGAGCCATCTAAAGAAAACATTGACAACAGCTGCAGCCATGGACCAAAGACCATTGAGTCTAGCCAGTGGTCATGTGAAAAATGTGGCAGGCATTTCAGTGGCTGTAAGCAACTGGAGCGCCACCAAGAGCTGCTGTGCTACATCAAACCTTTCATTTGTCATATATGCCAGAAATCTTTCAGAACCAATTTCCGTCTCTGGAGCCACATTCAGTCGCACACACCCAATTCTGAGTCAGCATCTAAAAAGAGAAGAAAAGATTTTTCCTCCCATTCCCCATCTCTGCCCCTCCCATCAGAAATTACAGAAAGTGTGTCTGTTGCTATGGGCAGGAAGACGGAGGAAAATGCAGCAGGTGAACTCCTACACAGTGACGTCTTGTGTGACACTCTGAGCCCTTCTAACCAGTCTGATCAAGTGAGTAACCATGCTCCAGCACCATCATCCTCTAAGAGGCAGCACATTTGTAAACTCTGTCGCCGCAATTTCAAGACTGCTTTTAGTCTTTGGAGCCATGAGCAAAGTCATTCCAGTCATTGAATCTAGTGCATAACTTTTTGATACATCCTGGGTATAACAACTGACTACCAAATGTTTTATTTAATTTTTTTTCAGTGATGTTGAATACAGTTAAACATTTTGGAATCCAGTGTTGTCAGTGAGAAGAAAATCATTCTCATTTTGTAGTGCTTGTTTTCAGCCTTATTTTTGGACTCCTGACCAAAGTAAACTGTCATATGTGTTTCTTATTTACATTGTGTGTAGTATTTGAATTTTGAGATTTAACGTAAAACAGATTTACCATGAAACTGGCCACACTGATTTAATGCAGTTGTTCAATGAGTTGTTTCAAAAATGTTCAAAATTTTTGGTACAGTAGAGCCCTTTCTGAATTATAAATATGCAATTACTGCACTTTGATATTTAAAATATTAAAAATGTCCACTGCTTTTGCACTTGTTTCCCTTAAATAATTCATTCACTAATGTAACATCATTTTCTGAAATGCAGTTAAAGTGGTATTTGATGTTTTTGGTATTTGTGCCTCGTTTATTAATTACAGAAAATAAAGTGCTTTGGACTGAAACTGGTGTGCATGCCCTATCAATTCAAATGATTTTTGCGGAGGCTAAAGACACGGTGTAAAACATGGGGAACAGCTTGGAAAACATGCCACTCCACCACAGGCTACATGTGTGCAGGGTTGCCATTGGTCATGGAAATCAGAATCTTTTTTTTTATTTGGCAAGTACAGAGAAGTACAAGGAATTTCTGTTGGTGTGGGTGGTATCATGACATAAACAAAACACACATACAAACAAACATCTAAAAGTAAAGATACAAGGATTTTTCTTCTTTTTTTTGACAGGAGATGTGAGGTGCAATGCTGAGTGAAGCACGTGGACAATATAAACATAGAAATAGATAATGGATGGATGATTTGTGGAATATTATGGAATTTTAAAAAAGTTTATTCCACACATGGAAAGTCAGGTGATTGGATCATTTTTGGTCCAGGGAATTTTATTTCTTATTTTGTTTTTATTATGAATTATTTTTTTTATTAGGTTATTCCTCACATTTGCAATATTGCGTAAGTGGCTGTTATTGGTTACTTGATTTTTTTATGCCCATTTATTCCCTCCTCACCCATTAAGAACTGGCAGTTACTTCAGTTAAGATATGCAGTGTCCTATATCTGCTAACAATAGTACATATTTCCAGAAAATGTACATTTCAAGAGCTTTGGCTATAAAGTGTTAAGAGAATATGACAGATAAGCTAAATGTAAAGTTCGTAAAACTACTGTTGATCTATTAAATATGAGAGGGAGTCCTTTGCAGCCACACAAACAATTGATAATTTATCAAATAATTGATAGGTCTGTTCAGCACAAAGGCAGTCGGTCTTCCCAGTCATTATAGGTCATGGAAATTCAGCTTTTAGTCAGTAAAAGACTTTTTAGTCTATTGAAAGGCTCACAAAAGTCAAGCAATTTTAACTATTAAGCTGTTTTCACACATGAAATTGCCTCTTGTCTTGCATATTACCACAATTTGGACATTTGCATTTACACATACAGCCCTTCTGGAGAATGTCTATAAAAGCTTGGAGTGGAAGTGCATGTCTAAAAGGGGCTTTCAAGTGGGAACCTTGCATGCTGAAATGCACATTATGGGCAGAATTAAGAATAAATGGCATGCATAAAGACTCTTAAGTGTTAAGACTAAGTCTAAGCTCCTAAATAATTTAAGATAGCTGGATATGTATCCTAAATCAGTTAGGAGTTGGAAGATGGCAGCACTACACACACCGTGACAGAAACCACACACTTTCCAGCAAAGAAAGGATGTCCTGCAATCACATGTTGATAATGAATTGTTGAAAAGATATAGACATTATTTTTGTCAGTGACCTAATAAGAGGTACAATACAACCTACTTCACGGAACAATGCACTAACTGCAGAAGTGAAGGTGATAATGACCCTACATTTTTTGGCAACCAGGAAAATGCAGCAGTGCTTCACTGATGACTGTGGTCCATTGCAGACCACAGTGAGTAAAGAAATATGGTTCAGGCAGTTCATGGATTTCTAAACCCTAAACCCTACAGCAGTAGCAAGCTGCTATGAAAATTGCAGGCTTCCCTGGCTTTGTTGGAGTCATCGATAGCACTCATGTGCATAATAGCTCCATCTGTACATGAAGAAAAATATGGAAACAGAAAGATACCACAGTATCAATGTTCAAGTTCTGTTTGTTACTAATTATACAATTTTGGACCTTGTGCCAAAATGGCCAGGGACCATACATGATGCCAGCATTCTTTCTGAAAGTGGCTGCCTTATTTGATCAAAATATTGTACTTCCTGGGTGTTTTCTCCTGGGTTACTCAGGATACCCATTAAAGTGCTTGTTTCTCACTCCTTAGAAGACCACAAGGGGAACAACAAAATTATAACTGGTAAGTATAGAAATAGCTGTATAGCAATCCATGCAATAAATGTCTGACAAAGATATTGTTTAATCACTATTGCAAATGTAGTGCACACAAGGCTACAAAACTTGTGGTTGAAAGAGGATTCAGACAGTTAAAAAGGCAATTCCTGTCCTTCATGGAAAAATTAGATATTCCCCTCTTTGTGCAAGTTGCATCGCTACAGTATTGTAGTATATTGTGCAACATTTGCAAAGTTTGCAATCTTCCACTACTGGGTGATGATTTACTGGGAACAATTTCAATTATTGGGAGGATTGGGAGAGGAGGGGGTAGCATATGACAAGCGTTTTTTTTTTTTCATCAAGTGGATGTATGTTTTTATTGTAACATAAAACATCAAACTACACTTCTTTTGAAAATAGCACCTGATCCGTTATTTCATTTGCATGTCATATTCCATCCTATATTTATTCATGTATTTGTGGGATGTTGCACATACAATTACACTAGCACATACTGGCCCCTCATCAACCAATACCCATGGTTATTGCAGGCAAGCTTGTGCATGAGAACTGACATGAGCCATAGCGACAGAGTTCTCGCTTTTCCATAGAATAAGTTGGTTTTAGCAGCATTGTGAATAGGATTTAGTTAGAAACTTTTAGTGTGACTTAGGAGTGTGTGTTCTTAGTGGTATAGATAAAATGTTTTGTGAATATGGGCCCAGTTCGCTGGAGTACTTATATTAATTTATTTTGTAGGCCTTGTACATTTCAGTAAGACAATGCCAAACTGCATTCTGCTGTACAACTGCATGGCTCCGTAGTAAAATACTCCAGGTACTAGACTGGCCTGCCTACGGTCCAGATCTGTCACCCATGGAAAACATTTGGGACATCATGAAACACAAAATATGACAAAGGATACCCCAAGCTGTCGAGCAGTAGAAATTCTACACTAGTGACCAAAATTGTGGAAAAATTTCCAATTTTTAGTGATTGCAGAACTTTAATAAAGTTACTCCAGTTACATATTCAATCATCCAGAGTATATTTGTAAACATTCTATGATTGTTCATAAACTTTACCACCAATATTTGTATAGCAATTTTCAATCCATTATGCCAAAAATGTTAGGCATTTCCACAATTTTGGCCACTAGTGTATATCAGGCTAGAATGGGACATTATTTCACTTTCAAAACTCCAGCAACTGGTCTCCTCAGTTTCCAATCATTTAAAGGTGTTGTTAAAAGAAGGGGTGATGCAACACAGTGGTAAACATGCCCTGGTCCCAACTTTCAAATTCAAATTGAGCATATATTTGCCAGAAAGTAATATTTCTTAGTTTCAACATTTGATGTGTTGTCTTTGCTCTAAATATGGGTTTGATTTGTAAATCATTGCCTTGTTTTTTATTTATATTTACACAATATTGGGGTTGCGGGTGCGTGTGTATGTATATACATACACACACACACACTATATATATACACAGTATGTGTGTGTAATTATAATGTGAATTTTATTCTGTTATAAAAATTTTGAAAAAAGCAACTTTTGTAATTTAATAAATGCAATTAATACAGTATATGTTGCATAGTAACAAATCATATACTGTAAACCATATTTGTGAAAACATTTGCTTTCAACCATTTCAAACCAACTGGTAACTTTATATCACTAATGGCTAGTGAGTGGTTCAGCAGGTTAAGTCTCTGTGCCTATAATCAGAAGATTGCAGATTTGAGCCTTTGCAATACAGACGAATGTTCATAGGCCTTCAGCAAGGCCCTTAACCCCCAGTACAAAGAAGACTGCATCCTGGCTGATCCAGTGTTGTACTGTGACCCCCCTTCCCAACACCGGCTTGCTCTCACCTGTCTGTGTGGCTCATGGAGAGCAAGATGGGGTAGGCAAAGAGATGCGTTCCAATGTACCTTTACTTGTGCAAATGAAGAATTTAATCTTTAATTTGAGTTTTGCTCTATGTGTACTTAATTACTTTAGTAAAGCTATTACTGGGACAGGCTTTAAAATTCACCTATTATTTCATGAGTGGATGTATTGCAGAAAACTGTACCAACAACATCCCACCATGGAAGCTGATTTACTGTCACAACTATGCCAGATTTGCAGCAGGGCGATATAACAAGACCCATTACCCAAAATGACACTCATTTGGGTAATTAGCATCCTTTAAGAAATTCACCATAAACCTAAATCTAATCTAACTGAATAATTGGTTATAAGCCCAATAAGTAGTAGTAGTAAGAAAAAATAAGAATAATGTATTGGTTCAACATTATGATATTAATATAATATGAATGATTATATTACATATTATATTAATATAACAATTAATACTGCGTATAATATAATATACATTATATTAATATAATATTGGTTCATAGACAGTTAAATGTCATCAAATTGCTTTTTTTGATTTGTATGGTTGATTATCATGATGAGCAAAGGGTGAGAATGTTATGGAAACATTAAAACTATTTATTAATAAAATAAGTATAGGAATTAACCAAAGGGAAAATACATGAAAGCTTGATAACTGGTACATGACAGTGACCCGAACAAAGTGAACACTCTTGCCAGCTGATAAAGTCCACCTCAACTGACCATTCTAAAGGGAATGCCTACATTACAGCAAAATCAACAACATAATATACTAGCCTCACATTAGAGTGAATGCAACAAAAACCTTTTGACGTGGCTAAATGAAATGTGTGACATTCATGTTTCAAACAAACCCTATCCGATCATCTTGTTGGTGCAATTTAAACTTCATGGCAAACAATTCAAAGATTAAAGTAAAACTGAAATTAGGGCATGGCCATTGTAGATGACCCTATTAATGGAATGTACTTTGTATATTTACATGAGAGCTGTAAATTCATGTCAGGGGAAATCCAATGTAAGCTATAAGTTCTTTTCTGCAAAGACGTACTAGGACACTGCTGTATGACAACCCTAAGAAAACATGGCTTATTGTCCAGCGAAGGCTGAAGCCTTCAACTACACTACATCCATGCCCAGCCCACGAGCCACTTCAGTAAGGGCCTTTACGGCCCCAAACGGGGCAGCAGACCGAGCCACATCCTTGCTGCTGTCAGGGTCACTGACCAGATCTGTGACTGTAGTCAGAGGACAGTACTCTGACTGGCTGAAGTCCTGGGGGCTCTGGGAAGCAGGCAACTCTGAGGATGGGGCAATGGGACTGGAGGATGAGGAAGGAGACATGCTGTGGGAGCTCCCTCCTGGGAGGGCAGGGCGCCTGGCCTGGCTGCTGGAACCAGAGGCCTTCCGGGGAGTCCGTTTCTTGGCCATATTCTTCATGATCTCCTCCGTTACCTCTACAGTCTCGTAGCGCACCATATTCAGCCGTAAATACCCATCCTCATCTTCTTTGTATCTGAGGGGAGGAAAATTTAAAATAATAAACTGCAGGTTTTATCCTCAAAGTATACTTCAGAACATTATTAGTACAGCACTGGCATATGTAAACACAGTATACAGTCACCTAAAGAGACAAATGGCAGTTACCACTGATTCTGATTGTAAATGACTGTAAATAAATAGTTATGAGAAAAGGAATGGGGAATTTCTATATAATTTACAGAAAAATGTATTCATATATGTGCACAAAAGAAATAAATGTTGATGATAAAAGAAATGTAATGGCCACATTCTAGTACAATGATCACCAGCTGGCAGACTCAAGTTTACATCTGGAATACAACAGAATCCGGACCGGACCCAGCTGGCATTTGATGCAGTTGACCTTGGCTTTGTATTGCTGATGGAATTTGGCCTTTAAGGAAAAATAGTTGGTGACCCCTGCTCTAGTGCATTCAATAAGCACTTTATGTGTGACCTTGTTGTTAAGGCATATAGCCTGCTACTCCAAAAAAATGAATCATGCAGCTGCAAATGACTGTGCAGAGCTTTCAGACTCGGTCAACAGGTCCAGTTACTGGAGCATTACAATGGCTTCGACATGTGATCTAAGCTTTTTTCAACATGGAATGATCGTTGCAAGAGTCACACTCCACTGCACTTACACATACTGCAACTGAGAGAGAATGATATGCGATAAATGAAAATGCCCAAACGATAGAATTTCTGTTGCAAAAAGCACATTGTTAATGAAAATGGGTCAGAGGAAAATAGAGTCCAAAAAAGTTAACAGCAAATGAGAACATAAGAACTATACAAACGAGAGGAGGCCATTCGGCCCATCAAGCTCACTTGGGGAGAACTTAACTAATAGCT
>JAABNX020000042.1:17018396-17032267 GCA_015163995.2 Mormyrus lacerda | reverse complement strand
GCTTTCTTTTGCACTATGTCAAGCCCAATGGCATAAAGTATTTACTTAATACCAAGCTGACATGATAAAATTGTGTGTTTTTTTCTATTATTATTACAATATTACATATTATTTTTATTTATAAGTTTTAGGGTGTATTGTGTTGTTCCAAGTTTGAAAATAAGCTATAGAGAAAGCCTTCTAAAAGTTTTTACAAGTTTCTAAAACTGTTTACAATGGCGTGGTCTACCATCTCACTTACAAACATCTTTTATGGCTTGTCAGATTGCACTTTTACTCTAAAGTAAAAAAGCTGCATAAAGTTAAAACTTGTTTTGAAATATTTATTTGTCATCTGTAGTTTGATTTTGAGTAGGGGAGGGGAAAATTGATTAAAATCAGAAATCAGATTTTTTATGAAAAAAATCAGTGATTTTATTTTTAGGCCACATCGCCCAGCTCTAGCCTACCTCTAATATATACATATACACACACAAATAAAAATATATACATAATACACAATAGACCTGGGACAGAGTTTCTCCCTCTACTTCATTCAACAGCACAGTCCCACAAGGTTGTGTCCTGACACATATGACCATATAGTTGCGCACAGCTCCAACACCATCGTGAAATGGTATATCTGATCTCCAGCCAGGATGAGATGGAATATCTGGACAAGGCAGAGGAGCTGTCTCTCTGGTGTGAGGCTAACAATTTGAACCTGAACATCTCTACCAAGGAGTTGGCCATGTAATTCAGGAGGGAGCAGCAGAGGCAGTACACCTCAAGATTTTTGGGACAACTGGAGAGAGTTGTTAGCAGCTATAGGTACTTCATAGGCACTTCTCTGATGACCTGACATGGACAACCCACATATGCATCCTGGTGCAGCAAACTAATGAGTTACTATCACCTGAGGCAGCTGAAGAAATTCAACATCTCTGCACTGCATAAAACCTTGTACAGTGTTACTGTTGGATCTGTGCTTTGTGGGAGAATCTCTGCCTGGTATGGCAGCTGGAGCACTGAGGACCACAGAGCCCTGCAGAGGCTGACACAGGGCACAGAGTGAATCACCAGAACAAAATTGCCTGCCTTGCAGGACATCTACATTCAGTGAGGCAGGTCAAGGGCATTAAATATCATCGGAGACACTCACTACCCATGCTGTAAACTGTTCCAATGGCTGCGCTCAGGAAAAGCCTCCGGAGCCTTATGGTCAAGACCGAAACACTGAAGAGCACACACCTACACATACAGACATATGCGCGAGTGCACACGCACACACACACATTTTGCAACATTTTTTCACCTACCTAGCTCTTCCATGGCATCCCCATCTCCCAGGTGCTCCTTTAAATGAAGTGACATGTGGTCGCAGAGCTCCTCCATCGTTCGACCTTTGAAGGTGCAAGCGGCCCATTCACACGCCACCACCAGATCGGATAGGTTTCTTTTCTTTGCCATGGTGATTCAAACCACAAGGGCCATAGAGTCATATTAGACTGCTTTCGGCATGTTTAGTTTTTCGACTATGAAACACACAAAAAAAACTTAAACACGAATGCATCAAAGACTTCAAAGGCATAAGCACTTCAAACATATCATTAAAATATACGGTTCCATCGCCTAAAATGAGCAGTTTACAAAATAAAACCAGAAATGTACACGGTTTAAGTAGTCTAGAAGAATGCAACGGAGTACCTCTCATGCACTCATGATCGTTTAATCGCATGACACAGCCTATTCATTTAACTAAGCAACAAACTGACGATTCAGGTAAAACGCTATTTAATGACGGCCAATTATTATGTAACGTATACTTAAATATTTAACCATTTTCTTAATTGGCGAACGGGTTTTTATAGAGTATACTTCGCATGGTGAGGGCACTTCGCTTGATATACGTACGGTGTAAACATTTCGAAGACGACTTTCCTGTCATTTTCATTTACTTCCTGTTTCCTCCTTTGGAGATTCGCGGGTTGGTGCCCGATCCATACCCGGAAGCACGATCATTTCTACACATGCGCAAAAGCACTGAGCTATGTAAAAAAAAAAATCACACACAAATTATTTCAGTGTTATTCACTGATAAGGGTGACACTATCACCAGTATCCAAGAGCAACTATCTTAAATTTGAGTGCCGTTAACAGTAGCGTTAGAGTGAGTAGTGGGCCCCACAATAGTAAAGTTCAGCCCGAAGGAAGTTGGGTGCACCACGTGGGAGGCCCTTGGAGACTGTGATACCAGAAGGTCAGTGCTGTGGAGAGACTCAAGAGTACAGCCACCATGGTACATTCACCACAGGTATAGGGAGGTAGCCTGAATGGCAGTGTGTGATATGACATGGACAAACAAAAAAATATCTTTTCAGGGGCCTTGGCATCACATTCCTTTATGTATTGATCACCACATCAGTTTTAGTAAAACATCTTTTCAAAATCAATGTAATTAAAGCAAGAACAGTTCTGCTACCTTATCTGTGCCTTTAATGTTGGCTATCGGCCATGTCACAAAAGGCAAGGAGTAATTTATAGACATCATCCAAAGTGGTTTCCAATCATCAATAACAAGCATTAAGTCTTTAATAACAAAAAAGTGAGAGTCTTTAAACAACAACATATTTATAACAAACCAACACACATGCTAGGGGGTACAAAATACAGTTGTAAATAAATATTTTGAAGAAATATGTTTTAAAAGTTTTAATTGCTTTATTATTCACAGAGGGCCTAAGTGAAATATATAAATGTTCCATCTCTTTCTGGAATGAAAACAAGCTGTCCCATGGAGAAATGTACACTTGAGCATATGAAACAATGAAAATGACAAGATGTATCATATATGACATCAAAACATTTGATTTTCAATAAGCCCAAATAATTCCACAAGAAAATAAAATCATCCACAATATTCATAGAGGTAAAATCGCGAACATTTTGCCATTTATTTATTTATTTTATTTTTTTTAAATCTTTCTGCGAACTGCCAGTTGTTTCTGTTTAGGTCGACTCAGCGGCAGCCGTCATTTGAAGTTTATCAACTGTGACATGTATCCAATGGCAAAAGATTCTTGAAACTGTTGACTGATTAATCCCAAAGAGATGGCCTAAAAATTCCTCAGACAGATTGAGGCGCAGTTTCATCAGTGTAAGGAGAAGTTCCTGAGTAGGCTTTAGGGACGGTTCTACAGTAGCAGAAAGAACTGATGACACACTGCTGAACAATAACATGAAAGTCTGTAAATTGGGTAGTCCTGTGAACAATTTCATCTTTCTGTCATCAAATTGTGAAGGGTCAAGAGTATGACGCTTCAACTCACTTTCTAATTTGTGTACCTTCTCCCTCAGTGATTGGCATTCAGTATTTAAAGATTTAATCTGCTCATGTAAGGAGCTGATGTCATTGTGCGTCTCCTCTGTCTGGACCTCACTGTCTTGGACTTCTACAACCTGTGCCCCTGCTTGTGATGCAGGACTTTGATGCAGGTTCAGAAGAGCTGTGGCAGCTAGTTCTCTACTTCTGCTGACATGTCTTTTCTTACAAACTTCTTGAGATCGTAGATATTTTTCCAGGTTGTTGACAGCCCGATTTTGATCAGCGGTGGAGGTGAAACTAAATATACTTGGCACATAGTCAGGGTGTAGAGGATCATCACTCTTTTTTCCTGAAACAAAAAGTTTTACTAGTCATATAATATAAATTTATTTACATGGTTTCATCATTACTTACAACATTTGACTCGCGTATTCTACTAAGTAGGATTAAAAAAAAAAGCTAACACTAACAACCCCCCACTTTGTTTGCATAACACGCGGCAAATCATCGTGGGTTTTTTTTTTTTTGTAAAGTAAATGCTGATAAAATCTTTAGTTACACAGAATAGAAAATGAATGATGATAAAGATTTAATTCATGAGTAGTCAATACAGAATATAACCTAAGGTATGATTTTACCCAAAAATCCAGCATACCTGACACGAAATGAAAACCGCAAATCCACGTTTCGGAGCCTGGATTCCAGTTGTTTCTGCGCATTGCAGCGATCCATTTGATTCTCCTTTCTTTATTTTTCGGCAGTCTGTAAAAAGATAGCTCCGATTTCTTGCTATATCGATTTGTGCAATCAAGCGCACAACAGCTCTTCACCATTTCAAGCGCGTTTTCGTAGCATTCAAGCTGAACAGCAATGCTGCCACTCAGTCTTTCTGCCACCCAGTGGGTTTTACCGCTGTGACTTCCGCTTACTGTGGTTTCATGTGTATACCCTCCATACCGAAAATCCAGCAGGAATACGCTGTTATTTTGATTATTTACTTGCCAAATTTGATTTTAACGTCGCAACAAAAAAACTTTTTTTGCAGTTCAGTTTTTTTTTTTTAAATGAACGTGGACTGTATTTTCAACTATTAAGCCGTCATCAAACTCTAAAGCTAAAGTTAAAATTGTGAAAATCGATTAACTATACAATTCGCAACAATGCCTCTTTCCCTGATGTAGCTGTTCTATTTTCTTTTTTGTTTATTTGTTGTCGTTTGTAAATGGTGTTTACGTCATACTAATTTGTAAAGAAGTAAAAAAAAAATGATGAGAATACGTTGTGTTTTCGAGTGCGGAAACACGCCGTATGATCTGTGCCGCCTGTCGTCTTCTGATTCCGGTTCATTTAATGTGTGTGTGTGTGTGTGTGTATGCGCATGCGGGTCTGGCGATCTCCATGTGCGCCTGCGCACATTTACACACGAGCATGCGCAGTAAGGGTATCCTTGAAGCGCGTTTTGTTTTAGACATTTCAAAAGCAGTTATGTGCTGATGGGTACTATTTATCCTTAGTGCATTACAGCAAGTGTCGTGACCGTATGAAAACACATCGAATACATGAAAACAGGCCAGTCCAATTAAGGTTTTATTTGTAAAGTCGATATATAATTTAATCTTAATTCTGATGTATTACTGAACATCAGCTAGCAGTTAAACACTGCTTTCTTGAGTTAAACTTGTTGTATAATAATGTTTCAAGACGCCATACATTTTTTATGCAAATAACTTACTAATTTAAGCGTCAGAAGGTTTTTGTTAATTATTAGTTTCGAAAATCTGGAGAAATTATAATCGGGACAGGTGTGTAACTGTTAAACCTCGCTTAATGGAAACGATAGCGTAATTTTTATATAAAAAAAATGAACCTTTCTCTTATATTCATAGAATTCAGCTGTGGAGATGTCTCTTGTGACATTAAATCTCGGGCAGTGTGGAAACCAAGTTGGCCAGGAGCTGCTGAACGTCGTAAGCAACGATGCCTTTAATGCTCAGAAAAACTGCCCTGGAGTACAGGGGAAGACCTATTATGCTTGCGCCCTGGACCGATTCTTCCGGGAGGAACAGACCGGAGGTATATATTTTTTTTTTTTGCGGTAACAGTGGCCGGATTTGTTAAAAAGAAAATCAATAATTAAATTATAAACAACTATCCAATTAGTCAAAGCCAAATGTTTTAATGCCTTTTTACCCGGCAAGGGTTATATAGTGGCAGCATGCGAAACACCTCTGACACCATCTCCCTTACAGAGGCCATAAACTAGCTCATCCTGATGAAACCCCACACATTTCTAAGCCAAGTGGGAGGTGTAGTCTCTCCAGCATATCCCGCGTCTGTAAGTGGGACATGCCCAAAATGGCTTCCTTGGCTGCTGAGTAGGTGGCAACGTCAGAAACTAAAGTAGCAGTGAAGAAATGAACAAGGCCCGTTTCTCGATAATGGTGACTCTGACCGTCTTAGCAAGTCTCTAAAGATATGTCTTACGAAACAGTATGTGTGTTTCCCTAACAATCTCTTAAGAGATTGCTTAAGGGAGAGCTTCTTAATTACGACCTTAATAGGCGTCGGACCACCTGATTGGTTGACATCTATGGCTTGCGAATTGATTATTCTTTCCATGCAGCAACTGCTTGACTGCCGCATGAGAGAAAGTGGTGTTCTTTATAAGTATAACACTGCAGCAATCTTTCAAAATATTGCATTAATCAGAGCTGGGGAAAAGCTAAAAATAAAATACAAAATTATCAAATTGAATCATCTAACCATAAATGTGATTTTTACAGATTGGGTGCACAAACTTTCCTCCCCAGATTGTAGTATCACCAATTTTTGTGTATTTATTTTGTAAAACCGATATGTGTGTGTCATTCAAAGTGAGATGAGCAGTGCCACAACCGCTGAATGAAAAGTTGCTTTACTGTCTTAAGAGAATTTTCTGTGTGCTTCAGTACAGACACTAAAGACTATTCTAGGGTGCTTTTTTTGGAAAATGTATTGGATAAATATGTGAATGAATCTGTAATGTTGACTTTTATCAACAGCATGAATGAAAGTTTTGATATACTGTGACTTTGGGACATTTAGAAAGGTGTGTACATTAAAGGGGCATCGGAAATACGGGGAACACGTCCACCCCAATATTGGCAGAACCCCCCCACTTCAAAATTAATAAATAAATGCATAATCAACAGCATATTCCTTATCTCTCATCATGACTGTGTACATTACAGAGGAAAATTGCGTATTCAGAGTGCAAGGACTGAACTTAATGATGATTGTAGTCGTGTATCAGGCAAAATCATTTTATCATATGGCTGTTATTTGTAGTTAATTGATGTTTGGTTATGAAACTGTACTCTTAACAATGTTAGTCATTTTTAAATGAGCAGCATGAGTCGACAACAACAAGGGACAGCTAAGTGAGAAAATCTTACAGAAGATATACTTAAATATGAATTTTTTGGGAAACAAATTGCAGTGTTAAGAGACAACTTAAGGTAGAACTTACGAATGACGTAGCATTAAGAAGGTTTTGGGAAACCGGGCTCAGCTTAACAGCCACAACTTCTTTTAAAAGAGAAGATATTGTGGGTAAGCAAAGTAGAAAGACGTTGGTGATGTGGTGGTACTTTTTGCAGTTTAGAATCCAACACATTTATTAAACATAATGATATGCCAAATTTATGTATATGTACAGATTACTTACTTTTGGCACCACAATACGCCTCATTAATATTTTAGGCATGCTATTAATCTGTTTACCAAATTGTGAGCATTAGTAAAAGCCTGTATTGTACTGCAAAGCCAGCAACCAGACAAATCGTTTATGCCTTTCACCTAATGCCCTAGTGATTATTGTGTGCACCATGTAATTATGATGTGATATCGTGCAGCCCTAGAACAGCTGGACCAGTGAACTGTGCGTTTCATCCAGTGTAGCTTAATCCTCACCGTCATGGAGTAGTTAATTGTTTTCATGATTGTAGCCCCCAATCTGATTCATTTGTTAATTTTAGTCTCTAAAGGTTTAGTCTAACAGTGGTGTCACCTCTAGTCTTCCAAAGGAGATGCTCTTCCATCCATGTAATACCCTGTCCATGCAAGTCACTAACAGGAGTGGGGACAAGGCACACCATAACTGGAGGTCAGCACTCACCCTAAATGACTTTGTGTGCCCTGCTACAGAAGAGAATTACCTTGATTCACCCTTCCAGCTAAGTCTGAGGGTAGTGTTTCTTGGTGAACATTTGCAGGGCCACTCAAACCTGACTGGAGTAAATCCGAAATGGCAACATGGAGCTATTATGAGGATTCACTACTAACAAAATGAAAGGTAGAGTTCAGGTACAGTGCCATATGAGCAAAAAGGACTTGGATGCATTAAAGCCACATGGGCAACATAGCTCTGACTGGTGATCTACTGTAGGTAATATATGTCAATGAGAGTGTATAAACTGATTCTTTCATTCTGCTGGTTCATAATCAGTCACACAATTAATGTGTGTTTTATTTTTTGACACAGAACTTGCTGCACGGGCAGTCCTTATTGACATGGAACCCAAAGTTATTAATCATGCCATTTCAAAAGCAGCAAAATCTGACATGTGGAAGTACGGTGATGGGTCTTTCTTCTGTGAAAAACAAGGCTCGGGAAACAACTGGGCCAAAGGGTAAGGATGTCATCAGGTAGTTATTCATCCATTGATCATCCATACCTGTTATCAAGGAAGGGATTGAGCCTGGAGTCGATCACAGGAAGCACAGGATCTTAGATGGGGCACCCAAGACTGGATGCCAAACTCATAAAACTGCATCAATTACAAAATTCAATCACCCAAAAGCTTGTTTTTAGACTATGGGAAGAACCCCAACTTCCCAGAAATCTACATAAACATGGTAAGAACATGCAAATTCAGAGCACACACAGTCTTAAGAAATTTGAAGTGTATACATAACCACCATAAAAGAGCAGTAAACATCGGCATTGTATTTTTATATTGCGCATTGGCACTGTTTCTTACAGGTTCTGTGTTCATGGGCCCCAGCATGAGGAGGCTGTTGTTGAGCTGGTCCGGAGAGAGGTGGAGCATTGTGACAGGTTGGCAGGCATTCTGACCATGATGAGCGTAGCTGGAGGCACTGGCTCTGGCATGGGCACTTATATCACCCAATGTCTCCGAGACATGTACCCACATTCCTTTATCCTCAATCACCTGACTTGGCCCTATAGTACTGGTGAGGTAAGGATCAGTAAGCTATTAGAAGGCCCATTCAGTATAAAAACATGCAATACTCATAAATTGACATTAGTGAAATAAGAACTCCAGACTGAATTAAAAAAAATAATAGTAAATATGTGTTTGTGTGTGTGTGTACAGCTGCAGGAAAAATGAAGAGACCAGTCTAAATTTTTAAACAAATCTGTATTTTAAAATCTTGGTTTAATGGTTGTTCTGCTGGCAGAAGGCTATGCTGAGCAGCAGGTTGCTTCCAGGTTAGAGAATAGAATGCTTTTTATTGTCACTGTACACATATACAATTTACATTATATACATGTGCGGTGAGATTAAGAGCATCTCTCTACTTAGTGCAACATGTAGAGACATATTAACAATACAAATAACAATAAATCACCTGAGAGGTTCAAAATGTCTAAGACAGCAGTACACAAGAATAAGGTGAAGCAGGATACACTGGGAATGACCAGAACCCAGCAAGCTTGAGGGTGGAAGAGACATTCTAATGCCAGAGATGACCGTTGATTTATTTGACAGTTTCGCATTAATCGTTGGATGACATAACGTGACCTTCAAAAGGAATAGGAAACATTAAAAGGGAAATGTGGACACACACTTGATCTTGTTCTATCATATGGTCACCCTGTTTTTAAAATAGAGGTTTGTGATGCTGTATTTTCCAATTATAGTCCTGTATTATTTAATGTTGGCCTTCCCTGCACCACAGTCAAACCTCGCGCTGCTGCTCGACGCTGTCGTGTTTTTAGCTCCGTCACTGCTGTTCAGTTTTCATCTGTTTTTAACCAGAACTGTAGGACTTCTGAGTTTTTATACAACGAAACTGAGGAGCTGAGCTCATGGTATTATTCCACTTGCCAGACTGTATTGAACACTGCGGCTCCATTAAAAGTCAGGCAGCCTAAAACTAAATCTGAGCCTTGGCTGAACGACACGACCTGAGCTGCCCAACGTGAGTGTCGTCGAGCCGAGCGTAAATGGAAAAAGGACAAACTACAAATGTCACTTCAAATGCTAAAGGACTGCTGGCGTCGTTTTTAGATGGCCGTTAAAGATGCTAAAAGATTATTTTTATCTGAAGTTATTTTGTCTAACTGTAATAATCCTCTTTTATTTAGGACCATAGACTCTTTTCTCAAAGCTCCAAAGACAGACAGTATTGAACCCTCTTTCACTGCTTGTGAAAACTTCCTGTACTTTTTCACTAAGAAGGTCACTTCTACTCGGGCTCTTATAGCACCTGTTGATTATGATCCTTCAGTATCTGGTTCTTGCTCTGCTGTTTTTGACAGTTTTGAGCCTGTAACTTTGACTTCCTTACAGGAGATTGTTGATCATCTAAGTCCTGCAGGTTCTCCTAATAATGTTGTTCCTCCACGACTATTTAAAGAGATTTTCCCCACTGTGGGGCCTTGGGTTCTTAAAATGGTAAATAGTAGTCTATCTTCAGATATAGTCCCTAAAGATTTTAAACATGCAGTTGTCCAGCCTCTTATTAAAAAACCTGCTCTTGACCCTGCAGTTTTTAATCATTACAGGCCTATCTCTAAACTGCCTTTTCTTGCAAAAATTCTGATAAAGATTTATAATCAACTAATGGCCTTTCTGGAACAGCAAAATATTTTAGAGGTTTTTCAATCTGGCTTTAAGTCTTTGCATAGTACGGAATCAGCCCTTTTAAAGGTTTTTAACGACATTTTTAGCCACAAACTCTGGAGATTGTAGTATTCTTGTACCTTTAGACTTGACTGCGGCTTTTGATACAGTGGATCATGCTATTTTACTCTCCCATTTGGAGCAGTGGGTGGGCATCAGCAGGTTAGCTTTGGAGTGGTTTAAGTCATATTTGGTGGATTGAACATTTTGTGTCAGCTTAGGTGACCATGTGTCCTCCTCAGCTCCCCTCCTGTGCGGGGTCCCACAGGGTTCAATTTTAGGTCCCTTGCTGTTTCTTTTATATCTGCTCCCACTTGGATCCATATTTAGGAAGCATGACATAGCTTTTTATTGCTACGCAGATGACTGCCAGATCTATGTGCCTTTAAAAAAGAAAAACTTTCATTCTATATTGCCATTACTAAAGTATCTTGAAGATATTAAGGCCTGGCTGTCTCATAATTTCTTAAAATGTAATACATAATAAGTAAAACAGAGGTGTTGGTTTTTGGTAGCTCCACTGAGACCCCCAACCTAGACTTAGGTTCTTTGGCAAAATATATTAAGCCGATTGTCACTAATTTGGGGTTCAAGGTTGATGCTGACCTTAAATTTGACTGCCAAATTAGGGCAAATCTAGCTTTTTTGAGTTGAGGAAATTGGCTAAAATAAAGCCAATTCTCTCCAAGCAGCTTTTTGAGACAGTAATCCATGCTTTTATTACCACTCAGCTTGATTACTGTAATGCACTTTACGTATTTATTTATTGCTCAACTTCAAAAGGGTGCAAAATGCTGCTGCACGCCTTCTGACAGGCACTTAGAAATATGTTTACATTTGCCTGTTTTATCAATGCTCCATTGGTTGCCTGTACATTTTAGGATTCAATTTAAAATTCTTTTATTTGCTTTTAAGGCTCTTAATGGTCTTGCCCCTCCCTACCTCTTGGAGCTGTTACACCCTTACACACTCTCCCGGTCTCCCAGGTCAGCTGGCCAATTGCTCCTCAGTATACCTACAACTAAGCGTAAGCTTAGAGGGGACTGCACTTTCGCTGCTGCAGCTCCGAAATTGTGGATCTGCCCTTGCATGTTAGACAAGCTTCTTCTCTGTCTGTTTTTAAATCTTACCTGAAAACACATCTCTTTTCTTTGGCTTTCGATTCCTGATGAGATGTTGATTTTAGTTTATTTTTATGTTGGTATATTATCTTATTTGTATTATTTTATGAACTTTTATTTAGGTAACACGTTACTTGAGGGGGCACAAATATTGTATTAGTGCACTCTTACTTAATGTATTAATTAACCAGTAACTAAGTGTTAGTTACATACTGATCCCACGTCTGTTCATCATTAATAAATCATGACGATTCATGTTTTTCATGCAGTTACTATATTTGCTCATGATTTGTACTTGAGTAGTAACTGAGTTACTAAGTTATTTCCCCTCAAGTAAAGTGTTACCTTTATTTATTTTATGATCTTTTTTTATTTTTTACCTAATTCTAGTTTTATTATTCTCTGTACAGCACTTTGGGCCTATGTGGTTGTTTTAAAGTGCTTTATAAATAAAGTTGGTATGGTATGGTATGGTATGGTATGGTATGGTATTAAGTGGAGGTGTGAAGTGCACTGCCAGGACAGTTTGTATCAGTCTCCTAGATGCAGGACTGAAGCCCTATAAAGCAAGGAAGAAGCCCTTCATTAATTAGAAACAGAGAAGAACCAAGCTGCAGTTTGCAAAAAAAGTATATATGTTATTCACAGACGCACACCTAGAAGTTGAGAAGTGAAACCAAACAATGTGGTCTCAGTTATTTTATGAATTTGTATATATTCAGCAGGCAAAAGAAATTTAATAAATAAAATGAATAAATTAAATTTATTATTGAATATTCAAAGAAAAATCCATAAATAACCATAAATAATCAATGCAAATGAATTGTATGCTCATATAATATGCAAATAGAACCTTTCTGGTTGCAAAGGCAGATGATAGCAATAAAAGCCCAAAAAGAGAAATTTTAAAGTGTGTTATAGGACCACGACAAAATGTTATATTTCTGGGTATAATCACATTTATCTCAAACAAGAAAATGTTTACAAGTACATTTTCTAACGATTTATTTATTATATATATATATATTGCACAGCTGTTTTTAACACTTTTGCTCTATTTAGCACTTTCGGATTACATACCAAACTGCATTTCATACTTTGAGCTTTATTATCATTGAAAAAGTGTTGAATGGCGATACATTGCCGCTGTACTACAACAAATTCTGTTACCTCTACAAAAACGCCCCACTCAAAAAACTGATTTGAATATAGAGAGAAAGACTTGCTGCGCTCAGGGCCAGTGTAACTGTAGCTGTCAGAGACTGAAACATAAAGGATTGCACTGTTATGCTAGAGCAGTTGGGAAATACTAATGTGATATGTGAAACTCAATGAAAAAATTATGTCAATGTCATGTCAGATGACATGTATTAATAAAATGAAATGGCTTTCGGTTTACAAAAGTAGTTTAATTAGCACTCATTTCATTGTCTACATCTACTGCTGTACACTATACTGTTCATAGCCCAAAAAACCTTCAGTCTGATTTGGTGTTGAGAAATGTACTCTACTTAATAAGCAGAGGTCCCCAGAAAATTTAAGACACATTCATATTTATAATCGGTAAACAATGGCTACAAGTATGATTTACTTGAACAAGCCTCTAACGTGTAGATTAAATCTACCTGAATGTCACCTGAATATGTGTTTTAATGGAAGAGATCAAAATCAAGGAGAGTTTGTTTAAAGGAGTTAACTTGGTCAGTCCTACAAATTTGCTTAAATTTGATTGCCGACCTAGAAATAGTGCAGAATTTTAAATATTTCATCATTGTGCTGCATTCCTCAAAAATGGTCACTAAATGCAACCGAACTAAATGCGACTGTCTGGTCCAAAACCTCTTTCTTTCCTTCCTTCTGCACTCGTCAAGCAGTTCTGAGTGTATGTAAATTTTCTGAAATTTGTCAGCCTAGGCTTCGCTAAATGTCTGCAATGAAAGTCATAGAGCAAAATATCAGCAGTTAATAAATAACAGCAAAATTAGTAATTGATAACAATTTTGTAAATTCCTATAGAAGTATTTCAGTATATAGTGTGAATGACTAAATTCTAATTGCTGAAACAAGTTTTCTCTACCGCAACTGGCCTTGTAGTGGTAAGTAAGAATGGTGTTGTGGAGGATGAGGAACCTTAGCATGTCTTGCTAACAATAGAGAAGTCAGGATGACTAAAATTTTTTTTCAGTGTGCGTAATTAAACATTAATGAAGTATATTTCCACAGAAAGAAGTTAACCTAAAGTTTTTTTAAATGTGGAAAACTACCTCTATCGGTAATGATAATTAATACTGTTGTGTACGCAGTCTGACAAGATAGTGTCTAACTTTTAATTGAAGAAATGCAGAGACCACTGCTTACAGTACATGGTGGCAGATGAGTTGTTTCTTTCAAAATGAAACATCGTTTAAAATTCTGTGTGTGTCTGTAAACAAGGATGAGAACATCTGTCATGGGCACATATATTTTTATTATTACTAAAAAGAATGTACTTTTAATATTTTTTGTGTCATTTAACCCAGACCACTTTATCATCAT
>JAABNX020000042.1:16984100-16996731 GCA_015163995.2 Mormyrus lacerda | reverse complement strand
ATTTTAAAAATTAACACATTTAACTTGCAACTTTAATTTGCACCACAGAACATTGTGGTGAACTCAGTGCACGAGTTCCAGGCATACAGATTATATCTACGCACAATGTGATGAGCATGACGTGGAAGACAGATGAGACTACGCTGGTGGAAGGGAAATTTAAATTTATTAAAACTTCCAGATGGAAGCACAAACAAAAATGCTGTTTTTGCACTTTATGTAGGAAGGAGTTTGCTCATCACATGAGTACTTCCACACTTTGTTACCTCCTCAACGCAAAACATGTTGTGGGTAGCACATAGGTTGGTAACGTAGCACTTTATCTTGAACTGTTGGTCTGTTTGTTTTTGGCTAGGGATACTTGAGGGAGTTTTTGAGTATAATGGGATTGTCTGGTTTTTCATACACAATGTTTGAAAAATAGGAGCAGTTGAAGTCAAACAGGACTTTGGCATTTTTGGTCAAAATTTCCAGTGTTCTGAAAACTGTTTTCTCTGTGTTTTCTGCACTCATCTATTGATCTGTATTATGGGAAAATAAACAAGATTTTGAAGTTTAATCTTATTTCTATTGATGCATTCATCAACCAAACTTAAATTTCTTATTTCTCGTGTCAAATATTGAAATGTGACTTAAAATGTGATTTATTTCGACTAATTACAAAGCTTCTAATTAATTAGATATTTTTAATCAAGCCCCACCCCTAATTATTATATATTCATCCACACATACATAGTCTCTTTATACACACACATGTCTTAAAATGATCTTCTAAACAGGACTTTAGACACAAACTGCATACAACTAGAACAGTATTTTGAGATTTCTAAAATGTTTATTTAACCATTACATAACAATGACTAAAGCTGATTCCAGTCATCACTTCAGACATCACAAAGGGTTTCCTGGAGCTACCTTAAATGCTTTGAGGGGAAAGCTTGTTTCAGAGAAGTCACATGAACAGCCTGACCTAATTTCAATAATCTAGGAATCTCAGTCACAATGGACAGAAATCCAGCAACCAGTACCCAGTGTTTTCGACAAATTAATATCTTTCTCTAGTCATAATACTAAGAATAATAATGTTCACTTACTTATACATAACATTAAATAACTGTAACTAGTTAACTGATGAATCAACTGCTCACAAATGTATATGACAGAAACATGTTTCTAACCACTAGTTTAACCTAATTTCCTCTTTAAATGAGCGAGCTTCTCCAATGAGGCCTTACTAAAAACAATACTTTGTGGTTACATTATCCACTCTGTTTAGCTGGTATTTGTCAAATCTTATGTCTTGTATTCGTGTCTTTATGGGGACACTCTATTCATTTCTATGGGCATAATTCCCAACCATGACAACTTTAAAATGCCATTATTGCCAAAGGAGACAGAATGGACACAGAAAATAAATCAATGATCATTGCAACACCAAGCCCCAGTACACTGAGCTGATGGCAGTCACCTGAGCTACTGTATCATTTTTGTTTGAACCCACAAATACTGAATACCTCATGCACTATTATCAGTAAGGACTACTATATATATTATTCACTTATCATGGTAACAAAAAAATCGCACCCGACAATGGATATTTTTTAGGGGGAAGTCTTTATATCCTGAATCATAAACTATTAAACAAAAGCAGAATTCAGTTTTTATGGGTTGTGGGCCAGTTGCCTGCCACAGTGTTGGATAGAAATGTAGTTCTGGAGCAGTGTTAAACCAAAAATCAAGCAGTTTATTATAAAAAAAGAAAATGTGATAATGTGGTTTAATTGGGTCTTTGAACACGTTCCGAGAGCTATTTAAAATCCTCACACAATACTGAACACTTTCATGGAAGCATATCTCACCTTTTCCAACCTACCCAAAGCCACAAACGTCACCAATTTAAACCTAAACAAAGCCGGAAGTCTAAGCAGAGTCAACTGTATGGTCGTGCCTAGAGAACATTTTGGGCCTGTGCTGGTGCTGAAATGATATGCTGACATGACTAGGATAGTTAATGCAGCCCCTTTTAATCACTTTGCCTCCCTCTGGCTCACCTAGGAGGGTTTCAAAAGCATGTCTTGTGCCCATTGGGCTACCATTTTGACCTAATTAATGGATTTAGTCTTTTATTCCTGATTTTTCCTTCTCCCTGGGCTTTATATAGCATCTACAAACATGTGGGCTCAGGGTTGATGTCGTAGGGAGTATTCATGAGCCATGCCCACCCCAAAGGCCACCAACCAAGGACACATCTAATTTTTTGATAAATCTGTTCACCCAGCATCACTTAAATTGTTCAGGTTTGTTCTGACGCCAGCACTGAGTGGATTGTCAAGGACATAATTTTGAAAGAATGATTAGATGAAATGAATGAAGAATAAGTTTAGTAAGCATTAAGTACAATAAGTAAAAAGACAATATTGATACAAAAAGCGTACTCTGCTGAATGTTTATGTGTTTAGGTGCATTACTGCCATCTAGTGGATCGTCTGCCCTGTAACTGTGTTGTAGTTTTCTGGCACACACTTTCTTTAGTCCTAAATAATATGCATTTAGATTAACAAGCCAGTTATAGAATGTACACTATTACATGTATCCACACTAAATTTACAGGATATATAGTGAATTCCTAGCCACATTCTGTTAATATTACATCCCATACACCAAACGGAAAGCCAATTCAAACCACCCACTGGCAATAGACTTTTATATACTTAAACATTTCAATATTTATTTTGAAATTATATTCAGGTAACAATTGAAAAATAATTTAAATATATGCATCCCCTTGTCTTCTGATTTGGTTAATCCTGGCCACAGTAGTTGCGCAACTCTGGCCCTGACCAGAATATCAGCCCATTTCTGGGTAAATACATTGTCACACTGATTAGGCAATTTAAGCCCAATTCAGACATGCACTGCTACCCAGAACTTTTTAGACATTACCCCGAGGGGTTGTACGTGTGAAGATAAATATCCAAATCAGTCGTACTGTACATTAAATGGACTCTACACTGCTAGCTCCATAATACAAATTTCAGGTAAGTTCTGATTGACCCCCATGTGTGAATGGAGCAGGAAACTGTGTGGAGAACTCAACATGAGCGAAAAGTATCATTCATACATAGAAGACCCAAACAAACATTGTTAACTGCAGAGGTGGAAATTTCAGGTCCAGAAAGTACTTTATGCTTAACCACTTGTTTGAAACTAAATCACGGTCTAGATTTGTACTTTCTGGAACTGAAATTTTCACCTCTGGTTAACTAGAGAGACGACGAGAATCAGGAACTTCCCAGTAGTACTATAAAGGAAACGCTGTGATTTCTGCAGTGTACGTTTTGCATCATGCCCTGCCTCCTGCATGCTCTACTCTACAGTATTTCTAGTAGGTGTGAACACATATGTGACAGACAATCTGTGGTTGTGTGCCATGTGTGAAAGAGCAACTATGGAAAATATCTGGACCCGAGTCTCAGGACAATGTCTGGAGTTCATGTGTGAAAACAGCTAGACAAGCACACCACTGATCAAATTACTGCTGTTATGTATGTTTATTTTCAGTTAGATCAGAATGAAAACTGCACAAACCAAACTGGCAGGACAAGCAAGGTTATCAGGCCTTAAAATTCCCTGTTCTGTACAGTCAACAGTGACCTTAAACATCACAACACCCAACACATGTAAACCTCAGCACAGGTTAGGGATGAGTAAATACACACGTTTCAGGAGAACAGACTCTTCCCTCCAGGAGGACAGAAATGGTGTCACAGATGTACACTGAATACTGGAATCATGAGCCATATGTGAAACATATGGGGCTACATAAACAAAAACAGAACTCAAAATGCACTTTTCAATATTGGTTTGAATTTACAAGGACTCTAGAGCTACTGACCCATGTAGTACATACTGATATTAGTGTTTGTACTTAAAGTCATAGAAGCCATAAACCAATTCATATGCTAAGGATACTGTAGCTTTTTACTGCATTTTACAGACTAAAGAAAGCTGCTTGCATACAAACACATACACACAAGAGATTCTACATTAATTTCTGAGTGCAAATCAGACGCCTTACAACAGACTTTAAATCAAGAGAACAAGAACCTGCAAGCCCCTTGTGAACATAAACCTCCATTCTTCCTTAAAATAAAGTCAAGACAATTCTAGTAATACACCGGTAAAGGATGAAAGTGTTAAAACAACAGGCTGTCCAGTTTGTTTTCCTTCAGAAAAAAATAAATAAAATCAAGTTCAACAAAAAAAATGCTTGTTGTGCATTCCCCACTGCAAACAGAAGACCAGAATCAGCTGGTGAATAACTTAAGGAGATGTACTGACGGCTCTGAAGCAGAGAGGCCTACATGCCATAGCCAAAGCCAGGTTGGGGCTGTGTGGGGTGGCTGTAGCCTGCAGGTGCAGAGTATCCATAGCCGTAAGCCTGTTGTGGGACGGGCATGCTGGTCCCTGAAGTGAGCATCAGCTGAGCTGTCCCTGTAACGTCACATCACATTCGCATTTACTTACACACTGGCTCATACTGACAATAACATTATTGGCAATTATACCACGGCTTTGGTAAATATTAATTTTCCTATTGGTTCAGAGATGTCATATGGGTATTGATTTTATTCATGTAACAATACAGGTCTGCCTAATAAGAGTTAAATATTAATATGTTTTAATCTTAATATAAAAACATGTGTTACTTTTTGCTCATAAATAAGCAGGCATTCAGCATAATTTTCTGTGGTTTGCAAAACACAAATGGCCGTCTGTTGATGGTTTTTATGGTAACTTACTGGATTTGCCGGTTCCAGTGAGTAGCCTGACTAGATATTCTGTCCTTATAGGAACTAGATTTTAAAGAGCACATTATTAAATGCTAAATGAAAAATTCTTCTGAAAAATTACTAGTATATTCTATTTTTTGTTCAGTAGCCGTGGTATAAGTGGGATAAATTACATCAGGATGTATGGTTATATGATAACAATCAACTCCAACTTGGTCAGTGGCCTTGCACTTAATGTCGAAATGTGTTCGTCCATAATGACCAGCGTCAATAATCGGTGATTATTTTCGTATAACTGCACACCTCGTTGTGGTTTATATCTTACTATCTGATGCAACTTTTTTGTTTAATGCTACTAAAGGTTTCTTGGGGACGCCTCCATTTAGGGCTGAACGATTCGATTTGAAGAAAATATATAATTGAGATTTTTTTTGTGATAGATATTGTGATTTCATTTGCGATATCATTTGTTAAAAGTCAACATTCAGTTCAATATTCAATTTGTAAAAGATATAAACATGTAACGCAGCATTACCACATGAAATGCCATCAAAATATTAACTGGTCTATATTCTAATGCAAGGATGAGAACTTAAGGATATGAACTGCTTCCAACATGTATTTATTACTTTTTTAATCCTTGTGTACAAACCTAGAGCCTTTAGTGACTTGGCATATACATATTAAAATTTAAGCCAGAAGTAACCTTAACTGTGTAAACTTTCACTGAATACCACATTCCTGAACACAATGGACAGTTTCTAAACAAACTGACCTTTTTACATCATTATTTGAGGATGATGGCCATATGACTCTGTGTGAACGCTGCTCCCAGGTTACACCAAGTACTGCTTTTCAGTAACAATTTACTATAAATTTAAGACAAAATTGCTTTAAATCACTGTTTTATGGTCATTTACTGGCCAAAAAAAATGCCCGGTTGCTAGCAACCCAAACATTGTGAAGTGTATTTTTACATGAGCATTATAAGTGGCGAGTTTGCAAACAGCACTTCACCACATTATTACCCATAGTGAAGTAATAGTGTACACAAGGGTTACATAAGCAAAGAATAAACATAAAAAAATTATCACAAAAGCTGTGAGATGTGTTAATTTAAATAAAGTAATAAAAAAATAAAACAATTCCAGTAAGAAATAAACAATAGGGGTCTTGCAGCTAATGCTGCTTGGGCCTCCAACAATAGGACCTTTCTGTCGACAATCTCTGACCGTGAAATAGGTGGGTAATTCACTTCAGCAGTGAAATCGATATTTTTTCACACCACAAAGGTAATGTTTTCTTTAGGTTTTTTACTCATTTGCTGTTTGTGGGTGTATTCACAGTTGCCTTGGACCACTTCTGATTGGTGAGCATGACTGGCATGTGAGGAGCACAGCACTTCTGATTGGTGAAAATGACTGGCATGCGAGGAGCACAGCATTTCTGACTGGTGAAAATGACTGTCACACAAGGAGGACTGCATGAATTTGTAAAACTATTCTCACAACAATTTTAAACCCTGGATCAGACGTGCAGTATAATGCATATCCTAAATAGCAGCCTTAGCGAATTGCTAATCCCGCTGCTTCAAATCTTGATTTTGATCTGAAATCGATAAATCGTTCAGCCATAGCTCCATCTTATTCATTCAAGAATGCACAAAACCTTGACTACTTGTCCTCAGAATCTTGAATAAATAAAAACTATCACTTAACTTCCCACGTTTCACTGTTCTTATGAAAACGCAAGGAAGTTATAACAGAAGAGGGAGTTCCTACCATAAACAATGGGCTGGTTATCCGTAGCTTGCTCCTCTTCTTTCCTTAAAGACTCTGAGGCATCCAGTTGGTCCACCTAAAATTAGCAGCCAGAGAAATGAACAGGCAAAACCACCTGCAGCTAATACCAGCATGAACCTCCAAAAGGGAGGCTCAGCCAGCCTGTACTTTTACTTTAAGATGGCAGCTGATAGGCAGGACCAATGTAGGCAAAAGACAATTTTAGTAGAGATACTGGAGAGAGAGGAGCTTCTTCACTTCACACCTTAATCTAGGAACTTATGATGCATAAGGAAAAGCCAAAAGCTTGCATTAGTTTGAGAAACAGAAAATTTATTTTTGGGAGGGTGAAGCTAGGGGTGAAATAAAGTTGATGCCTGGCAATGGTCCCACCTTCAAGCCAAAACTTGGATTTAGCTTGTCACTGTAGTGAGATAAATAAGAAAGGAACCAAACCCATTTGTTAATAATTTGATTGTACTGATGCAATATCAAGGATGAAAACATATGCTCTTCGAGTAATTCCTATATCATATTTTCACGTTCTCCAAATAAGTAAGTAACTCTTATTAACTTTCCGTAAAGGCAGCGAAATTCGAACAAATTTAAGATTAATGTAAACGATTCAAGAATGGGATGCTGTCATACCCAAATCTCAAAGTATAATGATATTCTTTAAGAACTTCCTCAATCTGCCCAATTAAAACATTTATCATTTGATTTCCTAAAAAAAATGTGCAAGTTTTGTAAAAGCTGAGCAAGAGATTTTCAAGGTTTGAAAGAGGTACCAAGTTAGTCAAGCGAGCCCATTTAAAGGGCATTTCAAACCTAAATCAGATGCTTGTAATCTTACATCAGTGCATTAAAGACCAAACTGGGTTTAGTTCCCTCTATATACTGTTTTGTTAAAAAAAAGGGTCTATTGCAAGTACTTGAACAAAGTGACAGTTTACTTGAGGGGAAAGTCATGCTAGTTTTTTTAAGAGTATAAAATCAGTGCAGGTAAAAGGTGGGAGTACCAAGGCAGGGACAGCAAGGCCACAGGGTGGTTATACAAGCAGTCAGGCCCTACGAGAAGCATGTACAGCCAAGAGCAATGTCACCTATTGTCTAAACAGGCACTACTGCTACAAAGAGGTTAACACATGCTACTTCAACACCAAATGAACATGTACGTACTATAGGGGTGCTACCTGCTTTTAACATATGCACGTTCAGCCTAACAAAAACCAAATTTCAGTTTCTAAGGCTCTTTCATTATTAAACTGGTCCAAAGAATGAATGAATAGGTGATCTGTGAAACTACAAGAGGAATTTATTGTTCATCTACAAAAGATATGAAAGGATCTGAAATAGTCTGTGCACATGAACTAAATTTTGCATGTTCATCCATTTCACTTGTATACTCTAGTTATTTACACAACCAAGGGAGACTATGTACCTGGGTACATATGTGACCGATCCACATTCTATACTTATTCAGTCTTTGGCATTCTCTAAAACAATAGCTCCTATTTTGTGTTAAATCTATTTGTACTATCAATCGCATGACAGCCTTTTCTCATTTTAGATGTGATTTTTGCAACATTTAAGCTTCTAACAGCAACTAGTAGCGCAGCGATTTGCAATCATTGTAAAAACAAAGTTCTGAAAGGGGGAAGTAGCTTTTAGTGGAAAATCCCATTAAACAAAGCACACAAAGTTGTGCGAGACAATGTGAGAAATATGAAAAAAAAATCAGTGAATGACTTGGGAGTCACTTCCTTGGGCCGTTTGCACACTTGCGGGAGTGATACACGAGGGACTATCACAATGAAATGTGACGCTATTGCCAGTGGGAGAAAAAAAATCACCACTTGCATATCCTTACTTGGAAGATATTCATATTAAAACTGCAAAATGCCTCGAAAACGCTTAAAACTAAGATGCACATACGAGGTGGTACAGTACATTATGTATTAGTATGCAGCTTAATTACAGATTTTTTTAAAATAGTTTTTCATTTGTATTTACTAGTTTTACTGTATTACTTATAATATTATTATATTACTAATTTACTATATTACTACTATATTTACTATATACTATATAATAAAAAGAGTTCGTATCAAAATCTGTATCTGTATTGGCAGTTGTGTATCAGAATCGGATCGAAACTGAAAAAAGTGTTTGGGTGAGGTAAAAGACTGAAGTATGACAAACTGTAAACCACTATCAGGCTGACCTGCAGTTTTCCTTCTCTCATGCTATAGAATGGCAGAATATACTACAGGCGTCTCAAACCCATCTCCCGAAGAGCCTCCCAGGTAGTTAGAAACACTGCCCTGAGCCTTCTGTCTTAAGGGGAACCACCTGTTGCTCAGTTACTTACAGAAATCTACTGCCAATAATGCACCAATGAGGAAGACGACATTTAAAGACATTTTTCAGATCCCAAATATCTTATTCCCCATTGAATAAGTGACTGGCTTAGGTTGTCACTGATCATCATGTCACAACATGATTTCCCTCTGAGAAATGGGTGATCATCTCTATGACAACCTGGATGGGAGCTCTCTGGGTGTAAAGTGGGAGGCCTGTGTGCTACAGGAGAGTACAATCTCCCAATACTGTCTGGTCAGTGACAGGCTTGTTTGAAAGCAGCAATGTGGCATGGGAGGGACAACATGCAGATTCCCAAGGTGTCACTCATCTGCACTAAAGGAACAACTAGAACTGAAAAAAAAATCAGCTTTCACCTTTTCCTTAATTGCATCGACCTGAAAAGGAATTCAAGAGTTGCAGCTTAGAAAAAAAAATCCCCAAAAAAATAAATAAAATAAAAAGCAGGCACAGACAGTAAACAGATGGAAAAGAAAAAAAATACAAGAAACAACACATAAAATGCCAGGGCAGTCGAGACAGTGGCTTGTTCTATTAATGCAGCCAGGCCTTTCAATATGAAGTTATGCATGCTGATAGCAAAGTGGTAATTACTATTTGGCTACAACTGTCTAAAATAAACAGCTCAAGACACAAATGCATATTATGAGACTGTGCCTTACTCCATTCAGGAGTCTTCAATATCATGAAAAATACTCCCAGCATGCACTAGTGTTTGTCCATAATGACCAGCCTCAAGCTCTATTCTTTGTCAGCTGGTACTTATTACTATATGTTGCAACTAGTTAGACAGTCCAGGTAGAAAATCTTGCAGCTCAAAGTTGATAAACTGATCAAATTGTTTAATAATGTCTGACACCGTTTGGTATCTAGGCTTCAGAGAAAGTCAGTAGTTCCCACTTTAATGTTTTTCTTTTTTTGCACATTGACCAAAGAAGGACATTATGAAACTATCAGTGATCCCATAACCCAACTGTACCAATAAATTTCAGTTCCAAATACAGAATGATGAACCAATTTGTATCGAGTGGTTTTTGTAATGATTCATAACTGAAATGAGCTTCCACAAAAATCGCATGGGAAAGTACTGATAAGCAAACGAACAGAATGATTAAACACTGCAAGCAGGCAGCTTAGCTGTGTTTCAAAGGCTATAGAAGCAGGGGAGGGTGCCGAGTGCAGGCATGGGGACTATAATGATAGATGGACAGGCTGCAGTAAACTCTGCATGGTCAGAGCAGCAGTACAGCAGCCGAAGCCGACACTCTGACAACCCACCCCACTTCAAGCCGTAAAACACCACTAGCTCTCCATATTAGCTCAGCGGTAAGTTCCCAATAAGGTCCAGGAGGAGGAGCAAGTGTAGAGCACTGATGATTATGTCGTTCCATCTCAGTTTGATTTAGGAAAACAATTTTTAAAATTGCAGCTCTAACTGGGGGCATGAGCCTGTTTTGGTTAGATTTCCCTGAATCAGAAGGTGACCCGCACATTAGCTCATGCAAGGCTGCTGATCCTTACCTTGGTCAGATACTCCCTCATGACCTGAATGAAATAAGGCATGGAGAAGTCCATGATGTTATGTCTCCAGGAGGTCTCCAGGACCACGTCGGGCCGTAACAGATCATAGCAGGTGAAGAGGCAGGCAGCAAAGCACTCCTTCTTATCCTCCTGCAGGAACCACTGGAGAAGCTCCTCTGCCACCTCTATGTCCTTGGACTCTGCAGCGTATTGCATCGCATCCTGAGTTGACCAGAAAAGCACAGAGATTGCACACGAGTCCAGATACATTGCTGACAAAACCTTTCAATGCAGAGAAGGAGTCTATGAGCTGCATTTCCATTTGTCTGAATTAATAACTGACTGGGTTCTCAAGGAGTTTGTGACCTTGTACAACTGGTCCTTTTTGCAGAGCTCAATACTCTGCTTCCAGCGATTGTTGCCTTTAAAGAGGTAGGCTGCAATTCTTCGGAACTCAATAAGCTCATGCTTTTCTAGGCTCTGAGCTAGTGAGATGTTATCGAAGTTGTCGTAGGCATCTATGGATGTGCGTAGAGCCTGCAAAGAGAGGATACTGTTTTTGCTGGAACATGATCGCAAGTCAGGTAGCTCAGGTGCTTTGAAAAGGGCAAATCCCAGAATTTATACTTAGTGTATGATAAAATTTAGAACAAAATATTAATACATTATGCATCCATGGAAACCATGGGAGTTAATTTCATTTAAAAGATATCTTGCACAACCTCCTTACCTGAAAGTCTTCTTCTATGATGAGAAGGTTGTTCAGTGCTTCATTTACAGACTTGTTGTTGTGGTTTTGTACAGATCTCAGATAAGGTTTAACAAGTGGAATCTGCTTCATCTAAGAGGAAAGCATGATGATAGTAAAGCAAATTTAATTACTGAACTGGAGGTAGACAAAGTTAAAAATGCATAAAGTATAAGGATCAGCAACCTTTGTGAAGAAGTTCACAGCCCGTGTGTGGTCCAACCGGGGTGACAGAACAATGAGCAGGTCGTTTAGTAACAGGGGTTTGAAGTCCATATAGAACTGGATGGCTTTGTAATACAACTCCACATTGGCAACCTACAAATGGCAGCAGAAAAGAGAAAGAAAAAAAGAACATCATAACATAACAGTCATGACAGTTATGAAGAAGGAAGGTCCAAATGCCACCAGTAGCGCTAACCAGTTTTTACAGATGCACTATGGAGTCCAATCTCACCACTGTCTTGGTATGACAGCTACTTGACACAAGGTCGCAAATAACTAGAAATAGAGCATTAATGACACAGAGCTTACAGCAGCTCAGAAGACACAAATAATACTACCTCTGAAAAGCAAAACACAGCATAACGGATTCTAGTTACTCTGCACAACCACTTCTCTTGCTCTTCCCTTCTAGCAGTCCTCAGCACCTTGTACTACTTGTATGCTATTGCAGGGTTTCTCAAGCAGTGGGCTATGGAAGCAGGGAAAAGCAGTTCGGTCCGTAACGGGCCGCTGCACGGATACAAACCTGATCGCTGCCTGGGCCTGTCAATAAGGAACAATGCTTGATAGCACACATCAGCCTATCACATCACAGAAATAAGCACAATTCCAACCAATCACATGGCAGTCTACTGAGAATGGATAACCTATGAAACATATGAAACGTTTTGGTAATATCATGGAAGAAATATGCACTCCCTCACAAAAAACTGGGTCAGTGAAGAAGGCGACAGCCCAACAGCCACAACATCTTTTTAAGGAGATACTGTGGGTAAACAACGTAAAAAGGTGTCTGTGTTGTGACGGTAGTTTTTGCAGTTTAAAGTCTGACATCCAACAAACTTGTTCTGGGTTCTGTAAACTCAAAAACTAATCCAAATTAAAACTGGAAACACCACCAAGTTATTTCACCACTCGAAGCATTGCCATCTAGTTGAACATACAGATGATGTATTTGCAATCACAAAGCAATTCGGGTTTCCACTTTCAATCAAAAGAAATACGGGACAAATTGTCCTCTGCAATGGTTAAAAATGGGAGACAGCATTTAATTTATCATTCCAGGACAGGTGAATGTCAAACCCATTCACTGCAATGAAGAGCAGGCAGCCAGAGAAAAAAACAGCAACAACTTACACTGTCTGCGTGGTGTTATACTCTATGACATTTTTTTTTTTTTT
>JAABNX020000042.1:16957825-16971531 GCA_015163995.2 Mormyrus lacerda | reverse complement strand
GAAATGTGTTAACAGTTTATTATACAACTTCCTGCTGCAATGCCTTTGCTATGGACATATGTTACCCTTTCAAAAACGGTTATATTGAAATTTACAGATCAAATCATATACCACAATATATACCGTCTACCGTCTATGGTTCAGATTATACCACAATATGAATTTTATGCCATATCGCACAGCCCTACTGAGAAATATTCTACAGAACAAGACTATCACTAACTATACTGACTCAGCTAACAGGAGTCATTGAGTTAGAGGATGGAAGTATTAAGGGTGATCTCTTGCTTGGAGTAACATGTAGAGCCCATCAAATAGGTCTATATCCCATTTCAGCTCCACTAAATATTTGATGGACATCAGTAGTTTACGGAAGAATTATTTATTACTGGTCAAGATCAGGTGTCCATAAATGAGAGGAGAGACTGCAAGAGCCTTCCTGCTTGTTTACTCAGCTAATCATACTCTTCTGTTTCAATGGAAAATTACCACCAAGTTTGCAGTTTTTTCCTTGCAAAACCTATAAATTATTAAAAAAAAAAAAAAAAACTTGTTCTCAATTTCTCCCAATTTACCTGATCTAAAGATACCAAAACATGAATTAAAAACTAAATATGCAGTTATAAATGTGTTGACATGCAATTTTGCAAACAATGAATTGCTAAATATATACAAATGATGAGGACACCGTAATGCTAGTTAGCATCCAGCTAGAAGCATGAAAGTAATCACCAAAGTTGTAAGGTGTAACAAGGTAGACCCGAAATAGTACTGGAGAGTACATTCATGAGTTCTGGAGCTTGTCTGCCAACATCAGCCAGTAGCCAAGTCAACAGCCAGCCTTCTGCATAATGCAAAAGAGTTTCCATACCTGGAGTGCAGTAAACATACGGTGTTGCACAATGGATGCTGTGACGGACAATCACACATTCATTCGCAATAAAATGAAAACTAATGTAGCAGAAAGGTTTGAATTGCCATTAAAGAACTGTATTTCAACTACTATCCATAACCCAGCAGCTGTGCAACCTGTGACTAATCCTAGGCTTACAGCCACACCGCTGCCTTAGAGATATTGCATCCCGCACAGCATGGGTGGTCTGAGAGACACAACACAAGGAGTGGAAAATGATACCTGTCCCTTCCTGTTGACTCCAATGATGCCAGCAGTGGCTTCATGGGGAGCCGTGACGAAAATGGTCTCGCCACTGATCCTGTTCATGTAGATACAGGTACCCGTCTCCAGGTCATACAGATGGATGTAACCGTATTTGGTGATGAGAAAGACAACATCCTGCTTGGAACTTATCTAGAGAGATGCAGGGGTGTGAAGTGGGAGAAACAATACATTACATTTATTTATTTAGCAGAAGTTTTTATGCAAAGTGATATAGAACTGGGGGAGCGAGGTCAGCCGGTCCCTGGAAGAATTGGGGTTATGTGTCTCGCTCAAGGGTGAAATCATGTGTCCTAGGAATTTGAGCTACTGAGTCTCACATTACCCCAAAAACATGGGCATTACACATTGTGAGGTCTTAAATGGGAATTTGTGATCCTTGTTCAGCACATTTTCCTCGAATGTTAATGCTCACTGGGATTCAGGATATCATCTCGCAAATCACGTCAGCAGCTAAAGCGGTTTAGAGTTTCTGTAGGAGAAACAAATATACTGATCTGTGAGATGGAGATGTAATGCCCATGAGAGACAGGCCAAGTGCAAAACAGAGAGCTCAGCATGCAACACGAAAGAGCTTTGGTTAGATATAAGGAGACCTGCAATACCTGCATGGCAACAGGGAAGTCGTTCTGGGCCTCAGGAGGGAAAAACACGTCCACGGCTTTCTTCGGAAAAGGCTGGTTCCCTGTCGGTGGCGTTCCCACTTCAATAATATGTAACTAAGCAAAAATAAAAGTACAAAACGTCTGACCGTCTAAATCTGCAGAACAATACATATACAGAAATGTTCACTATTAGTTAACTATTTTCAACAGGTATTATCATCTAGATCGCACACACACACAAAAATTCTGGTTTATCTTCCTTATTCGTGGATCATCACATATATCAAAGCTATAATATAATTGGTAACAAAAATTAAGATTATTTCCAGGGTCGTTTCCCCCAGAGGCCCACCACTGTCCCATTCCCCTCATAATCATACCTTCCCTCCAGCTTGACCGCGAACAGCAAAACAGAAGAGAGTGGACTCCTCTGCATTTCCTTCCATTTTAAACTGAGCAAAGCTAGCAGCATGGCCCTCTATTGGTTGGGAGACCTTCCTGTCCACAGAGTACAACTGCATGGCACCGACGACACGGTTTTGCTAAAAAGCAAAAGGAACTCATTAAATTCATTAAATAACAAACCAAAGGAGACAGACAGACCTGTATATACAGTAAGACTATGAGATGGAGCTGCTTTTCACCATAAGTTGTGATGAATGTTTTCAGAGTTTATCACGACTATACAAAAGACCAGCAGAATAACATTTTTGTGCTTGGTGTTTGTGTTTCATACACGGAATAATTTTATAATGTGTTAATTGATAAATCATCCATTTCAACTGAATGCATATTTGCCACACTCTAAACGGAGATCACAGCCTGTGATACCTGTGCAGATATGCCAATCAAAAGTAGCCACTTCTGCTTGGCATCGGTGCGATAGTTGATGATCTGACAGCCTGCCAGACTGGAATGCCGGTCAAAAACTTTGAGTGGTTGCGACTCGCCCTCCATGCCCCAGTGGTAGACCGCGTTGTCTGTGACTAGCGCCACTGTGTTGAGGGAGATCCACTTCCAGAAGGTGACATCTTCAGTCATGGTGTGGGCCTTCATCTTGCTTTTCATCTCGATGTTGAAGATCTGAAGGGTTTTTGCCGCTGTGAATAACATGAAAGCAAGAATTAAAAAAGACAGATTGGAAAAACAGTCATTAACTGTGACCTAACAAAGACCTTAGAGTTAAAAAGAAAAATGCATAAAACACCAGCACAGGATCATAGAAAATACCTGTCATTGGACAGGGTGGATTTTTTGCTATGGTCAATTACTATAGAGGAAATAGACCATAACATCACCATATAAACATTATACATTTATTAAGTAAGTATAAAAACCAATACAGCAATAATGATAAACATCAGTGACTTCTGTGATCTTCTCCGAGATCTTGTAGGAGAATTGGCTGTTTCAAATTATCTCATTAGAAAGAATGAATTAAAATACAATTATCCTTTACTACAAGTTTAATCTTAGGACAAATCTGGCCAATTCATAAATTATAAAGATCAGAAATTTGTGCTACCACTTCCACTACAAATGTAACTTTAATACACAATTGCAACAAATTGCAATGAAATAAACTCATCCAGAACCAGCGGGAAAACCCACACGTGGAATTACACAAAGCTCACAGATTATACCAAGAGCTTAAACCCCACACACAGGCAAAAAACATGCAATGCACAAGCTGATAAGGGTAAAACACACACCAGTCTTTTAAAAGAGAGATTCATATCAAAATAATAAAAAAACACTAATATATATTTTCAAAGTCTTGACAAAGAGATGACAATAATCACGGGTAAGTCAGTAAATTTAAACTTGGCAGGAAATCTCGGGCTTGAAGGCTGGCGGTCTGCAGATTGGCAGGCTGAATGAACGGACAGAGAGATGCATCAATGGTAGGGTAAGGCACTACTGGTTGACCACAGAGAATTAAATGAGAGCAACACACATAACGAAAGCAAGATATCCACGCACACACAGGTAGACAACTAGAAGTCAAGATAAAAACAATATTTGCTGCGATTTACAATGGGGAAAAAAAGGTTTGTTGTATGAAGCCTGGTGGCCACACATGAAGGAAGAGTGAGACAAAGAGAAAACTGACAGGACCCAAGAAATTAAGCTTATAATTATATACAAACAACATAACAAAACGTAGGCTACAAATCCCACAACAAGAGAGCTAATAATACTGGAATCACTCATTACCCACTGAGGGCAAACAGAGAAGACTACAGAAGCACTAGGATTTAGACAGCTTAGCTGGCACTCAAACAGCAGACATGCCAAAGTAGAAAAGAACAAAAAAGGTGCAAAATAAAAACAGTGTATTATATATATTTTTTCCTTGAGAAATACCTGTATACCATTCAGAACAGCAGTAAATATGATCACAACTGTTTTGCTTTATGGCTGAATAAGAACAGAACACAGGACTAAATATATGATAAGTTAAAGCATACAGGTGAATTTAAACTGCTTTCACAATCCTGAATGCCTTCAGTCGCCACCTGCATCATGACACATGACTGGCTTCTTTTATCTAATGAAAATTGACACCTTGTTTCAATTGCTAAATTATTCACACAATATCAGTAAAATAAAAGGGAAGGGCAACAGAAACACCAAAACTGACAAAAACAAAACCAGCTTAAACTTCCATTCCTATTGTTCCATTCCTGAAAACTATGCCAAATCACTTTGTTCAGGTACCAATGTTATTTCCTGCTGAGTTACCATATTTATATGGCCCTAAACTCTGATACAGTGGCAAAAACTGCAATGAGCTAGAGCAAGTAAAGATACATTACAGTTGGTGGGAATGTGTATGTGATATATCATGTGCTAACAGAGGAGAATGATAGTTTGGGCCACACATGGTGACATCAAATACCCAAGCAGGAAATCCAGCTATATTCTAATTTTTCAACTATTTAATAAAAAACATTTGATTACAACTAAATCTTTACACGTACCTTGCAGTAAATAAACAAACCAGTATTTAATCTGAAAACAACCATTAGAGATTACCCAGAATACTAGTCTGTGTGTTTGTGCTGTTGGGGCTACTGTTTGTGAAAACAATAGAATGGCCTCACATGAATTGAGTCATGCACTGAAGTGCCAAGAACATGATAGAACATGATCACACTGGTTCAAGAGGAAATAGGTTATCGAAACAGCTAACATTCATGCAATCAAGATTTTCATGGCCGCTGGAGGAATATATTTACCTACTCTAACATGATTTAACATAGGCAGCCATCTATTAGCTGCCTTCTAATTAAATTAGCCTTCGTAGAGCCCTTGATAGAATCATGCACAAAAAACCCAAATATATTTCTTTAACTATAATTAAAATAGTACATTAACTTAATTAGAAAAAACTTTAGTTTCAAAATCAATAAAGGTAAAACACATGTTTAAACAGTTATTCCATTAATTTTTTCAAAGATTTCTAAACACAACATACACACACATTCATTCAATCGAGGCTTATCAGACACCACAAAGCAGCAAGAAAAAGTCTGAATAGATGGAAAAAATGCCAGGACTATGATGGACAATCCTGGTTTGCATAATATTAATATCCAAAGATGGCACTAAATATATCTGTAGCGATAAAAGTAATTTTATTAACTCTTCATGTTAGGTATCACAGTCAAAATAAAAAAACATCAGGGATTTGCAAACTGGAATTTTGCAAGGATTTGGAAACCTTTTATCACACACACACACACACGCGCACACACACCCACACCCACCCACACACACCCACACCCACACCCACACACACACCTGTACTCCTATCTTTGTGGGGACCGTCCATTCATTTTCATGGGCAAAACCTTAATCCCAACAATAAAACCTTAACCCCTACCCAATCCTAATCTTAATCATAAATAACCAAACAAAATACAAGTCTTCTGGCGTTATTAGTTTTTTTGATTGCAGTCCCAGATTTTTATAAAATTGAAATTTCCCTTGTGGAGACTGAAAAATGGTCCCTAAAACATCAAAATAACAGGTTTTTATCACATTGTGAGGATATTTTGTCTCCACAATTTAATGAATATCTGACCCACATGCGCGCACACACGCACACACACACACACACATTATCCAAAAAGTGTTCTCCAAGACCATTCAGGACAAGATTGCAACTTCCACAATTTGTGAAAAGTAAATGTTAACTCACCGTCTGCATACATAAGAAAGCCATAAAAAAAAAAACAAACAAAAAAGAAATAAATTGTCATGGTACAATTTTAAAACATATATTCATAATATTCCTAATATTCAAAAATCACAAGAATGTGATAGCCCAACAAACAACAACCAATATAAAAAATTAGGATAAATATTAATTACATGAAATAAAATGCTGTGTAATAATTTAACAAATGCTGATGCATCCATCTTTAGTATGACTGTCATCTACTGAAGCTTGTATTATTTTGGAAACTTGAAAATGAAAAGAAAAGAAAAAAAAAATCACAAAACCAACTGCACAAAACTGATGAGATCAGGGGTTACATAAGGAGAAGACTGTAACTCTCCTTTTCTTCTGTGATGCCTCTCCTACCTTTGAGGGCGATGACTTTGCTGGCGGGGTTCATAATGGCGCTATCTGCAGAGATTGGTCTGCGAATAGGGTTGTTTGGGTCGTTCATGTCAATAATCACCACCTGTGCTTGCTCGCCAACCTTCTCCCGGATGCAGATGAACTTGTCTGACTCCATGGTCAGAGTGCTGAATCCAATGTTGGCTGGATTTATACCCAGATTTTGGAGCTGCAAGGAAAATAATAAATATTGTAACATAAGAAATGGAAAAGCCCAAATTTGAAGAGCTGATAAGTGACTGGAAAACTGCTTCCTAAAACAATTTCAGCAATGTCATAAACAACAACATAACCGCTGAAACCCAGCACACAAAAGTAGGTGCTACTGTAAAGCTCCACTGAATCCTGAAGGTAACACAAAAAGGTTGATCAGTTAGAGAAGAAACATTCAAAGGCAAATTAAAGAATCATAACCAACAGCATGCAACCACTCACACAGAGGTAATGTTAACATTATACTGACCTGGGGGAAATCTGGGCACACATTCCACCAAGAATCAAACAATTTCAATGCAAGTGTGACCTCAAGTAAATGAACTCTAAATATACTGGAATTTACTTAAAAGAACTTACGTAAAACCTACACTGCCTTTTCCTTTCCTATATATTCATGCAAATCCTTACTATTGTAATATTAAAACACACTTGCCCCTAATATCCTATTTAAAATGTTTCAGAAACAAGACACATAGCCATATAATGCATGAAATTAAAATACAGTGAATAATAAAACTCCAGTAGACCATCGTGCAAATGTATCACAAACATGCTTATCATGCTGCATACTGTACCACTGCCAACACACCCTTACTGTATATTGTATAGTCTACTTTTTACAATTTTGCATTTTTAGGAATGCATTAATAATAGTGATAAAGTACTATTACTGTGCATTAAACATGTGTGGTGTCTAAATTGAAAGTGCCATGTAGCTAAACTGCCTGTCAGAAATTGTAAGGCAGGGAACCCAGAGGAACCGCAATAAAAACATAGAGTCACAGAGACAGGGGGAGTATCCGAAGCTGAAACCAACAACAATTAGGACAAACTGCTAGCATCTTCCAAGCTGAAAGTTTATGAAAATAATGTGCCAATGGGAAAAACTTTGAACAAATATATTCCGGAGCTTCAGGTATAACATGCATCATGTATAACAATGTTCTGCCTAATAGCTAAAAAGACAAATTACTTTATTTGTTGTTAGCCATGAGCATGAATGGTTAAGTAATTAAGTAAACACATATGCAATTTATCTGATACTTTTATCCAACAAAAGTTTACTCATGCCCCTGAAGACTTACAAGTTGCTTCCCCCATAATGACAACTTCTTTAAGGTATACCTTTCTGAGACTTTTATATGAGGTTCTTTATATTTTCATGTCTGTCACACACTATATTTACAATGTGAAATATTTAACTATGCATCGCTGCTTAGCATAGCAAATATATTTTTTTAAAAAAAAAGCTTGGATGACATCTATGATGAAGAAGTCAGACTAATACATGCATTATTAATAAGTAGCTTTCAATGACCCAGAAAAAGTAATTAGGAACACCTGTCCATCAGCTGTGACCTATGGTCCTAGAGGACTACAGGAATCACATTAGATCGCATTCAACTTTATGGTTACTGGGCTGAGCACATTGTATATTTCATTGACTCTGTCAATCTTACAACCCCCACAAGCATTGCTTAGGCTTACTCATATTTGTTTACAATTCTAGGTATATTTACCTGCTTTTATACATCCCAGCCACAACAAGATATGCTCAAATAATGTACTTCAATAAATGACAGTAACGGTACTGTTTCTTCCATCCATCCATCCATCTTCTTTACCTGCTTGTCCTATGCAAGGTCGCAGGGGCTCCAGAGCCTAGTCCAGAGCCTAGTCCAGAGCTACCAACGCAAGGCAGGGAATAACCCAGGATGGGGTATCAACCCATCAATGGCACGCACACAAAGACAAAGTTCCATTAACACACACATTCATTCCTATAGATAACATAGCAACTTTATAAATTGTACTTTTCTTTGTATTACGTATTCCCTTTTGAGCACATTCCAAGGGGCAACTGCGCAGAGTGTATGGCTGTACATGCGACAAAACTTTGCATGGTTAAGTAAACCTACGATTCTACATTAGAAATGGTCATACGATGCTAACGTTTTACGTGTTAGAAATTATACTTTTATTCACTGATTCCATGCGTGTACTATGTGAGAGTAATAACAACGCTATACACTCTCGAATTTCGTCAAGAATATACGCCAGCAAGAATAACTTTCCGGGGTAATAATTAAACATCGCCCATCAAACAGCGTTTGGGTTTCGTATTAATAAACTACAAGGATACGGTAGGCGACAGACACAGACAAAATCTAATGCAATCAAGCCGGATTTCTAAAAATAACCACACTTAAGCCTTAAGCGCAGCATTATAAAAATATAATAAAGCGGCCTTGCTGACGGTGACTTTGACAGCGAAATCATCTCCCCCCCTTCGCCAGCTAAGCATTCGCTTATCTTCGTATTTACCTGAGACCTCGCATTACGTTCAATTAAAGTAGCATTTAAAAGATTAAATATTTTATTAGTACCTCACTAATTCAAAATCCACAATCCTATCTATTTAAAATAAATTATTTATTGAATAACTAGTTAAGCCTAAAATAAAAAAAAAAGTAAAATCCAGTTCCCATCTTTTAGCCTCTAACACATGAGACATGACACCAACATATAACACTGGAAATGATAGTTTACAGTTCATCAGACGATATGTTCCAGCATCATAGCAACGGTGATGCTGGGCGAGCGACCCGAGTTGCCAGCTAACCTGCCGGCTGCATTGAAACAAATAAGGCCGGGAGGGAGGTCATTCATTTACAGCAATGAACCAGCTTCCGCGTACCGATGGGATTTCTACCAAAAACCCTGCCCAGTATGTCCATTTTCTTCCCCATGATACCTGCAGGTGCTCCTGGAATCGGATAGGCAGGATCTGAGCCATGATGGTTCCTCTCTCCTCCTTGTCCCAGTTCTCCTAGATAACCGCTACTGCTTCGTTTTTCGTCAGATGGGATCCAAGAAGCTAAAGAAACAAGAGAGTCTGAAGAATGGAAGATGGGGGTTCAAATCTGGTTAAGGTGGCGGAAAAAATATCTTGCTGACTGGGGCGCTTAACTCCCCGCAGGTTGATGTTTCCCCTGAATGAAGATCAGCGGCCCCACCACTGAACTCCCAAAGCCCGCAATGGCGGCGGAGACACCGTAGAAGGGTACAATGCGGAAAGAGCTCCGGCCCTCCGAGGAGGCGGAGGGATACGGCTCCCTCAACGGCGCCTGCACCAAGTCAGAGGACGCATATAGGTGCATTTTGTAATGCCCTTCTGTCACGACCACAAGATTTTGCATGATGTTTGAAAATATTTTAAATTCGAATAATAATGAATTAATCTGCAACAACGTATACTGACCCCAAGGGTGGCTGAAGCTTTAGCCATTCCTATACAGAGAAACATTCCTTTTTGATAAATTTTATTGCGGTTTATAATTTAGTATAACTTTTAGGCTGGATGTAACCCTAATTTGAAGTTCGGCTGGTGTGTCGCCATACGGGACACGATATTCCTGGAACTACTTCTTTGCTATTCGTTGTGGTACATTGACGTCAGTGCTTGTTTGACAGTTTGAGGCATGATGCTGGACTTACCGTGGAGACGCTGCTTAGAGCATCGCACTGTTACCGGGACCTGATTGAAGACACCTTCAAATTTTATAAGCGTTTGTAATCAGAAGTTAAATGTTAATAACCATATATACATTGTTTGCCTCCTGGTATTATAACAAATTTCATGTTTTTTGTGAACATACTCCTTCATCACCCTTTACAAACAAGTTTCTTTCTCAATTTACACACTTAAACCTACTTCATCTACGCTTGTCCCCGTGCGCTTACGGTCCGCGCACGATTGTGCGCGCGGAATCTTGTACGAAAAAAAAATCCTGACATTATACAACAGGATTCTCTAGTTGCCAGTCTTCAACACAGTTTGCAGATTTCCCTGCTGAAACACACCTACCAAACCCGACAATTAGCTGATGAATTGAATAAGGTAGCCTATATTTACACCCCCCTACCCTGTGCACAACGAAAAGTGAAGTAGGAATTGACTTTTACTTCTCTTTTCCATGTGCACGTCAGTCTGTGCACAGGGTAAATTTTGAATTGTGTGTAACCCAGATTTTTACATCCAGCTGGCCTTCCAAGACCAGAATCGGGGAACCCTGACATAAAAGCACTTAAAGTTACATAAGTAAAAACAATAACATAAAAAGATACTGCATAAAGTGAAACTGGATCATTATTGCTACATTAATATATTACTGCAAGTAATATTCATGAATGAAAGTGTACAGTTCTGGGAAAGAAGCTGTTCTTCAGTATGTTTGATAGCTTTGAATCTCTTCCCTGATAGCAAGGAGACAAAGAGACTGTGCCTTGGGTGGGCTGGGTCCTTTTTGATGTTGTTAGCCTTCTTGCACAGGTGGCTACCATGCACAATTTCAATTTCTAAAGCTCAGTTCTTATGATTTTCTGAAGAGTTCTTGCCACCTGGGCCAAGTCCTTTCTGTCTTCAGAGGTGCAGCTGGCGCACCACACTGTGGAAGAGGATGCTCTCTATGGTGCTGCAATAAAACCCCCCAGGAGCTTTGGGGGATGTCCAGTTTGTTTGAGTTTCCTAAGAAGAGCCTCTATTGAGCTTCCTTTACAAGGTCGGAGTTTTAAAGGACCACAAAAAGTCATCTGTTATGTGAACTCCCAAGAATCCCCAGGTTGTCTGTTATGTGTTCACTCTCTCCACCTCTTCAGCATTTATATGGGGAGAGGAACGGGAGGACATCCAAAATGATCTCCTTGGTTTTAGTGGTGTTTAGGACCAGATGTTGGACCTCCTCCCTGTACCACATGCAAGAGTCCCATTATAGTAGTGTCATCAGTGAACTTCACTACAGTGTTAGATGAGTGTGTGGGGGTGCAATCATGGGTGTATTGCAACAAACACAGATACAATAGGTATAGTTAAATGGGTAGATTTGATGCCATCTTTTAAGTGTTTGCAACTTGCTACTAGGCTTGGGTGGTATTGAGGTATTACAGCATATCTCAGAATTTTGAAATACACCCTCTACCCTGTGCTCAACCAAAAGTGAAGTAGGAATTGACTTTTACTTCACTTTTCCATGTGCACTTTAGTCTGTGCACAGGGTGAATTTTGAATTGTGTATAACCAGGTTTTTACATTCAGCTGACATTATGAGCCTCAGTGCATGTAGACTGCACATATGCAAGGAAATTATGTTTCCAGTAGGTGGCAGCACTGACTTTCACAGAGTAGTGGTCAACCAACAGAAAGTAGAGTAAGAATAATTGTAGTAGTAGAAGTTAGCAATTCATTCCATCGGTTAATTTTAGTGCAAGGTGAAGTGTGTGTTTATAAATACATAACACTTTATTGTATCTTATATACAGCTAACATTCAGCTTTCTTTTAATTAATGACTTTTTCGATTCCAATATACAGTACTTGTTGTGTAGAATCTAAATTACAGGTGTGCACACCTATATATAATAGGTACAAAAAGGCCTGTAAGTTTCTCACACACAGTATCATCATGGCATATTTATATATGTGCAGCCAAATACTAAGGGAGCAAGTATTTAGAGATCACAATGATTAGTTTCCCAAATGATTTGTGGCTTATCAGTCATTTGATAACAGCAAGAGCAATTCTGAAGTGTGATGATTTGACCCTGGTCCTTGAACCATCATGCTGTTCCTGTACATCCTGTACTGACAGCACTTGTACTTTTAGCAACAAGAACATACCAACGAGAACTGGCTGACCGATCAGGGATTTCCCAGCCATTTACTCCCCCAATAAGCAGACCTTTGTATTTAAATAATTTAAGCTGTGCCCCCCAGTCTGAAACTCTCTATGCGCCATTGATCCCAGCCCATTATTCTGTAAGTTATGGCTGGTATTAACTGTCAAGATAGAATGTGAAGCTTCCTTAGTGAAAATGTACAGGCAAACATCACAATGCAATTTGCAGCAATGTCTGGCTTTCCTAATATCAGTGTTATTGACTGCATACACATTGCAATAAAAGCTCCACCAGTGGTGGTGCTTTTGTGAACAGAAAGCAGTTTCATTCCATCAATGTGCAACTCATCTGTGACCTCAATACTAAAACTACAATGTAGGACATTTTTATATACAAGAGGTGTGAGAGGTATGCCTTTTTGTACATATACTATATGTACATACATACCAGTATTGGGTCACACCTCTCACTCATTGAATTCAGGTGTTTCATTCAGACCCATTGCCACAGGTATATAAAATCAAGCACCTGGCCATGTAGTCAGGTTTACAAATATTTGTGAAAGAAGTTATTTGTGAAAAGATCTCAGTTCATTCGTGTGGTACTGTTATAGGATGCCACCTTTGCAATAAGTCAGTTTGTGAAATATCTTCTTTGTTAGATATTTCATGGTCAACTGTAAGTGGTATTATTGCAACATGGAAGTGTTTAGGAACAGAAACTCAGCCACAAAGTAGCAGACCATGTATAGTAACAGAGTGCTGAGGCATATAGTGCATAGAGGTTCCAACACTTTGTTAACTCAATAACTGCAGAGTTCCAAACTTCCTCTTGCATTAACCCCAGCACAAAAACCGTGCGCTGGGAGCTTTGTGGAATAGCTTCCATGGCTGAGCAGCTGCATGTAAGCCTTAAATCACCAAGTGCAATACCAAGTGTCGAATGGAGTGGTGTAAAGCGCTGAACCCAGGAGCACTGGAAACATGTTCTGTGTCGTGACAAATCACACTTCTCTAACAGTCTCATGGACGAGTCTGGGTTTGGCAGATTCCAAAAAAAGTGTTATCTGCCCGTTAGCATTGTGCCAACGGTAAAGTTTGGTGGAGGAGGGATAATGGTATGGGGTTGTTTTTCAGGGGTTGGGCTAGGTCCCTTAGTTACAATGAATGGAACACTTAATGCATCAGCATACCGAGACATTTTAGACAATTCTACGAGTATGATTACAACTTTGGTTGGGTGAGTTTGGGTGAGAACTTGACTGGCCTTCACAGATCCCTGACCTCACCCCCATCAAATACCTTTTGGATGAGAAAATGGTACATTACCTGGACTCAAATAACATTTTGAGGGATAGCCAGCATGGATTTAGGAGAGGTAGATCCTGTTTGACAAATCTG
>JAABNX020000042.1:16870651-16887709 GCA_015163995.2 Mormyrus lacerda | reverse complement strand
TGTCAATATGGGGTGCTGTGTGTACATTAATGAGGAAAAAAATAATTTTAAATGATTTTAGCAAATGGCTGCAATATAACAAAGATTGAAAAATTGAAGGGGGTCTGAATACTTTTCGTACCCACTGTATAATATGTTAAGACATGAAAATGTGAATGCATCTATCATTCTGAGAGGAGCCACAGACTCGTGCTCACACACGGCTCGCGAGCTGCAGGTTTCCGACCCCTGACCGAAGAGTATGGACAGTGCAGTGAAGGTTATACAGAACAGGAGTGATATGGGCAGAGTGTTTAGTGTGAGTAAGAGCCCCAGTGGCAGATTTTGGACATACTTGTCATGCTGGCAAGAAGGAAAAACAACCCAGATGCAGACTGCATTGCCTCGCAGGGGACTTTATTAGCAGGAACAAAAGCAGGGACAAGCATCAATGACTGAACTGGGGAAGTTAGGATGGGGAGCACTTAAATACAGAATCTACAAAGGTACAAACAAGGCAGAGCCAGTAGTGACTGTCAAGAGGACAGGAATGAGAGGTAGGACTAAATGGGGACCATGTGTGGCTTTTTAAGCCACGCCAGGGAGGAAAACAGGAGGATGAATAAGACATGATAATACTGAAGTCTGGAAATAGCTTTTGAGAGGTAGACCTAGATCATGACAGTACTCAATATGTGAAGTCATAAAGGCATGAGTCAAAGTTTCGGCAATCCTTGAGTTAAGTAGTGGGAAAACACAAGCTATATTACATAACTGAAATACAGACTTGTGTAGAGAATCAATATGATTATCATAATTTACAAAAGGTTTTGAACAGATGTAGATGGCTTTATCAGAGTTCCCTCAATGCTAATACATAATTTGGAAAGAGAAATAACTAAAGATTTGGGACCAATAAGGAGTACTTCAGTTTTGTTAGAATTGAATTTAAAGATATTGCAGCTCAGCCACTGCTTCACCTCAGACATGTAAGCTGTTAGCGAGGAACGTGGAAAAGCTGTACTGCAATTTGTACTGATATAAATCTGTATATCATCTAAATTATACTATTACCCTATTGGCTAACCAATAAACTAGTGTTATACAAGCCTTTTTTGTTACATGCATATTATTACACAGTGGAAACCGCTTGATCACGTCTGTCTGGATGAAAATGATCGCTATAAGTGGGTGATCATTATAAGAAATTTTGTTTTCTTTATTTCTCAGGCAGATTACCATCTAATTGACATTTGTATATTTATTACATGAATATAAGGTAATAGAACGGACAGCATCGCTATTGCTAATCACCAATCAGAGAGCACAGGCCACCTATATCACCCTCTGGAAACATTCGTAAAATGTATTTAAAAATCTGTTCACTTCTAGCAGCTTGGCAAGCTAGTCAAGTTAAAAAAAAAATTTAAAAATTTTTCCATATGTTGTCATGTATAGAAGAAAAATAAAATGAACTCTGTAAGCAGACTACTTGATATTATTTAAACAGTATTTGAACAGGAATGATTCTGTTCCAAGCTTTTTGATCCATATAAAAGTTTGATCCCTATAACTGTGATCACTACAGTATAAGCGGTCGATCACTATAACTGGGATCACTATAAGCAGTCAATCCCTATAACCGGGATCACTATAAGCGGGATTCACTGTACTCATAAAGAGATAGAAAAAGTGGGATAGCTTTATCTTTTGTATATTTTTCCTCTTATTCTGTCCACTTTTTTCTAACCTGGTGACCTGATGGCTTACACCAGGGGTGGCTAATTTTATCCAGAAAGGGCTGTTATGTGCGCAGGTTGAAGAGTTCTCATACCTGGGTTTGAACATGTGACCTTAAGGTCATCTCAAAAACCCGCATACACACTGGCTCTTTGTAGAAAAGACTGGACACCCCTGGCTTCGACCTTTTCTTACTCATTTGTGTTATTTTGGCACTTGAGCATCAATATATTACCCATCCTCCAAACTGACAGTCGAAACTAAACAAATTCACCTTGGAGGTCTGCAGACTGAGCTCTGAAATTAAAACCAGGTCGCCTTGAGGTTAATATGATACCCTATATCAAGCAATACAATTCGTTCTGCTTGTAACAAGTGTTGTGTTGGATATGATTTCCAACAGGTGCATGCACTCACTGATTTTGTTTTTTTTCCAGGAATGCAATGACTGCTTCTCTCCGATAGAGATAAGGCTGAAATTTCAGTTGGTCAATGAATCTGGCAATATTCCATCACGCATTTTGGATGTATTCAGCCCCATGGAATCAACCACACAGGTATTATAGGGGAAGTGAGTTCCTTTTAAAAATGCCCAGTCCTTCATTAGATTAATGCACACACAGAAACTGTCAGGCTCTCAAGGCATTCAGGCCAGTTGCTTCCACAGGTCATATGGTCCTGGCCAGGGGCTCTGAGTCTCCTAATGTTAATAGAAGCACTTAAGCAACTGAGAGTGTTGCGATGCTGTGGTGCAGTGGTTAGCAATGGTACCTCACACCTCCGTGAGCAGCGTTTGAAGTTCTCCCATGGCTCCGTTTGTGGAGTTTGCATGCTCTCCCCATGCTGTTACAGGGTTCCCTCTAAGTTCACAGGTTTCCACGAACTGTCCAGAAACATGCTGAGGTGAATTGGAGTTATTAAATTGCTTGTTGGTATGCATGTGTGAATGTGCCCTGTGATAGTTTGGCACCCCATCCTGGGTTATTCCCTGCTTTGCACCCGCAGCATCTAGGATAGGCTTGGGACACCCCTCTTCCCATCCGCAACCCTGAATAAGACAAGCAGGTCCAGAAAATGGGTGGGCTTTAACAATGGTGAAGGCCATTTCAATGAGAGCTACAGCCCAATATTTAAAATCACTAGTTTGGTAATGCCTTGGATTAAAAATTAAAAGAATTTACAATATTCTTTTGTGGGAATGTTATTTGCACTGATGCAAAGCTTAGTGATTGTAAACACTTCAGGATAAACATTCCATATCACCTCCCATATTCCTAACTTGACATTCCATTGTAGTAGTAAGTACAGTTTCCTGCATTGCATAGTTTCAATTTTAAAAAAACTTAAACGAAGCAGAATGAGCACACCAACAAACTGCATTTCTGTTTGTGTTAAACCCATGCTCTAATTAAAAGAATGCAAACCATCAAAATTCGGACCTGTTCTTTATTATTTTTACTGGATTTAAGTCTGTGTTGACCCTGTGTTATGAACCTATGTACTTGCTGATTGCTTTCCACAGATTCCATTTGAGGTCAACTGTCTTAACAAAGATGTATGTGTGCCAAAAATATCGATATCAAACTCAAAATTGAGGTGAGTCACATATGGTTTATCCCATGCCTCTCATTATCATTTAGTTCCCTGCTTGTGTTGCCTATGTTCTGCTCTGAATCACAAATGTAGACTTAGACATTGCCATAAAGTAGCTAGAATCATCTTACTTTTTAGTATACATGGAAATGCACTTGCATCGGGAGGGCATGCTCATATTGGCTGCTTGTTGCTGTGTTATGTATATAAATGTTATTTATAAAAACATTTAAATATTTGTGTTTTTTGTTACAGTACAGACATTATTGTAATTGGAGCTACAAAGAATTTGAACTTAGATTTCAATTTAACAAATGAGGGTGAACAATCATTCCTTACCAACCTGCTCTTGACATATCCAGACGTTCTTATGTTCAGCAAAATCTCAAAGGTAAATCAGCTGTCTTTTAACTAACGGTTTATGCATAAGTTGGGCGGTTGCCTCCATTGAGTGTTTAAAAGTATATAATGCACAGTTTTTAATGCATTAACCTGTTATACCACATGTACTATGTATTTGTTTTGCACATTTTTACACACTTGAAGGGCCTATTTTCATGTTTAGTAATCAAAAATGTGTTTATTTGTAGAACTATTATTTAGGCTTGGCGGGACCTACTCGGGGAATTTTATCACCAAGATATTAAAATACCAGAATACCATTGCTTTTTAAAATAAAGTTGAATTACTGTATACCATAATGTAATGTGTGGAAAGCGTAAAAAAATTAGATACCAATCAAGCTTACTACTAATAAACCTTTTGCTTGTATACAACCCAAGCAACAATCTTTAATTCGAAAAGTCAATTTCCAGTTTGAAATTGTCTGTTGTTGCACCCAAAGTTTTTGATTGCATTCATATACACACACACACACACACACTTACACATGCACGTGCATGCTTTGTTGTTGTTGTTTTTTTTTTTATTTGGACATGAATGGACATCACGTCATTAAAACATTTTGGTATTTCATCACTGACCATCACTGACCTCAGCCTGAAGCACTGTTGTTTAAATGATCTTTAGTAATTTCTTTGCTATGACAGTTTCTGATAAGTAATGTTAGTTACATGAAAGGATTATAATCACGCATTGATTTACTACTGGGATTCCCCTGGCTGGCCCTATGTTTGCAGTTATAGAAAATTAATCAACACTCTTCAAATTAGAGAATTCGACAGAGCTGTGCTATAAATTGAATTACTCATATTCCCCAGATGGGCAAAAATGATTCTGGGACCAGTCCACTGCTGTCACCACTGCTGCAGGCACAGGCAGAGGGGCTGGTTAATCAATTTCAGCTGCTTTGGTGTTAATGATGTTAACAACAGGTGCACTAGAGGGGCAACAATGAGACAACCCCGAAAAAATTAATGGTAACATCAGTGTCACTATTGGTAGCATGAGGTGATACCTGGACCCTACAATGGAGGCACAGGTGGTCCAACTCCTCCAGTAGGTGCATCAATACTGTATGTGCTATTGCCAGAAGGTTTGCTGTGTCTCCCAGCACAGTCTCAAGGGCATGAAGGACATTCCAGGAGACAGGCAGCTACTGTAGGACAGTTGGACAGGGCCGCACAAGATGCTTCAAACTATAAAATGACCTTCAGCAAGCCACTGGTGTGAATGTCTCTGACCAAACAATTAGGAACAGACTTCATGATGGTGACCTGAGGGCCCAATGTCCTCTATTGGGCCCTGTGCTCACTGTACAGCACTTTGGAGCTCAATTGGCATTTACCATAGAATCCACCACTGCCACTCTGTGCTTTTCACAGATGAGAGCTGGTTCACCCTGAGCACATGTGACAGACGTGAAAGGGTCTGGAGAAGCCATGAAGAATGTTATGCTGCTGAAACATTGTTCAGCATAACCGGTTTGGGGGTGGGCCAGTGATGGTCTGGTTCAGCATGACTGGTTGTCATAGACCAGGGGTAGGCAATCTTATGCGCAAAGTGCTGGTGTGTATGCAAGCTTTTGGGATAACCAGTAGGTCAGCTGTTCAAACCCAGGTGTTCAGCCAATCAGTCCTTTTATTAGTAATCTAATTGAGGAGTTGCTGTGAAAACCCACATGCACACCGGCCCTTTGCGGATAAGATTGCCCAACCCTGTCACAGACAAATAAATGCATAAATTGAATAATTGCAGTATAAACAAGCAATAAACACTCTCATGCTAGATTAAAAAGTCAAGGAGAAAAAATGAGTTTTTAAAGGGGGCCTATTATGCTAATTTTCACCATTTTATTCTGGGATCTACTAAAATAGATTTACAACCTTCAATGTTCCAAAAACACATTATTTTTCTCATACTGTACATTTCTATTCTGTAAGAAATGCTTGGTTAGACCTTTAAGCCCCACCCCCAATGAGTTCAGTGTGCTCTAATTGGTCAGCTTGCCTTACACATTCTTCCCTTGTTTTGCAGACAGATCTATGTGAAGTAAGCCCAGTAAGGATTGTGTTACAGTAAATGTGAATTTATCGTGATTAGAGAAGAGTGGTTTCTGTTGTGAGAGTTGCTCCCTTTGTTGTGTACTTTGGGCCTTAGGACTTTGGAAACCATTAACAAGCATGCTTGTTAACAAGCTATACAACACACTAAAGTTAAGGGAAAAACAGGAAAAGCATAATAGGCCCCTTTAATATGGACTTAATAGTAACCATCAGCATGTGTTCAGAGGACCTAAGCAGTCTGGAGAAAAAAGACGGGGCTAAACCATCCAGAGACATATAAACAAACAATAACATTTTATAAATCAATCCTGTAGCCAAAAGGAAGTCACTCTGTATATGGGTAGTCTTACTGTAAAGTGGCACCAGTTCATTTATTTGAGAAATTTGAGGGCACTATCAAAAATCATACCAACGTTTTAGCAAAAGGTTTACAATCGGTTGTCTGAAGGCCAAACTGAAGGCCCACACACCACAATCTGTTTTTTGTCATTTACATTAAGACAATTTTGTGACATTTTAGAAAAACTCTTTTCCTTTTTTCAGTGGCAGATATATATATGTATGTCACCTGCCTTGCAATGGAAATATTACATATCTTGAAGATAGATCATAAGGGGAGCATGAGCAGGTAAAATAGAGTAGGTCCAAGGATCAATCCTTGGGGCATCCCTTTAAGTAGGAGGAGCACAATCATGAGGGCCACCTGACTTTATTAACATTTTATTTAGATTCTTCTATCATTTCCAAGCCATGTAAAAGTTGTTTTTATTATTTACAGAATGATGGGTCTATAGTCTGTATAAATGAAGAGTCCCAGTTTCAATTGAAGTGCAGAATTTCATATCCAGTGCTGAAAGAATCTGCTAAGGTAACAGCATATATCTCTTTTATATTGTCTGCTCTTTTTTCTTATTGTATAATAAAAGACTATATCATTAATAATAATTATTAATATTTTATCTTTTTTTTTGCTCTGCAGGCAATTTTCTCCATCTCTTGGCAGCCTGTTAAAGAAATCTCAATGAAGACTGTCAGTATCAGCTCTGCATTAACATGGTTAGAAATCTCCTCTCTCCCTGAAAATATCTTTGTTAAGAAAAATATTAAGTCATAATATGCGGTCAATATGACAGCAGTCTTAATGTTCAGTATTTAACTCACTGGCTTATTCAACATCTACTCCCTAAGTGAGAATAATGGCACTCAGGTTCTGGATAGAAAGAACTACACATTAAGAATAAAGAAGGCCTTGAAAGTTCAGTTAACTGGGTGAGTATGATTTTTCCTAGTAAAAAAATAATTTGTAAAAACCCATTTTAAGCGCTTTGTGTAATCTGTGTGCAGTGTACATTGTGGTGATTTCTCTGTTCTAGAAAGGTTGACCGATCAGTACTGAACATTGCTGAAGACAGAAGAGATAAGGAACCATTCAAATTTACTTTTGAGGTACTGTATACTTCTTATATGTCAAGTATGTCTGTCTGTGTATCTATCTAAAACATAGTCTTTTGTATATAACAGCATAGAAATATGTTGTGGTTCCTGAGAAAAGTTCTTGAGGCATGAAAATTTCCTAAGAGACTCTGAAATCTCTGTTACATTATGAGATTCTGAAATCTTAAAGTCTGAAATCTTTTCAGTTTCAGTTCTCCTGTAGGTTTATAGTACTAGGGGTTAGGGCTCTATGTCAGTGGTAGAGTAAACATATCAATGATGAGCTGTTGAGCCCTGGGATGCTTAGCAGATAACAATGTCTGACCACATGATGTCTGCTAAATAAAAAAAATGTAACTGATGTAAGCAGGACTGTGGATATAGGACAAATCTGTATGGCACAATATGTATCAATACATATCCCTCTGATGTTACAGATCATGGGAGAGAACAAGTACAATGCTTTAATCACAGTAAACATTAACATAACGCTCACACCGCGTGAGCTGAAAATCAAGATGTCTAAGTCAAAGGTAGGCCTACTATAAGCAAAATCTTAAAGGATGCCATGTAAATTCTAATTGCCTGTGAAATCCCACTGCCATTTAATTTTGTTGCTCCCAGGATGTCTTTCAGAAAAACTGTACTTTGAAAAATGTAAGTACCACATCCTCCAAATCTTGTATTGTTTTACAAATATTCTGTATTCCACCATAAAAAAAATCTCTCCACATATCCTGAGAACTGTGGTAATAACAGTGTGTTACATTTACTTAAGGACACTTTCATCCAGTGCATGGTCAGCATGCTGCCAAAAGAAATTGTGGTTGAGGGCGATGTCCAGATTGATGAGAATCAGGTAGGGTGGATTGGTATGAATGGTGCTTAAAGTCCAGTGTTCTAAAAAAAATTAAAATGAGAGTTATCTAGTAATTTATTGCCGAATGAGATTACTCATTGTTGAGATTACTTATTATAAACTTTTACATCAATGTGTTTTCTCATGGCAGAAGTCTAACATAACAGCCACAGCATCACTAAGCTTTGATCAGGAGGTGTATGAAGCAGAAGAAACGTATGAACCGGTAAAGTATGCAATACTGTTTACCAGGGTTCACCAATTACTTTTCCCCTAAGGCCAGATTTCATTGACAACAAAAAGCCAAGGGCCACTGCTCCTAATAAAAGTCTCTGGAGTGGGGGGTGCTGACAATTAAATTTGTCAACTGTGGGGGACCCTGCTATATATACCATCATACCATATAGACCTTTAAGGTTGTGAAAAGTATTGACTGCTCAGAGATTTGTGTGTCAATCAGGTTTCTCAGACTATGACTATTAATAAGCTGAAGGTGGTGAGTTCAACCTCTGCCATAGTAGGAGGTTCCATGGGAGGCTTTATTCTTCTGCTCATCATCATCATCATCTTGTTCAAGGTACAATTTTCCTTCCTTCCTTCCTTCCTTCCTTCCTTCCTTCCATCCTATTCCCACATTATACAATAATGCAACAACTTCAATAATGAATATCTCTCATCTGTTGTGCTTTTCAGTGTGGCTTTTTCCGAAGACGATACCAAGAGAGTCGGAAGGCCCAAACTGAATCTCATAATATCCAATCTTTGGATGACAACTAAGGACATAACTAAGGAAAAATGTGCTTTTCATTTAAGTAAACTTAAAATACTAAATAGTAAACCACAAAAATTCGCCAGAGATAGCAACTGTGGTTGAAGTAGCTCCCCATTGCTTCTGTAAAGCGCATTAGATGTCTAAGAAAGAAATGTAACATTCATTCATTCAGATGAGACTTCTAAAAATGCAAGTGTCAGTGGTTTCCAGGTTAACAGTTACTCAGGGGAAACTGTCAGGATCAATTCTTGGCCAGTCATTTTCTGTCATTTCCCTGTTTGGCCAGCAGGTGTCACTGTGCCACCATGTGGCTGGATAGGCTAAGCATGTGGCTGAGCAACTGTGATACCCTATCATCATGTTTAATTATTAGTTTAGTTTTTACTATAGGTTCTTGTTTTTGTATCCTAGTTTCTAGTTACCCCTGCCTTGTTTAGATTTGTAGTAATATCATGTAGCCCTTGTTCCTAGTCTCTTCTAGCGTTTGAGTACAAAGTGTTTGATAATAACCTTCACCTGTTCCCTTTAGCCCTGAGTCCCTCCTGTGTAATTAGTAATAGAGGTCGACCGATATGGGTTTTTCAATAGCCGATGCTGATATTTAGGAATCGGGGTTAGCTGATGGCCGATATATGCTGCCGATATTTTTTGGTCGAAAATTGAATGTTTTCCCCTCTATTTGCATGATAAAATATCACATTAATAACAAACGATACACAAAATTTCTCAACTTAGCATTTATTGAATACTGACTTGTGTAAATTTAAATAACAAAAACACAAAACAACTTAAACTAATAAACAATAAAAATCTTCAGCTCCCAAACTTACCGGCCTGCTGCAGATATTGCACCTGGCTTTTTCTGGTGTTGGCTTGGTGAAATTCTGCCATACAGGATAAAATTTTTGTTCAGCCATCAGACAGCAATTACTAAAACAAAAGAAAAAAAATGCATTTTATCGGTCAACCTCTAATTAGTAATTAACCCATACCTGTCCCTTGTCTATATTTTTGCCTGCTCTGTGTTCGTGTTACTGCTGTGTGTTATTCTCCTGTATGCTGTCAGTCCTATACATTCCTGTTTCCCCTTAGTTTCCCTGTGTTCAGTCCCAACCCTTGTAGTCCTTCTGTAACCTGCTTGCCTTTGTTGGGCCCCTTGCAGAACTTTTGCATTCATGTGTTTATGCTATTGGCAACATTTCACTTGAGGAGGCACAAATAATGTACGTAGTATTATGCTATTGTTTATGTATTAATTACCCACAAACAAAGCCTTCATTACATACTGATCTCATGCTCATTTATAATTGTGACAGAACCTCCGAGTTCGCCTAACTTTATATTAATAATAAAACAACAAAAGCTCCACCTCACTGAACACTTATATTCTTTTTATTAATAATTCCCTGTGCCTCTCTCTCTCTCTCTCTCTCTCTCTCTCTCTCTCTTTTTTTTTAAAGGCCTAAGCAGTACCACCCTATGGCAGTTCTAAAGGGACACAACCTACAAACTACAACCATCACAACTCACAAAAACCACCAACACTTTATATAACAAAGTTTGTTACATATGCCCTCCCACAAAAAACATCCCTGTTTCAACCAAAGGAAAGAACAATCACAAGTCCACAGCCCAAAACAAACCAAATGACAAACTCTGGGTGTCCATTACAGAACCAAATCAATTCCAGAGCACAGAGCTGTACCAATAAGGGGATACATATATATGAAACAAAGAACAAAACAAGCAACAATAACAGCAAACAGAACATTCAGTAAACCACAAAGTCTGAGAGATGTGCAGGAGGACTCAAAACTTGTTTTCGGGCTGAGACCACACCGTCCCAGGGTCCAGCAACAGTCTTTCCGACAACCCCATATTCAATCGAAGCCCTGCCTCGTCCAACTCAGGAGATGGGGGTGGGTGGAGCGTCAGCCACAGGGAATGAACTCAAACTGGACAAATGGGCAAGGGGATCCTAAAGATGGGGTACTGGTAATGTGAAAGGTTTTAGTCTATTGTGATGGACCACCTGTGCCCTTCTATGCATGTCCAAAGGGTTGACAACCCAATAAGTTAGTCCAGCTTCCCCCTCAGAGTCCATTGCTTCCACAATCTGTTGGGCCCTTCCAGTAGGGGGCCAACTTAGTATGGTTATCCGTGGGGTCATTTAACCATACCATGGCACCAACAGCATAGCCCCCATGGTGAGCACCTTCATCATGGTACAATTTCTGTCTCCCATGTCCCTCAGCCAGATTAACCCTGAAAGTCAACTTGAGTTTGCTGACAAGCGCTGCCACAAAATCTGCAAGACTTCCCCCATGCCTTTGATCTAACACCCCGCAAGGCACCTGCACATCAGCCATGCATGAGGTACAATGGGGTAAATGACATGCCACATCTGATATGCCCTACATTTTTCACACCAGTATCGTATGTCCCAGACCACGAAAGGCGAATAATATGTTTTTGCCTAACTTTTTCCCAGACTCATTCAGTTGAAAAATGAGCAGGAGCTAGCCCTCCATGAAACTGTTCCATGAGCTGAAGCACTAAGGTTGGGGAAATAATCACCTGCCTCTCTCACCTGATGGAGATGTCACAGTCCAGCACAACAGTCCCTCTATAATCAATTAGCGACTGAATTCTGTCCACAATTTATGAAAAAGGAGAGAAGACCCCTTCAAAAGTCTTAGGGGGAGGGGGGTGTCGACTCTGTTTACCCAGCTCAATCCAAACTAACACAGTGTTAATGTCTGAACCTTTCGTCTGCAAATACATTATGTCTGACCTGTCCGAGGCAAGTGAATACATCAACTGGGGATTCTAAGTGGTACCCCCTTCACCTGGCTGAACAGGCGAGACGTCATTACCCCCCACAGAACCAACAGCCTGCAAATAGCTGTTAGGGTTTCCTGACTCAATGGAGCTGTCCAACACGGGCAGGCGTGATAATGCATCCGCATTTCTATGGCAGAAACTATCCTTGTGGATAATTGCCCAGTTGAAAGGGTCCAACTGCAGAATCCACTGGCTCTTCCCTGTGGGGTTATTTTCCAGGGCTATATTTCGGAGGCCCAGAAGGGGACGAGGGTCAGTCACTATCGTGAATGAGGACAGCCCAACGTAATGCTTGTACTCAATTACAGCCCACACTATGGCTTAGAGTTCATGATCAAATTTAGGGCTTAACTGGCATAGGTCACCACTCGTTCCAGGCCCTCAAATTCCAAGTTCCGAGACAGCTCCCACTGCCTCCTTAGAGGAATTGGTGTAAATTCGAAAGAATCACAACAAGAAGAGAAGTGAGAGCCTGCTTAAGGCAGTCCATTCAAACGGCACATTTTTACCACTCAAGCGATTCAATGGTGCAGCATAGTGCGAAAAGTTCTCAAGTGCTACCTAAAATATAAGCATCCATCCATCCATCCATTATCTGCCGCTTATTCAGGGTTTGGGTCGCAGGGGTAGAAGCTTCAGGAGAGATACCCAGACTTCCCTCTCCCCAGTTAACCCTACCAGCTCCACGGGGGGGGACACCGAGGCATTGCCAGACCAGCTGAGAGATATAATTCCTCCAGTGAGTCCTGGGTCTGCCCGGGACCTCCTTCCTGTAGGACATGCATGGAAAACCTCTCTGGGTAGCTGCCCAGGAGGCATCCGCACCAGGTGTCCAAACCACCTCAACTGGCTCCTTTCCATGTGAAGGAGCAACGGTTCTACTTTGAGGCCCTCCCGGATATCTGAACTTCTCACCCTATCCCTAAGGGAGAGCCCAGACACCCTGCGGAGAAACCTCTTTTCGGCTACATGTATTCGCGATCTCATTCTTTCAGTCATTACACATAGCTCATAACCATAGGTGAGGGTAGGGATCGAGAGCTTTGCTTTTCGGCTCAGTTCTTTCTTAGCCACGACGAACTGCTTAAGAACCTGCAAAACTGAGCTCTGATTCATCTATCAAGCTCCTAATCTCGCCTACCCTCACTCGTGAACAAGACCCCGAGATACTTGAACTCCTCCACTTGAGGTAGCACATCTTCCCTGACCTGAAGTGGATAATCCGCCCTTTTCCGGCTATGAACTTGGAGGTGCTAATTTTCATCCCTGCTACTTCGCACTCGGCTGTGAACCGCTCCAGAGCATGCTGGAAATCCCCAGCAGATTAAACCAACAGGACGACATCTACAGCCTAACCCGCACTGGGAACACGTCCAACTTATTACCGGCAATGCGGACCAAGCTTCTGCTCTGTTCATACAGTGACCGATTCACCCACAACAGTGGACACCGGACCCCATACTCCCAAAGCACCCCCCACAGAGCACCTTGGGGGAACTCAGTCGTAAGCCTTTTCCAAATCCACGAAACACATGTAGACTGGATAGGCAAGCTCCCAGGCCCCCTCCAGTACCCTTGCAAGGGTATAAAGCTGGTCCAGTGTTCCATGGCCAGGACGAAAACAACATTGTTCCTCCTGAATCTGAGATTCGACTATTGATCTCACCCTCCTCTCCAGTACCCTGGAATAGACTTTCCCAGGAAGGCTGAGAAGTGCGATCCCCCTGTAGCTGGAACACACCCTCTGGTCTCCTTTCTTAAACAAGGGGACCACCACCCCGGTCTGCCAATCCAGTGGCACTGTCCCTAACCTACATTTACATTTACAGCATTTGGCAGAAGCCCTTAGCCAGAGCGACTTACATAAGTGCTTTAAGACTCTGCTATGAATTTTGCCCCGATACTAGCTCAGTAAAACCAAGGCTATGAATACCAGCGATCTAATACTCTGTTGGGAAAGTACAGGTTTTTTTTTTTTTGAAGAGAACTCAGAGTTTAATACCAGAAGTGCTAATTCAGGTATTTCTGGAAAAGGTGTGTCTTAAGTCGTTTTTTGAAGACATTCAGTGACTCAGCTGCTCAGACATCTAGGGGGAGTTCATTCCACCAACTTGGTGTCAGAACAGAGAAGAGCTGAGTGATGTGTCTTCCTTGTGCCTTGAGGGGTGCTGGGACCAGTGCTGGAGGATCGGAGAGATTGTGGTGCAGTGCAGGGTGTGATGAGGTCTTATAGGTAGGATGGTGCCAGATAATTTTTGGCTTTGTATGCGAGCATCAGCTGCATTTTGAATTAGTTGGAGGGGGTGAATGGCACTCAGTGGTAAACCCGCCAGCAGCGAGTTGCAGTAGTCAAGACGAGAGATGACGAGGGACTGAACAAGTATCTGGGTAGCCTGTGTGGAAAGTAATGGACGTATTCTTCTGATATTAAACAGGAGAAACCGACAAGAGCGGGAAAGGTTGGCAATATGTGAGGAAAAGGACAGACCATTGTAACCCCAAGGTTGAAAGCAGTAACCAAGGATGGATCAGGGAGTTGTCGAGGGAGATCACAAGGCCCAGGAGGGGGGATGAGTCAGCCGGGATGTAAAGCAGTTCCGTTTTACTAGGGTTGAGTTTTAGTTGGTGAGCGGTCATCCAAGATGAGATGGAGATGTGAGTGTCTGAAGGAGGGAAGGAGAGGATGAGTTGGGTGTCATCTGCATAGCAGTGGTAAGAGAAGCCATGAGAGGACATGACTTCACCAAGAGATTTGGTATAAAGGGAGAACAAGAGCAGGCCAAGAACCGAGCCCTGAGGGACAGCGGTGAAGAGACTACATGAGGTAGATGTGGGTCCTTTCCATGTCACCTGGTACAATCGGCCATCGAGGTAGGATGCAAGCCATTGCCAAGCCAAGCCACCAATGCCAAGACTACTAAGGATGGACAGGAGAGTCTTGTGGTTGACCGTGTCAAATGCTGCTGATAGGTCAAGAAGGATGAGGAGAGTTGACAGTCTGGCTGACCTTGCAGCATGCAGCTTCTCAGTGACTGCTAAGAGAGTAGTCTCTGTGGAGTGAGCTGCTTTGAAGCCAGACTGATTAGGATCCTGGAGGTTGTTCTGAGTGAGATAAAGAGATAGCTGGTTGTAGACTGTGTGTTTGAGGATTTTTGAAAGGAAGGAAAGAAACGATACTGGTCCGTAGTTGCAAATGTCTGAGGGATTTAGAGTAGGTTTTTTCAGGATGGGATGGCTATTTTGAATGAGGTTGGTACATGACCGGAAGTTATGGAGCCATTAATGATGGTGGAGATGAAGAGGAGAAGGTCCAGAGAGATTGTCTGGAGCAATGTGGAGGGGATTGAAACCCGTGGGCAGGTGGTAGGATTGGAAGATGAGATAACTTTCATGATCTCATCAACTGAAAGACTGGAAAACTGGGTCAGTGAGGGGGAAGGGAAATCCTGGGTGTGTAGTGTAGTGAATGAGGAGGGAGAGAATGTCTGACAGATTTCGCCAATCTTTCCATCAAAGAAGTTGGCAAAATCTTCAGCAGTCAGGGAGGATGGAGCAGGAGGAGTTGGAGGGTTGAGTAGTGATGAAAAGATATTATGGAGTTTGCGGGGATCATGTGAGGAAAGCTCTAATTTTTCCTTATAAAAGGCACTTTTAGCTGCAGTCACGTCCGAAGAAAGCAGATAGCAGAGTACAGTAGGAAGACAGATCTGAATCAAGTTTAGATTTCTTCCATGTCGTCTCCGCTACCCGCAATTCTCTTCGGTTGCTGCGTAATGCAGCTGAAAGCCAAGGAGCATGGCGAGTTTTCCTGGGGTTAAAAGACAGTGGGCAGAGGTGATTCATGGATGTGGTAAGTGAGGAGAGGAGAGTATCAGTTGCAGGCTCCAGTGCAAGTGAGGATAAGGAGTTAAGATCAGGAAGGTAGGACAGGGTGCAGGAAGCTACAGATGAAGGGGAGACAGAGCGGAGGTTTGGTCTAGTGGGCGAGAAATGTTGAAAGCCAGGATTGGGCAAGAGGGGTAGGGTGATGGTAAAGGATAGTAAAGTGATGATCAGAAATGTGAAGAGGGGTAGTAGTGATGTCGTTGGCTGGAGAGGGGCGGCTAAAAACCAGGTCAAGAACATTGCTCCTTTGTGTGTGGGAGAGCAGTTGTTGGATGTCAGAGAAAAGGAATAGAGAAAAGGGAGGAGACCAGAAGAAAGGAGCTTGCCATGGGGGAGATTGAAGTCACCAAGGAGAATGAGAGAGGAGCTGTCAGTGGGGAAGAAACTAAGGAGAGTATCCAGCCCCCCTAGAAAGTGGCCTCGGGGGGCAGGAGGACAGTATACAACAATGATAAGAATATTGAATGGTGAGGAGACTGCAAGTCCATGGAATTCAAAGGATGAAATGTCGAGCTGGGGGAGAGAGAGGGGTGTGAAGCACCAGTTCCAAGATAGTAACAGGCCTGTGCCACCGCCCCTGCCAGTCTGGCGTGGAGAGTGAGAGAAAGCATAAGCAGAAGAGAGAGCTGCTGGTGTAGCCAAGTTCTCTGGGGATATCCAGGTCTCAGTTAGAGCCAGAAAGTCAAGAGAATGGTGGGAAGCAAGGGCGGAAATGAAATCAGCCTTCTTTACAGCAATAACAGACTGGCAATTCCAGAGGCCTTCCAACACACTACGTTGAGATTGGGGTGACAGGGGAGGGTAGATAAGATTATTGGTTGCGCGGCGCCTGGATGTTTGATGGGATCTTCTAGATCTAAGAGATAAGAGGACTGGGATAGGTCTGAGGCACATGTCTGCAGTGAAGGTGTGAGATTGCAAAATTGAGGATAGGATAGAAAAGAAAGGAAGGATAGAACGAGTAGTAACAGATTAACTGTGTTTGTCTGTAACCGAATCACCTTCAATATAACTTAGTTAGCCCCGCCCCTAATTTACACCTTCAGGGAGACCGAAACTACGCTTGATTGACTACCTGAAATAACTGATTAACAGAAACTAGCAGACACAACAGTTTCAACTGAGTCCAAGACAGAAAGTAATCAAAGACATGGTCCTACCTTACCAGTAGAGAAGAAATCCAAATCAGAGCTTGAAGCACACTCCACAGACCTTGAAGACCTCCACACACTGTTGAGAAGGCGTGTCAGCCATGACAGCCCCACAACATCCAGAGCCTTCAGGTACTCCGTGCGGATCTTGTCCACCCTCAGGGCCCGGCCACCACGCAGCTCTTTAACTACCCTGGACACCTCAGCCCCAGTGATGGGCAAGCCCCCCCCAGCACCCTCAGGCTCTGTGCCCTCAGACGTCTCAAAGGCAGTGTGCGTAGATGTATCTGAGGCAGGGTTGAGGAGGTCCTCAAAGTATTCCTTCCACCTCCGGGT
>JAABNX020000042.1:16831610-16842953 GCA_015163995.2 Mormyrus lacerda | reverse complement strand
CTTCTGTAGATGTTCTGTTGCATACTTCTGACGTTGGATTTTATGATGGGGACGCAGGTAAGGTTTTCTTCTGCTGATTCTTCCATGAAGGTCTTGTGCAACGGTGCACCACCACTCCTGAGTCTACTAAATGTTCCTGCAGGTTTTTTGCAGTCAAATGGGGGTTTTGATTTGTCTTTCTGACCAGCATATGAGCAGTTCTTTCTGAGAATTCTTGGCCTTCCATGTCCCCTGAACTGCCATGTCTTACTTACATTCCTCACTGTGGAAAGAGCAAGATGACAACGTTTTGGTATCTTCTTGTAGCCTTCTCCTGCATTGTGGGCATCAATAACTTTCATTTAAAGAGTCTTACGCAGCTGCTTAGAGGAACCCATGGTTGTTGAGTGTCCACAAGTGTGTGAACAAGGTTTGAAGAGTCAAAGTATTTGTAAAGCTTTGAAATTGGCATCAGCTGACATTTACCTAAGGTCTGAAATCTTGTAAAAAGAATCTGAGACTTTGGAAAACTTTTGCACAGTGCCACAATAATGTTTTTATGTTTTTATCTTTTTTCAATTTATGATATAAAAGTAACTGCATCAATATTTGGTGAAAATATTGTGCATTTTTTCCATTTCCTACAGAGACTGTGTTTACATCTTTTCAATTAAAAAAAATGACCAAAATATGTTATTTATTGGCATACCACTGTATTGACATGTTTTCAGTTATATTTCACAATGAAAGCAGTCACTGTTATGTGGATTTTTTTAAACAATATATTTTAAATTGAGTAAGGGCTGACAAATATATTTTGTGAAATGATAGAGAACAGTTGTTCAGATCTTGCATATCAAGCTACCTTGATACCTTTAAATATATTTCATTATTATGAGTAAAGAGAAAAATGTCCTGGTCTACAGAAACTGAAAGATTTTAGGTTCCTGAGTATGTTATTGTGCAAAACTGTAGTGCAGTGGCTGTTGATTTTCAGCTATCTGTAGCTAATAATTGCTCTAATCAAGCACTGCAGTTATTTGGATGACATGTGATGGTCAAATGAAGCTTGATGAGTCATTTGCTATATTTTCTGACTCCACTAGATGGTGTTCTCTCTTCAAAAAGGGTCAAAACAGCACCATGTAGTGTGGTCAAAATATACAACAAATGGTTCATCAAGCTCCATTTGCCCATAACTATGGATAATGCAATACACTGACATGAGTATATAAATAGTTGAGGAGAGTGGATGGATACATTTGTTTGCAGATTTACAAGAAATTAGTGTCCTCACCTGTTTCTTTGCAGAAAGGATAAAAGCAAGAAGGATATAGATGGGGCAGATGGACACAAGAATCCTGTGAAATAGATCTTGCAGGATGGAAGGTGTCCTCTGCAGGCTACCAGAAGGGAATGTCATGCTAAGGGCTTTCTGGAGCTTCAATACCAAAGCAGGAAGAGGAACTACACATGCACATTCGTCTGTTAGCATGTCAGCACTCCCACCAACACTCTGAGCACCAATTAGGTGGTATGATTTTGGGGATCCGCAAAGGACAGGACAACGGAAGATTCTCACTTCATCAGTAGTAAGCATGGTGTGAAGTTCCATTGCGATGTGACCAAGGAACAGAATTTGCAGCAAAAACATTACTCTCGTTCACTCTCTCAATCAGAACCAAAATAGATCCAGTTTAACTGGCAGCAGAGATACAGGCATGGCTTTCAGATGGGATGTACTGTGCTCATGCTGATTGCACTTTTAGTAGATGAAAACCATGAACCCTGAATGCTTTTTGATATGAGTATTTTGTAAGTGAAACAATATCAGACTGCATTCCCCAAACGTCAAGCCTCTAAGTTACCCACAAGGGTGTTAATCTGTGTATGGTTAATGTCACTGCTGTGTGCTTATTGTATACAAAACTAAAGCATTCCCTTTCATATGTCTGAGAAAACCTCTTCTGATTAAACAATTGTTTGTAAATGTGGCTTGTTGCCACATCTTCACTGAAACGGATCATGCTAAATACTGTGAGCCTCACCAAGGTCAGATGCATTTGTTTCCTCGACGTTTTAGAGGCTGTATAAACAGTACAAGTTAATACAGAATCTATTGTACCAGTACAAATTACTTAAAATACGCAAGTGAATTCATATAAAAACAGGTTTCTATTGCCACAAAGAACATCTATTTACTAACCAAACTACAAAGGAGGACTGTTGGAATGGCAACTTTCTTTATTCTCAGTAGGACCTTCAAGGGTGTAAATCACAGGCCCAAGATGATTCGACTGGATTACAGTTATTGAGGGAATGATTTGATGCATCAGAAAATCTTTAATTTCTATCGTGATTTGATTTGATAAATCATTTGATTATTTCGATAACCTAAATTAAACCCTTAACTGAAAAAAATTCACATTACTATGGGAATTTAATTACACACTATTGAAGGAATACAAAAAAGCAAAATCTCAGAACATTAATTATTATTATACTAAACAGCATGCAGACACCAGTGTAAAATTGTCAAAAACCCATCTACTAAACTGTACAGAAAAGAAAAAGTCAAACATTAAGGAAAGCACTGCCTGATGGGGGGGGGGGTTGGCACAGATTAGCAGAATGACATTTTGTTTTTTATTTAATCATGTAAAACAAAATACAACATTAGAAATGAATTACAAATTAGTCGGAGAGGGGTACTTTGAGACCTCCTCTAAGTGGTGAGATCCCTTGTCCTCCATTATGGAAAATGATTGCCCAACGTAATCATCTCCCCTTATTTCAGCAGTTGCGTCTTTAGCACTGGTGCTGCTTACTTTAAATATAGATAAAGTTTAAATTAACACGTTGGACCAATGCCAATATCTTCATTATTAATAAATACTGGTCAATACAGAGTAAAATTTTTGTAATTTATGAAGTCAATACCTACTTGAATTCAAAAAAGGTCTAATCAAAATGAAAAAATGATTTGTTATACCTGATAGGTTTTGGTTCTAGTCTGGCATTTTCTTGAAATATCAACCCCAATTTATTTGGCAACATTTTGCAAGATGGGGAGTGGGCCCAAGGTGACTGACAACCGTGATGTCAGATTTTTCAGATGAATGCTCATGAAACTACCCTCCCAGCTGTTGCATAAGAAGCTAGTTATTCCAAGAGCATCATTTCTAAAGTATTGAAGCTGTAAGAAAGTCAGTCATCCAAGTCCTGAAAAAAGGGCCAGCTCTCCATGTACTGTAAGATAAGTGTGCAAGAGAATAGGATGACAGGGAGAGACTGTGGGGAATCAGTTTATCACCGCAGCCGGAATTGCTCTCCAATTCAGTACTGGACAGGGCAAGAATTTATCTCAACATAAAGTGTCGTGTTGTCTGAAGTTACCCAGCCTGTTATCAGCAAGAAGAATAAAAAGATGAGACTACCCTTTGCTAATGAGCACTGAGAACTGGTCCAAAGTTCATTTCAGTGACGAAAACAAGTTTAACTTATTTGGTTTAGAAGGGAAACATTATGTTTGACATGGATCTGGGGAACGACTTCACCTGAAGGGGAAAGTTCTCTGCAACTGGAGTAAGGTCCTTGAAATGGCTACATGGCAAGGTGACTGCTAATGTGTATGAACACCTCCTTCAGCAACACGTTATTCTGTCCTTGTATCACTCAATTAGTTAGCCATTCTTATGTAACATGATGCCCTTTGCTACACTGCAAAATAGGGAAAACAATTCCTTAAAGATGCAAACATCAAAGTGATGAAATGATCAGGCCAGAGTCCTGAACCCTATCCAGAACCTCAGAAAGGTAACTGGCCACAAAGTAACATTTACTGAATTGCAGAAGAAACTGGAAGAATCAAAATCAAACCAGACCTGTGAAAGATATTAGTTACGTTCTATGGGTGTAGATGTGAGTGTTTTGAGAACAAGGACCTCTACACTTCCTGCTAAATTTTGCAGTTGTAATGGTCAGAAAGACAAAATTCATTTGTAGGATTCTTCTGCAAAAATTGTAAAAGTTCTCTAAATGCTTTTAATTTGTTTAAAACTTTTTTTGTTTTGGGATAGTTTTCACTGATCAAATACGATTAAAATATGTCTCCTATTCTTGATGAGATAAAGTCACTGCTAACTCGAAGTTATTAATTATGAAAATGTTACTCATTCTCTAATTTTGATGACTAGTGTAAGTGCATGTGTGTGGGGGTTCTGGTTTCTCAAACTCAAATAATCATTCTGAAAGAACAAGCAGAGAAAGAGCCAGGGTCACATTTTAGAAATGCAAATCAGACTTTATTTTGGTTAAATGGGAATGTTTGTGCAATATACTTCATTTCTCAAGAAATAAAAGGAAAATCATGGGAATTAATGATGTAAGAATGCTCGCCCACAGGACACCACATGCTCGTTCTTGCCAACTATCAGTACATCAGTGGTTGTACTGTAAATGCAGATTGTATACGGTAGAATTAAGAATGATAGGAAATTAGTCTCTGACAATTGCTTTTCAATTTTCTCTTTCAAGTTTTCAGTCAAAGTGCCACAAAACTTTTCAAAGACATTGTAATGACAGTGCACTTGGAAAAATGCAATTGCACATTTGAGAAGTGACAAAAAGACCTAAGAGAACTGCCAAAGCAAAACAGCCAATAAGCACTAACAGGAAAGCCACAGACCATATCCAGGTTTGAAGATAAAAGGCCCATTGACTTATTCACCTTATGCAACATAATAGATGTTCATGTCCTCAACATATATTTATCGCTTTTTCTTAAAATGTTTAATTCTAATGTTACTTCAAAATAATGGAGAGGGGCTAGGGGGGGTGGCAGTGCTCTCTTTTACAGATTGTTTAGAATTTCAGTATACAGGATCCATTCACAATTTCCATCCAATCTAGTGAAAAACAAATTTAGCTTTCACGCCTAATATATTTTACAGTCAATTTAGTTCCTTTCCAAAACATTATACAAAAACAGCAATAGTAATATATTATTTTAATAATCACTCATAAATGAAGCTGCAACTCACACTCCAAGCATATTTTACCCGTAACACACTAGAAACTGTTCACACAGCATCAGTAGTCAAGTAGTTTGGCCCAAGAGGATGCACACGCTATCGCTGTGCGTGTTAGAGGGCACATATATACACGTATGTCTGCATGTGCACACACATGCACAGGAAGGAAAAAAATACAAGATTCCTATATTCAGTCAAGTGGAGGCACTTCACATTTATAAAAAGTGGCAAGCCTAACAAAAGCTCTCTGCCCTTAGACTGTACCACAACTGAAACTAGCAGAGGACTGATAGCATAACATGCTTGAAAGCTTATGATTTAAGCAAATTGATTTTACCTGCTTGTCTTATGTAAAATAATAATAATAATAATAATAATAATAATAATAATAATAATAATAATAATAATAATAATAACAACAACAACAACAACAGCTTCCGGGATAGGCTCCGGACCCCCCGCGACCCAATTGGATTAAGCGGGTTGGAAAATGGATGGATGGATAATAACAGTACTAAGCCAAGAAGCAAGTTAAACTGACAGAATACACCATGAGACAGCACATCTAATTGTACTGGTGTCCCCTGCAGTATTGATATATGTATAATGGTTATATAAATCATACACCTATGGGTATTTCAAAGCCAGTGCCTAATTGTCCTGAAGTTATAAATTAGACATGCTATTTTCCAAGCAACATCTGGTTAAGATAAGGCTAACTCTGAGCATGACTTGCCTTCCACAGTTAGCAGTGTTGAAATGACGATCACATGATGTTTCACATGAGGAGCGGAAAACCTGTGAGGCTAAACTGATAAGATTCCAGAATTCCTGCCATTCTCACCATTTACGCCTAGTATAAATCAGCCCTAGAGACCACATAAAAAACCCTGAATCCTCTCATTTCTGAAAATTAAAAGCACAATGGTTAACATTAACCAGAGTAGAAAAGAGCAAGGTTGATTTGAAACTAACAAAATGTTACAGCCCAGTTCTACTCATACCTACCACACCATATGTAGCTAAACATACTAATGCTTTGACAGTTCCATTTAACACTGTAAATGAATAAAACATATGACTCAATCTACAAACATGATCTTTGTAATCATTTATCATGCTTGTCCAAAATGTAAATACTTAAGGCATTGTATAGGTCTACAGGGAGGGACGGAGGCAAAACAGCCATAGCCACACAAGCGCCACTCAAACTCAAACCAACAGGCAATAATCAGATCGAACATGAATTTTTATTGGCACACTTGCAAGTGATCAATTGTCATTTCATAAAGTCCTTCATTTCTATTTTTTCCATCTATCTTCTAGCTAAAGGAATGTTAGATAAAATAAAAATTAAAATTCATCATTACTTTTTTCCTAAAATATTTTTGTGTTCTGAAGTAAAAGGGATAAAGAGGAAGGTTAAGCAAAAGCCACCCAATTCCACTATAATCTTATGTTTCTTTAATTCAGCTACATTAACCAAAGGGCAAAAGGTGCTACCTTAAATGAGAAAAAAAATCAACACACCAAAAGTGCCACTTAAACTTCGTCAGGCACCTAAAAGTCAGTTAGCAGGACCCCGAATTAATCCCAGCTGACCATCTCAAGGGGCTGTAGGTTCTGCTTCCCATGGATCAGTTATAATATCTGACAGCAGCTTCAGTCGATTCACAAACCAGGTTTGGACATCAGATTAGAACAACAACCCTCACTGAAAAGTAAAGAAAAACAACACTCTCTGCTCCTGTAGGGTCGAATCCTTAATTTCCCCCTTGGGGAATTATTCATTACTGTAACAGGCCATTCTGCACAAATTAAAAATTTAAACATGGAAAAAGGTGAGTGACTCAGAAAAGCTGCTCAAAGCAAAGGAAGCGTGACATGACAGTATGTGGACAGTGGTGACAAGCTGATGAGATTTTTCCTCTGACACAATGCTTGAGACTGCACAGGCAGCAAATTCTCAATGGCTCTGAGGCCAAACAGATGACGGTGCAAAAAGAAGAGAGGTAAGAGACCTTAGTGCAATCAGGGGTATTTCTCAGTCATAATCACCAAATTTCCATTTGCAATTAGATTTAGGGATTATTCACCGCATTTTCAAGCCAGGAAATGAGCAAACAAAAGGCTTGTTTGGAACTTAGCAACCATATAAAGTGGCAGGAGTTCAGACTTGAACTGTCATAATGCCTCAGTTTACAACTGCATGACTGACACTGATCCTGATATAGGCAGGTGGTACAAAGTGAAATTTAGCTTCTGTTATATTCAGATGTTATGAATGTGCAAATACACATAATTTATCATTCTGGATGAGGCAAACAGCTCCTAACAGTGACCGAAATACTTTGAATTTTCTTTTGTTCAAACTTAGTTATTTAATGGTTTTACCCAAGTTAGGTCATCAGTTTAGCAAAAGCCATTTGGAACATAAAATAACTTGAGCAGCTGGTAGTATAAAAAAAAAATGATACATACAACAAAAGGTCTGCCATGGGTTGCGCTTCCCGAAGCCGCCTTAATGCTACATTGTTCGTAAGTTGTATGTTAAAAGACAGAAATTACAAATGACATAGCATTAAGAAGGCTTCGGGAAACTCACCCCTGATCGTTTACACAGATTTGAATAAACATGGTATAACCAAAAATGTTCCGATTGGGTTATTTCCATTTTCACCTATCAAAACACTGGAAATGCAGAAAAACATGTTTTTGCTTTAACTGTTAGCAAGAGGTAAACAAAGACATACGGACACTAATAGCTTACAAAGTTTAAAATATTTTTGCTTTTCCCCCACAATCTTGTGCTGACATTGTAAACAACTGATCAAGTAATTGATCAGATTTGATGTTTCACATATCACTATTTTATCCTCAAGTACAACAGGCATTTCAATAAATTAAATAAAGAAAATAATTAACACAAAAATAGGATTTCATCTGATATCCATTCTAAGGAAAAAAACCTAAGACAATAAATGAGGGGAAAAATACAGAATAAAACGTTTTGCAGACATGAATAAAATGTAACTATTGGTGGTCTTGGTGAGCACAGGTATATATTAAAGTAATGGTCAATTGATCACTTGCAAGTTAAACACTGAGATTGAATATAACGTTTAAGACCGCTATCAATTTTAGCTTTATTTTGCTTGCTTAATTTGTGAATTTTATAGAGACGAGGCTATAGTTTATCTGTACCCTGGATGCTGCATGTGAGCATTCCTGCTGTTGCCGAGTTCTGTGCCTCTGCTTATAGCAAACCTGTTCATCTTCCCCATTATATTTAAGCTATGCTCTTGGAAACAGGGTGCTTGGAAATTTCTGCCCACGTACTCCATAGTTTGCATTGTATTAGCATGGCCAGAACTGGCTTCAGCTCTGTGGCTTGCCACTAGGGGGCAGTCTACAGAAGCCTCTGACAGAGGAGCCAGGCCCCCATGAAAAGGTAAGGCCAGATCCTGAGTGCCCAAGCTATCATGATTTGGGGTTGGGAGAATACTATTCCACAACGGCTGAAAGTAGTGTCCATTAGGGTAGGACATGGCCCCTGGCAAGCCATTGACAGGAGGTGACGCGGTGGACTTGTCGCCAGGAGCTTTCAAATTGAAGGATTGGCTCAGGCAAACATCTAAGGGGTAACCTGCAGCCTTAGCAGAAAAGGCAGGTACCCCTGAGGCATCCTGTGATAGAGGCTTGCACGGGTGCCCGGATTCGGAGATGTGCAGGTACGCAACCTGCCGCTGGTTCCAGTGGTGATGTGGCTGTGCTTTGCCTTCACTGTGAAATATTGGCATGCGGTTCACGGTAGCCATGTCCAGTATCGGGATGATATCCCCAGACACGGTGCTGGTGGTAGCCTTTTCTGGGGGGTCAAGGATGCAGGGGACCGGGCATTGTGGCAATACTCGGGAGGTGGCACTAATGAGCAGGTTGCGGTTGATGGGGCTAGGGTTGGCTATCTGGCCCTCGCACATGGAGGTAGAGCTTATTCCTACCCGCGTCTGGCAGAACTGGTTAATCTGATGCACAACGCTAGTCAGGTTGGCTGACCGGTTGTGATGCAGTCCTGCAACCATGGACAGCGGGATGGTAGAGGTAGACATGGTCACATTTGGCGGGGCTTCACCACCAGCTGCCTTCCTAGCCCCATGTAGCCCTGACTGTGGTTGCTGCTGTAGATGTGGCAGCATCATGTTGGATAGTGGAGAATGCAAGCTTGGTGGGTGGGGGAGAGCTTGTACCGGGGGTAAGGCCTGGGGATCCTGCAGGTTTGGGGGCTGGACTGAACCTGGAAGATGCCTCAGTTCTTCTGGCACTGCTTGTTGTTGCTGAATGGTCTGGAGACAGTTGTGGCCCGGCTGCTTCTGCTGGGTCAATGCCTGTGGCTGGGGCAAGTTTTGCTGCTGGGGAGGGTGCTGGGGCCGTAAAGCACCCTGCAGGTGTTGGACAGTCCGAGGAAGGTTTAAAGTGCTCTGAGAGATATAAGGTCCAGCGTGACAATTCATGGCAACCCCAGGAAACAGCCGGGCCTGACTCCTATCTGGCTCTTTGAGGAAGCTTTTTATTGGAACCTTGACAACAGCAAGCAGGCCTGCCTTGGTACTGACCTGAGATGGATAGGGGCAGTAGCGTTGACTGGAAGTGTCAAGCCCGTTGACCGTACGCCGGACATGCTTCTTCTGGGGAACTTTTACACTATTGGGAAAGATCTTTATTGTCAAGGGACTGTTGGCGACTTTCTTAGCATATGCATCCAACTCTGCTGGGGTTGGATACTGTGCAGATTTCATCTTCTGCGTAGTGTCCCCTGAAAACGAGAGAGGAAAATATCAGATTAGTCCTATATATGGTAAAGCATCACAAAGTCATAAGAACATAAATTTATAAACAAGAGGAGGGCATTCGGGCCATCAAGATTGTTTGGGGAGAACTTAATAGCGCAGAGTTGTTAAAATCTTATCTAACTCTGATTTAAAGGAACCCAGGTTTTAGCGCTTCCCCTACACTAGCAGGAAGACTATTCCACACTAACTACACGCTGTGTAAAGAAGTGCTTTCTCAAATTTGTTTTAAAATGTTCTATTGCTAATTTCAATTTATGGCCACGAGGTCTAGTATTTAAACTAGTATTGAAATAGCCATTTGACTAAACAGCATCCAGACCTGTTAGAATCTTATATACCTGGATCATGCCCCCACTTAGTCTCCTTTGCTCGAAGCTAAACAGATTCAAGTCAGCTAACCTCTCTTCATAAGACATTCCTCAAAGACCAAGAATCATTCTTGTAGCCCTCCGTTGCACCTTTTCTTGACTTAAGCTCCACACACCTAGAGATATAACCCAACATTCTATTGGCCTTTTTTATTGCTTTCCCACACTGGCGAGAGTGGGACATTGAAGCATCAACATAGACACCGAGATCTTTCTCTTAATAAGCTACCTTTATTTCAGTGGTACCCATAAAATATCTGTACTTTATATTTCTATTCCCTGCATGGATTACCTTACATTTATCTGTGTTAAATTTCATCTGCCAAGTATCAGCCCAGTCACTAATTAAATCCAGATCCCGTTGTAGCTTCTCTGCTGTTAGATCAATATCTGCTACACCAGATTGTCTGCAAATTTAACCAGTATACTGTATGTATTGGTGTCAATATCATTAATTGAAATTAGGAACAATAGTGGTCCTAAAATTGAACCCTGCGGTACCCCACTATGAACACAGGCCCACAGTGACATTGTGCCTCTAATAACTACTCTCTGCTTCCTGTCTGTTAACCAGTTTTCAATCCAAGCCGCCACAGTTCCTAAAATCCCTGCCGCTTTGAGTTTAAGTAAGAGCCGTTTGTGGGGGACAACATCAAAGGCCTCCTGGAAATCTGAGTAGATCACATCGTAGGCTTTTTGGTGATCAATTTCTCTTGTACCTTCCTCAAAGAACTCAAGTAAATTCATTAAACAGGATTTAGCTCTCCTTAATCCATGTTGGCTATCCCTCAGAATGTTATTTACCATTTTCACTTGGATTATAGCTTCCATTATTTTTCCAGTTAAACTAATTGGCCTAAAGTTTGCTGGATTACTTCTATCCCCTTCTGGTCATTATATTAGCATGCTTCCAATCTGAAGGTACCACACCCACAAGTTAACAATTTCTGGAATATTAAAGGTTGGCTAATAATATTCCTCATCTCTTAAAACTATAGGTAAGATGCCATCAGCCATTCGTACTAAATGGTGGTAAGTCATACGAGGAAAGGTTAGTTGAGCTAAATCTGTTCAGCCTCAAGCAAAGGAGACTGAGGGGGGACATGATCCAGG